>JAQHUG010000021.1:12580255-12597613 GCA_028555095.1 Dicrostonyx torquatus | reverse complement strand
TTGTCCTCCCCATCATCCACTCTGCACCCTCTTCCTTTGCTTCCCCTCCCAGTATTTACTCTGTACCCCCTTCCCTTGTTATTTTGTTTTGTTTTATATTTTGAGCCTGAGTCTCTGTAGCTCAAGCTCACTTTGAAATTTAGGTCCTCCTGCCTCAACCACCACACCTTGCTGGCAGTTCTTCAGTGGCATTCACTGTCACCACCGCATTCTCATATTTGTTAGTGATCTTTGCCTTTCCATTCAAGTAAAACAGAAAGCCACCAACAAACTCCAGACTCCATGTGCAAGAAGAGTGCTTGCATGTGGGTATATGCTTTTAGATAGGGGTTCTTGCCTGGCTCGTGTACGTTTTTTCTTTTCCTTGCTTTGTCCAGAATGTAGGGCCTTGAACATTCTAAATATATACTCTACCACAGTACATACTCTACAATGGAGATTCCCAGTTCCATATAATATTTTCACTTTTAGGTAATATTGGGGAAGACATTGAATGTTCTAACGCAGTGTTCATAATGTTCTTCAATACTGAATAAACCTGTTAACTTATAAACAGACTGCACTTTATTTCCTGGCCACCCAGACCCAAGTAATCACACAGAAACTATATTAATTACAACACTTGCTGGCTGGTGGCTCAGGCCTATTTCTAGCTAGCTCTTAGATCTTAAATTAGCCCATGTCTATTAGTGTATGTATTGCACGTGGCCATACATGTCTTGTTTCCTCTGCAGCTGACTGGTGTCTGCTTGACTACTCTCTCTCTCTCTCTCTCTCTCTCTCTCTCTCTCTCGCTCTCGCTCTCGCTCTCGCTCTCTCTCTCAGATTTCTCACTTAGCTTTACTCTGCTAAGCCATTAACTAAAACAGCTTTATTCATCAACCAATACAAGCAACACATATACAGACGGACATCTCACATCTAACTTTTCAAAATAACTTGATCATCACTGGTGTCCTTGGCTTCTTCTCCTATCTTTAGCATTCTTAGCTGTTATACCCACAGACATCTAGAAGAATTCATTTTTAAAAAGTGTTGATGCCAGGTGTGGTGATATGTGCCTATAATCTCAAGTACTTGAGGCTGAGGCAAGAGGATCTCAAGTTTGAAGCCAGCCTGGTTTACAATAGAGAAAGCCCACCTCACAAAGAGAAAAGGGAGGAAGAAACAGTGCAGTTGATTGGCTGTGCAGCTGCGAAGCATTTGAAGTGTTTGAGAGCATCGTGTTTACTTGGAAACTTGAGAGGAGTGTTTTTGTTATATCTTAGAGCCAAACACATGTGTATTGGGAATAATTAGATTCACATAGTCCTGACCCAAACTAAGACTCAAAAGAAATACTCAGCTTCCAAATGTTGCTTGGTATGACGATGATTATTCTCCCATGAAAGTGTCGATGGTGATTTGTAAGGACTGTATGCTGGTCATCTGCCTGGGAATTGTGACTGAGACACACTGGTGGGGGGAGGCGGACTTTAGGGACCAAGGGTAAACTGGAGCAGTGAAAGGGAAAGGTGAAGGTGGGAGGGGCAGCATCAGAGAAAGTAGAGAAGCAGGAAGGAACGGGAGTACCTGTGGAAAGTGGAGGGCCGCCTTGGCTCTTGGGGGTGATAGGACAGAGGGAAATGGGGGCCTGTATGTATTGACTGGCTGTGTTTGTGCAGCACTTTAGAGACACTGGAGAGGGACTGAAACCTGGCCCTGTTCAGGACACTAGAAGCTGGTAAAATGTATAGCCCTCCATAATCTTTGATCCTAGGTTGATGAATCTCAGTTCAGGGTAATGGATCTGAAAATGATGTTTTAAAAATGTGTTCCAGGACCGAAGAGATGGATTGCTGTTCTTGCAGAACTGATAGAGGGTGGTTTGGGTCACAACAATCTGTAGCTCCTCCAGGGGATCTGATGCTTCCTCTGAGTCCCCATGGACACCTGAACACATACTCATACTCATATAAACACACACACTGGCATAAGTACATAAAAACTAAAGAAATCATCTTTAAAGAGATGTGTGCCTGTTTTTCCATGACATGTTTGCAAAGATTTACACTTAGCACATATTACTGAGTTAGTTTTATTTACTTGATTGTGTGGGAATGCATGGTAAGCGTGTGATGGACCAACAAGCCAGACCCCCCAGACACTTTGATTTCATTAAGAAGATTCTTCTTTGAAACCGTGACTGTTCCAGAAATTAAGAAGCATACACTTTATGTATTACATGCGTTATCTACAATTTCACGTCATGAAGTGGGTGTATAAAGTTCAGATAAAGAAATAGCCACTTGGGATAATTGAGTATGTTTTGAGGGACCCGTGGGACATGGATACAGTTGTATTCAAAGATGCAATGTGTTCTTGTCTAGATGGTGTTTACCAGCGACCCTCACAAGAGCTACCTCCCTGTACGATTCCAATCACCCGGGAAAGCAGAAACGCAGCGAGGAGAGCCATCTGTTATTTCTGTAAGTACAGTCTGGCCTTGCCTCAGTCTTTTGGGGCTGCTGCAACAAAATACCATAGACCAAGTAACTTAGAAGCAACAGAATTTACTGCTCACAGTTTTAGAGCTAGGAAATTCGAGATGGAGGCTGTGGTAAAGTACTGTGAGGCAGGGCTAGGTTCCTGGCTCATAGACTGCCCCTCCTCTCTGTGTCCTGTTGTCTCTCGGGCTTACCTTCAAAGTCTTCATTCACCAGGGCTTCCCATCATTCCTTAAAGGTTCTAGCTCCTAATACTATCACTTTGGGGATTAGAATCTCAGACTATGAATTTGTAGGAGCACAGATTTTGAACAACAGCATGACTTCTTGGCCGTTGCCAGGCGCACAGCACTGCATATCTGCACTGCTATGGCGCCTGGACTGTCAGTCCTAGTGATATGCATTACTTTTGGGACCAGTCATGGGTTTGTTATCCCACTTGATTTACTTGTGTCAGCAATACAGCTAAGGTGTAAAGGCCTCTTAAATGGTTATGTTTTAGGGTTATTTTTTCAAGAAGGTTATTTATTGATTACTCTTAGACCAGTGGTTCTCAACTTGTGGGTTGTGTCCCTTTTGGGGGTCACATATCAGTTATTTATATCACAGCTCATAATAGTAGCAAAATTAGAGTTATAAAGAAGCAGCAAAATAATTTTCTGATTGGGAATCACCATAACATGAAGAACTGTATTGAAGGGGCACAGCATTAGGAAGGTGAAGAACTGCTATATTAGGGTAATGTTAAAAAAGTGTTTAAATTACTTTTCAGTCACCATTACTCAGGAAAGGTATCTTTAGTTAAAGAATAATTTTCATGTTCATTAAATATGGAGAAAACCACATCTAATCTTGTTTTGTGAATTAAAATAAACTCGCAGTTTGTTTAAGATATGGGAAATGATGGCCTCTAAGTTCCTTTGGCCTTTTCTTTGAAGGCTCCCCATGTCTTTGCAGGAAGGTTGTGAAGAAAGCAGAGACATCTTTTCTGAGAGCATTAGTGAAACAATGCAAGTCATAGCGTCAGCACTAGGATTTGGGCCACTAGCCCGGTTAGAAACTAGGGCTCAACTGTGGTCTGTCCAAAGTCAGGGTGGTCTGGGGGTCTCTGTGTAAGGAGCTCTTTGCTCGCAGATGTCCAGCCTTCCTCTAGCCTTCTGCGGTCTCTGCAGGAATTCAGTGTGTCAAAGCATTGAGTAAGATGATCCCAAATCCAAGCGTGTGGGACAAAGTTAGGTTTACACCTGCCCCATTGTTTCAAGGTAGAAAGATATACATAACATGAAATTTGCTGTCTTACCCAGCCTTGTGCCCAGTCATGTGATGTGTATGCACCATGGGCTGCTATCACCACCACTGAGCCCTGATTTCCAGGGTTTCTTACCAATGATTATAGAACTCCGGTTGGCACACTTTATCTCCAGAACTTTCACATCATAACGCACATTTGAGGCCTTGGCGTGATGTTAGCCCCTTCTGAAAGCTTCTTCCTCTTCCTTATGGTTTTTTTGTTTGTTTTTGCGGGGTGGGGGTTGCTTTTTGCAAGCACAGTTTGAATTTCTGAGAATCATGGAATTTCTTGTCTTTCATGAAATTTAAATATCCTGACATTTGTAAAGAGGGGATTATGTCCATTTTTCTTTTTTTCTTTTCTTTCTTCTTATTTTTTTTTTTCACATGAGAGGCTCAGTGGCTCAGTGGCTAAATGTGATTGCCACAAAGCCTAACTACCTGAGTTCAGTCCCTTGGACCCACACAGTATAAGAAGGAAACTGACTCCTGTAAATTGTTCTCTGACCTCCACACTCATCCCATAGTACACACATCCCCCTATAGGCATGCACACACACCCCACGTAAATAGAATCCAATTAAAAAAGAGAAAAATACGCATCAGGAATTTGCAGAACTATTTCCTCAATTTAGAGCAAATTAACCATAGCTAAATAAATCATTGTGAGTGCCTGTGAGCTAAGTCGTGGGTCAGAAGTAATATTTCAGGAGAGAACCTGTCAAGCTCTTGTTAATTGTTAGTGTAATAGGATTTTCTCTTAATAGAAGCAGTGTCTGGTCAGTATGAAGTCATTTTTGTTTTGTCTTCTCTTTTATTGATGAGAAATTAATATTTGGTAATTCTGGCTTTCACCTTTTCTTATTTTATTTCATTATCTCTCTTTCCTTTTTTTTTGGCCAAGATTTTCATAAGTAGCCCAGGCTGGCCTGGCAGTCATGGTCCTTGGCCTCAGAAATCCTGAGTGCTGAGATTACAGCATGGCATTTCCTTTTCTTGACAAGATCACAGATTGTGACTTAGGGAAGGCTTTGTGAAACAGTATAGTGATGCGGTCGTTGGTAGGGAGAGGAAGGTCAGCGTGGCCGCCGGAGGCCTCAAGGGCCTTCTCTTAGCAAAGCCGGATCCTTGACTGCCATAGAAAGAATTTTAGGACAAGAAGCCAACATTAATGAATTTATTAAGTAGAGTGTTGTAGCTACTTTTTGTTGCTATGAAGAGACCATGACAAAAGCCACGTATGGAAGAGTTTATTGGCACTTACAGTTTCAATATGACCATCATGGCAGCAGGTAGGAAGCTCGGCACTGGAGGGGTCCCCGAGAGCTCATATTGTGAGCTGAGAGACAGCACCAAAAGTGCAGGGGTGGGGGAAGGAGGAGGGAGAACTATCAGAGGTAGGGGGACTCTAGGCCTTAGCTGTGAGAGTGAGCACGGGAGAGCAAGGGTGGCGCCTGGCAGAGGGCAGAGTGAGCAATCTGAAAAGGAGAGGGCACAGTTCAAGGTGGTGTAGGCTTCTCAGGAGAGGTGGACTTAATGTTTTTTTCAGTTCTGTGGCATTCTAACTTATATTGCCCCAAAAGCATCATTTGCAGCAGTGTTCAAAGATTAAACGTAAGCATGGAAGGAAACATACGAGTTGGCTTTCTTACTCTTTTTGTAAGTGAACCTATGAGGTGGTTTTGTGAGATGCGTTTTTAGGGTTCAGGGTTGTTAGGGTGCTAACATGGTAAAACTCACAGTCACACACATTCTGACCCTATGTGGCGCGTTTTATTTAACTTCTTTAAGATATTTTAGGAAGACATGTGCTGTCTTAGTGGGCAATTTTGATTTATCAGTTTCCTTGCCGTGTCTTGACTCTCAGCCAGGTTCCAGGGTGAGGGCTCCTTTCCCTTCCCATATTTCCTTTTTTTCCCTCATTCTGTTTTATTTCAATACCTCATAACTTATGTGTCAGTAAAAGACCCACTTTGCCATTTTGATGTCAGAGGAGAGCTGTATTTGGAGGAGGAAGGAGATGCTGAAGGGTTATGTGTGATGGGTGCCAGCACCTGAGCACTGACTTCCCGACCCCTAGTCTCAGTGATACCTCAAGTGTTCATGGCTGAGGTCTAAACATGTCAGAGTCAGCTAGCAACCTGTGCAGCTAGCTGGAGGCTGCCCTATCTTGCTTAGAGTATGTTATGTGGCCAGCAACAATTCCTGGGGCAGACTCTTAACATTTACCATTCATAGTCTTCTTTTTACAGAGGAATTTTTATAAAACCTTGGATATATAAATATGTAAAATAACTACACAAATCAAACACTAAAAGAAATGTATTTCAAAACAATTCTTGGTCTGCACATAATTTTTCTAAGTAATGTGAAAGATTAAAGTGAATTTGAATAGTGAGATGGATGGGTTTGCTCATTTTCACAGAAGGAATTAAATATTGATGGCATCTCTGATACTTTAAGATACAGAATGTCTTCAATGTTTTTTGGAGTTTATCCGTATTTTGATGTTATAGTCATCAGTGCAGAGAATTCCACCTTACAGAAATACAAAATGACAAAAGGATCTTTAGGGCCATTTTAGAAACTGTTGGGAACTCTGTTCTAATCCCAGTCCAAAATTAGTAGATGATTTTAAAAATGTTTTAATGAGATACAGGTTAGCATTTCAAACAAGGTTTTAAAGTCAAACATTCTAACACAGTTCAATCCAAAGAAATAGCAAGTTAATACTTATACACAGAGGAATGATGACTGGAAAATATTAAAGGTTTTTCTTTTTCATAATTCAACTATTATTTTCCTACCTGGGCAGAAAACTATGCATTTAACCTGCTGCAGATGGTAGTAAGCAGCGTCCTTGGTTTAGGAGAGATGTCTGAAGCAGCATTGCTGGGACTAAGTGACTGATAGCGTGCACAGTGTAAAGCACACATGTCGGATGTGCAGGACCAAGGTTCCAGTAAAGTCACAAGATGCAACGCGACGGAGCTCCCCAGATGCATTATGGGTTTTATTTTTCAATGGATTTTTGATTTTTGTGCATCCAAGAAACCTTTCAGTCATGGGACTCTACATTGGATCATGACCTATGGTTGAAGAAGCTGAAATCTGCAGGTTAATGGGTACCATTTTAGGCATTGCAGGGAGACAGTAAACCAAACATGATCCATTTTGAAGCCTGGGCTTAGAAGGAACTAACCAAACTCAAGCATCCTGGGGATGTTTCCGAAATGGAGATGGCAACATTAAGATACTTTTGTATTCTCAGGTGAATGGTACGGACTTCACCTTCCGGAGTGCAGGTGTGCTCCTCCTGGTGGTGGATGCCTGCAGTGTTCCCTTTCGGCTGACAGAAAAAAAGATGTTCCTTCCTGCGGATGTCAGTCAGATGGAAGAATATTTAAAGGCTAGCATCCCTCCAAGGTAGGTCAAGCTTGCCCTGCACCTGAGAAAAGCGACCTTATGATGTGACTTCTCATTGCCAGGTTTACTTCTGAGCTCTGTTCACTCCATGAGCATTTCAGGCTCTGTGTGGTAGGTTTTTTTCTTCAGTGGCTGCTGGTTTCACTGATGGACTCTCACAGAGCATTGTACAGTGATTGGGATTCAGGTCGCCCAGGTCACTTGGTATCCGGAAAAGAGTGACTTTTTAAGTGGTTGTGCATCCCGGCTCTCTTTTAAAAGCAGGGTCTGGTTTTTGTTGTTCATTCATCTTTGAAGAAAAGAGGCCCTAGAGAACATTTCTTTTTCGGGGCTGACCAGACTGTGACTGAGGACAGGTGATGAACTCAAGATCCTGCTGCTCTGGGCAACCGTTGACGAAAATAGCCCAAGTTTCCTGTCGAGTGAGGCTGGCCTGGCTTTCTAGCCCTTCCCATTGATCTGATGACATATGTTCTCGTAGCCTACAGAACTGCTTCCAATAAGTCCCATAAAGTCTTTAGAATATTTTGGAGTAACATTTATGTTACGTTTGTGTGTGGAGCGGGGGGCATGGTTTGGGGGTGTCTGTGGAAGAGGTCATTTCTCTGTAGTCTTCCCTCAGTATCCAGAGAAGTTTGGTTGGAGTTCCCCCTGGAGATACCCAAATTTGCAGGTGTCTGTGTCCCTTATTTCTTTCTTTCTTTTTTTTTTTTCAAGACAGGGTTTCTCTATGGCTTTGGAGCCTGCGCTGGGACTAGCTCTTGTAGACCAGGCTGGTCTCGAACTCACAAAGATCCGCCTGCCTCTGCCTCCTGAGTGCTGGGATTAAAGGCGTGCACCAACACCACCCGGCTAATGTGTGTCCCTTATTTCAATTGGTGTAATATTTGCACGTAACCTTCATAGTTCTCTTTTGCACATTACATTCTCTCTGATCTGTGGAAATGTCATGTAAATACCTGTTACATTGTATTGTTTGGGGAACAGTGCTAAGGGAAGGCGTGTGTTTGCATCCAGTTCACATGCAGATGTTCCCCCCCCCCAGTCTTTCATTGTTTCCTTTGCATGTGACAGGAATGTGGGTCCATGCATGCCAAGGTGCACATGTAGAGGTCAGAGAGTATCTTATAGCCCTTCTCTTTTTACCATGTGGGTTCTGGGAATTGAACTTGGGTTATTGGGCTTGCACAGCAAGTACCTTCTTCACCATCTTCATTCATCAACCGCCATCTGGTTGGTGCTTTTTCCCAAATAAATTGGATGAATGATTTGTTGAATTTACGTATGCAGAACCTGTGACTAAGAGGATCAACGATAGGGCTATCTTAGACTTTTTAGAGTGAGCTATTTTGCCAGCTGTCTGCTGGTTATATTACTGTGTTTAGTTTGCAGAAGCTTATGCATTGGACCCTATGATTGCTAGGAGTGTATATTGCATTTTAATACAGGGTTGAGAAGTTATAGGGCAGGGGTCAGAAGTAGTGGTAATCTCAGTGTCCTGGAAGCAGAGACAGAAAGATCACTATAAGGTTGAGACCAACCTGGTCTGCTTAGCAAAAGTGAGACAGCCAGAGCTTCAGAATGACGTTCTAGTGCAACTGACAGTGTCTCTTTGAGAGCTTGTGGGTAGACTGCATGCATACATGTGTTCATGCATGTGTCATACTTGTCTGCCTGGGTGCATCTGGTAAGGATCTCTCTAGACTGGCCTGGTAATTTCATCTTGTTCAGAGCTGCAGGACTTCTGTGGCCAGTCCTCTCCAGTAACTCTGAATCCCATCACCATGGCTTTAGGAAGGCTACAACCAAGTGCACCATATAAGCACTTGTCAAAGCCCAAATGAAGACAGTGTCTACATTGCTAAAGGAGTTGCAGCCAGAGTTAAAGGAGGGATTCATTTTCTGAATGGACATTAATATTGTAAGATATCCCTAACTAAATTAGATTATGCAAGTAGCATACTTTCTATATGTGGGAACAAACAGCTTACTTTCCTGTAGTACTTGGCAGCTGGTATTGCAGAGTGGTAAGCTCTTTTTAAAGAAATTATACCAATACAAATAGCGTGTTGGTCAGATACTAAATTAACCAGGAAGCCATAGCAACTGTACCAGGAAGAAAAGCAGGAGTCCACAAACAGCTCTGAGCATTGTGTTGATGTACTGTACATTTTTACTATTGTGTGTGTATGTTTGTGCCCGGTGCCTGCAGAGACCAGAAGAGGGCATCAGGTATATTAGAACTGGAGTCACAGGTGGTTGTGAGCTTTCATGTAGGTGTTGGGAATCAAACCCCAGGCCTCTGTCGAGCCACCTCAGCAGCCTTAAAGATGGCAACTAGAACAAACACATTTAAAAAAAAATTTTTTTCAAACCATAGAGAATGGCTTCCGTTTGTTTTCATTTGTTTGTAGCAGTGTTGTTGCTGCATACTGGAGAGTGAGTCTAGGGCTTCTTTATCCTAGACCGACAGACACTGCACCAGTGGTCTGCACTCCAACCCTTATCTTTACATTTTAAGTTTGTGTTTACCCATTCATAAAATGGCACATAGGATAATAGAATACTCTAGAGAATAGACCAGTCCTTGAAAGGCTTGGTTCCAGTCTACCCTTGTACCTACGTGACTCTTGGTTTCCACTCCTTTGGGTTTCCCTGTGTTACTAAGAACTTGAGAGGTTCCCTTTGCAGCAGGGACTTGAGACTTGTGTCGCCGGGGATGAAAAGCATCTGGCCTATTTTCCTTTCTAAATTTGCTTTTGTCTACTATTTTTTCCATTGCTCTCAGTCCAGAAAGATTCTCAGGAAATCTATGCTGAATGATCGGCATTGGTTCTGATTTTCTAACTTTGACCCACAGGTCAATCGTTCTGTTGAGCACAAGAGGAGAAATAAAGCAGATAAACATCTCTGATTCATTAGTACTTCTGGGATTGGTCAAACCAGCACATCTTGATAGCAAAGGTTTGTACTTGCAGCATCCTATGACGTCTTAAGGATGCGGCAGTGAAAGTATCTTTATGGTGCTGCTTGTCTGCTAGACTGTTTTCATGAGCTCTCCTTGTGTGTCGTTGAAATAATTTCTTCATAAAGGACCGTGTCAGAGGAAAAGTGTTGGGATATGGCCTGTCATTTGGTGGCAAGAATTCCTTGCTGACGTAAGGAAGTGGAGGTGTTCGTGTGTGTGTGTGTGTGTGTGTGTGTGTGTATGTATTCAATACATATAAGTGTGTGTGTCTGTGTTGCTCAACTCTGACCCACCTCCCTCATCATCTGCTGGAACTGGAGCTATATACTTCAACTTTTCTCTCTTTCTTTATAGGCGGTATTGTGTTTTTGGGATTCAGCGGAAACTTTAAACCTTCATGGACTAAGCTGTTCACCAGTCCTGCTGAGCAGGGCCTGGGAGTACTTGAGCAGTACGTCCCTTTGCAGATGGAGGACTATGGGTGTCCCAGGCCTGGCAGTGTCCACAGAAGAGACCTCGAACTGTTACAGCGGGCTTCGAAAGTGCTTTAGATACTTACTGTAATTTAAGTGCTGGGAAAGAAAAAAAATGTGAACTAACTTATTTAATTTATGACATTTTAAGGTGACACTGTTAACCCAACAGAACCATTTTCCTGTTTGAGAAAAAAAAAAGTGAGAGAGAGAGAAAGAACTCAAAGCAATCTCTTGAGTGCCAGCTTGTGCACCTTGGCATTGCGCAAATGGTAAAGAACCCTTTGTCTTCCTGAGGCTGCTGAGCAATTCTCTTGCCCCTCACACCAATAAGCCAGTCAGCAGCGCTTCCCTTTCTGCATAGTGGGGTGCGGGGAGGCTTCCCAGCGGCTGCTGTAGCACCTTGATACTTGAAGTTTAACGCCCATCGTGCAGTCGACTCCGGTGACTGACCTTCGGTGATGCCGGGGGCTCATTTCTGGACAGCCGGTGTGGGTTTTAAGTGGCCACTCAGGCCTAGCGCATGCCCCTTTTGCCTGGACCCGTACTCTTTTAACTCATTTGTCTATTAATTGCTTTTAAGGGCTCACCTTTCAAAGAAGGAACCATATTGGGACAAAAGGGCTTTTGAAATCCTTTTGATCTGTGATCATTGAGCAAAAAACAAACAACAACAAAACAAAACAAAATGATTACTTGCACCCAGGTCTGAAGTTGGACCTTTTCACAGCTTTCATCCTTAGCCTGTCTTGACTGTATATTTGTATTTAAAATTAAGAGCTGAACTGACTTATCTTTCAAAGAAACAAGCCACTTCCCAAACTGTAAAACCCTGTCATTTTAACTTGTAAAAGGGAGCTGGGTATGGTGACACATGCCTTTATTCCCAGCTTTCCAGAGGCAAATGGATCTCTGGAGTTGGAGGCCAGCCTGATCTACATAGTGAGTTCCAGGATAGCCAGGGCTATGGAGAGAAACCCTGTCTAAAACAACCCCTTTTCCCCCAAAAAATTAACTCGCGAAAAGAAATCTGTCCTTGGTTTTAATCTTGTACCTGTATTTTGGTGTGTTGATTTTTTTTGTTTTTTAAAAGCTTCCCTGTTCATCTTCCTACCAGAAAAGCCCAGAGAACTCACTGCTTCTCCATAGATATTGTTTCCAAGTGAGGAAGGAGACAGCTTTTTAGGTCAGAATCATGGAGACAGCATGAACCTCTTCGTAGCCTTAAAAGCAGGAGTCTCTCTTGGTGAATGTAGTTGTCAAACACAAGAAGAAAGGACGCTGTGATGTCCAGTGCCCCTTCTACTGGGCTTTTCTCCAGCCAGTGGGGACACATGTGGCAAAGGAGGCTGGCCTGGCAGACAAGGAAGATGCGTCGGAATGCTGCAGTGCAGCGTGGAGTTGCGTGGGTGAATAACTAGGCATGTGGGGGTTGCCACTAGCAATGCATGCAGACAAGCTCATCTTCCCGTGTGAAGGGCCGAGGCTGATGCCTGTGCTGTGTGTCTCTGTGACTTGTGTTCCTTTACAGAACATGCTACCTCAAAGTGCTGTGACAAACCATGCCGACTGTAGTGCTCACAGGAAGGGCACGTGTCTTAATCAAAGTCTGCTTATTTGTTTGTTTGGGATTTTTCAGATGTGGGTTTTTGTTTGTTTTTTCTTTCTTTTTTTTTTTTTTCTTTATTTTGTACAGCGAGATCTTACCTGTTAGATATATTCCCGGGTAATGGTTCCTGAAGGTGACTGAATTGTGTGTGGAAATGTGTGTGTGTTATATTATGACTTAAATATATTTGATGTGTGCTTTTTTTAGAGTTCAGGTTTTTTTAAAAAAAAATATTTAGAAAGGGTATGCAAGTTTCAAGGCACTCAGTTTTTCTGATTTATGTACTAATAATTAGGGCCTAAGTTAAATAAACAAAAATACACGTGCATGTGTTTTTTGTGTGTGCATTTGTGAATCTCTGTTGTCGAGATCTCAGATTCCCGCTTTCAAAAAGGTATTGGCAGAAATAAAGGATGACCACCACACAGATTGGCAAGACTGCGTTAAAAGGTCAGGGAACAAGTTTCCCCATAAGAGGAGTCCGGCCTTGGCTGTCTGTGTGTTGGAATCACCCGGACAGCCTTAAAATTCACAGGCCTGGACCCCACTGTCTTCCTCCCAGACTGGAGTTAATGAGTTCATTGATTTTAGGTACAAGCTGGGGCACATGAGGTGTTTTGGTTTTGGTTTTTCTAAGCTCCCTGGTCATTACATGCAGCCACATTGGAAACACTACTTACAAGCCAGCTTCCATCTGTAAAACCATTGTGATTAAAAAAAAAAAAAAAACACTTACATGGGACTGAAGAGATGGTTCAGCAGTTAAGAGCACTGGCTGCTCTTCCAGAGGACCTGGGTTCGACTCCCAGCACCTACATGGCAGCTTACAACTGTCTGTTAACCTGTTAACTCTGCTTCCAGGGGATTTGACACCTTTATACCAATGCACATAACATAAAGCTAAATAAATAATTTTAAAAATTGCATGTATCTGTATGTTATTTTGAGATACCAATGTTACTCACAGGATTCTCAATCCTAAGTGTTTTACTGTTACTACTCTTTGAAAGACTTTTCCCCCTCCAGACAGGCTTTCTCTGTGTAACGGCTCTGGCTGCCCTGAACTCGTACTGCAGGCCAGGCTGGCCTCGAACTCACAGAGATCCACCTGCCTCTGCCTCCCGAGTGCTGGCACCGAAGGCATGCATTACCACACCCAGCTTAAAAGTTGTTTTCTTTTTTTAATTATTGGTTCTTTGGTAGTTTCACATCATGTACCCCAATTCTGTTCACCTCCCAGTCCCCCTCACACCTGAAGCTGCCCCCAAAGAAAACAAGGTAAGCAAAACAAGCAAACAAACAAAAATAAGAGCAACCCTCCCCTCTAAACAAAACAATAATGAAAACAACAAAAACCCTTGTTTCTCCTCTTCTGCCTCTCCTACACTTCTTCATTCCTCCTGGTGGCATTGGGGGCCTCGGTGTGTCATATAGTATACCCCTTGGTCCTAGCACTTTACTAGCAATGTTGATTGCACTGAATCACTGGTCGGGCTCCTGGCGTCATCACTGGATCCTCACCAAAACTCTGGGGATACCCTATTATCTCCCTGAGTCATGGAGATCCTGTGAGCATTTTTCCATAGAGTCCCTTCTTAAGCTCCAGCAAGTCCTAGATGGGGTAGATGCTAGGGTAGGACAACTCACAGCCCAGGTGTGGGCCTGGGTGGTAGCTGAGCTGGTCAGTCTGAGCCACTGGGGCCAGCTCCCCTACATCCATGCCCTTAGGGTAGATTCATCCTCACCATTTGTGGTGAGGGGTGGGGCCATGTCTCCAGAGGGCAGGAGACAGCTCTCTTGCTATAGTGTTCAGTGAGATACAGGGCCAGAAAAAGGCGGGGCTGGCTCAGCTGGCCCTCTGGTTTCATCTCACATGGTTCCTAAGGCCTTCTTCTGTGGTGACAAGGCCACAGACATCAACACAGACCCTAGCTGCTGCATGTGGACCACGGACTCAGACATAGCCCTCAGTAGTAGTTTGAGCCTGAGGACATTCTGGCCCTGGGTGGAAGCAATGGCCACTCAGGTAGGGTTGGTTCTGCTGACCGCGTGGCTGCCGAATACCACAAAGGCCTCAGGTCGTAGCTTCTATGTGACCTTTGGTGGCAATGAGGACTCGGGCTTCAGCACAGACCCCAGGCACGGTAGGGCCATAGGACCCAGATATGGCCCCCAGTAGCAGCTGGGTCTAGATGTTATAATTGCCCCCAGATAGCAATGCAGGCCACTCGGGTCAGCACAGGCCCCAGCAGCAGTATGACCCTCAGACACCAACATGGCCTTTCATGGTAACAAACCTTGAACATTAGCCCAGACCCTGGCTGCAGGAAGGTCACGGACCCTGACATGGCCCTCAGCTGTAACTCTGGCCCGGACATCACCAAGACATTGAGTAGCAGGGCAGGTCACTCAGATCTGCATGCATCCTGTCCCTCGAACGCCAACCTGGACTCAGGTGGCTAACTTGACCCTGGCCATCCTCATGTCCCTCAGTGGCGACAGGAACCATAGACATCAATACAGATCCTGGCTACTGTAGAACCAGGGACCCAGACATGACCCTTAGCAACAGCTTGGCCCAGAGATCAACATGGGTGGCAAGCAGACTTCCAATATCTATCTGCCCAGCCCTCACTGCTGCCTTCATTTCTTCCCGTCCTGCTTCTCTTTCCCTCTCATTTCTCCACCACGGATTTGCTTATCATAACGAGGCTCATCTGCCCAGTGCCTCAAAGGGCCGGGTGGGCCCACGGCTGTCTACTTGCCAGCCAGAGTCTTAAGGACCCAGGCTGGCTAGTCCTCGCCTGCATGGAATTGCAACAGGCCGGGTGTGGATGTGAAAGGCTTTTTTAGAAGTCCTTCTCAGGCTGTAGCGATAGTCTTTGCTTATTAGTCACACAAACCGCTGCTGAGGCTTCTCTGTGTTCTTTTTGTGCAGAGAAATGGTATTCTAAGGTGGTTTACAGTTTGGTGGACATTTTCGGTCAAGCCACGGCCTTCCCTGAGTTCCAGAAACGAGGCTGTCCACAAACCAGCTGACTGAGAAGCATGATGGCTTCCAGATGTCAAATGGTGGTTGTTTAGGTCTTTGACAGAGGGTCCACCTGAGCCAGCGCTGCAAAGATTATTTTGAAAGGTGAAGACTGTGTCTGAGACCATGAAAGGCAGGTGCACGGCCTCACGGGAGATAACTCCCAAGTTGCCTTCAGGCTGATGTTTACACAGGCAGGGGTGGAGATAGGCTCAGGGCGCCTCTGCTTTCCAGCTTCACCACGCCCTTCTCATAGCTTACGCCATTAGCATAGAGCAGGTTACTTTGTGTGGAGGAGGGGAGGGCGTGCAGGAGATGGGCAAGGGTTGACTGCTCCTGGTAACTGAGTTTTCTTTCCCTCTGAAGTAGCCCCAAAGGAAGGCCTTCCTTAGGGAGGCAAGCACTTAACCCCAGGGCACATTCCCTCCCAGCAGACAAGTGCTCGGTCGGATCCCACTTGAGAATATTTATTAGCTCTGTTCTGCAGAATTGGAGTTCATCCTCCTCAGTTCTTTTATTTACTGTTTTAAGTTAAACCTGCCTATGTAGCTCAGGTTAGCCTCTTGCTCAAGGAGATCTTTGCTCCTCAGCCTTTTGAGTACTGGAAAGACTGGAAATTCCAACACCCAGCTTTGTCTAGGGCCTTGTACAAGCCAGGCCTCTGGAACTCTTACCGAGATTTCACGTACTTATTTAGTCATATTTAATAACCTGAGGAATTCTAGAGTAAAGAGCTTTAATAGGGTTACAGATGATTGTATCATTACTATTCCTCTGACAGGCTGATGACCTAGCCTACAAATGGGAGTAGACGCTCTGGGGCAGAGCTAGTCTGCATCCTCTTCCCCGCTTCCTGCCTTTCTCTTCCTCCCTGTCTCTCACTTTCCCCACTTCCTCTCCCTCTCCCTTCTGCTTCCCTCTCACCATATCTTATCCTCCCCCCCCCCAGTACTGGGGGTTGATGACAGGGCCTTACACACACTAGGCAAATGCTCTAACTGCCAATCTAGACCCCAACCCCTTCCAACCATGGAAAAAGTCCTCAAGAGCCCATCCTGGATCCTTGCTTACAAGAGACAAGATGTTACTCACAGTTTGTTGGGTGAGTGTTCCAAGTCATTTGGAAAAGAAGGTTTTTTACTTTTATTTAGCTTCAATGTGAGGAAGCTAGATGATTTAAAAAAAATACTCACTTGGGTTCTGGTGTTAATCATGAAATTCACTGGAGAAAAACCAGTTTCACAATTTTGGCTGAGTTTAAGCAAGGTTTTATTAAAATTTTAAATACTGACCAAGATGGAATTTGGTTAGAACAACCACCTGCAAACTTTCCTGCTGTGTGGTGTCAAGACATGTGCTGGCGGGGTTAGATGGACAAAACCCATAGGCCACTATACTTTCCCACAAGGCTTTGTTGTTATTTTCCAAGAACCACAACTCCCAGAATCCCAGGATGTTATCTGGCTTAGGGTCTAATACTGTCACACATTTATTGTTACATGGTGTAATTGGAGACTGAATTTTTGTCTTCTGAATGAGCAATTCTGCCCCAAAGGACTTCCAAAGATATTTATTACATGAGCAAAATGTTTTAGCTGAAAATGCTATAAAGATTGGGAAGTATTTCCATAGATTTCTTTTAAATTTTTCCTAAATATATCAAATGATTGTCTTAAATAAGAAAAGTGACACACTTAAAGACCACCCCCAGAAACGAGCAGGAGCTATGATCATGATTCCGTAATTCGAGTTGCCAAACTAACCTGATAGCTCCCCCCACTTTTGAGTTAAAAATAGTGAATTCTTGCTTCTCTATTTTCTAGTGTGTAGTAAGAGGTGCGGCTGTGTTCCCAGCACCTGAGAGGAGCACAACTGTTTGTTCCCAGCGCCTGGCTCCCGGCCGCGGGCCTGCTTTTGGCTCTGGCCCGGAATAATTATACACAAACTGTATTCATTTAACACACTGCCTGGCTATTAGTTCTAGCCTCTATTGGCTAACTCTCACATCTTATTTCAACCCATTTTTAATAGTCTGTAAGTCACCATGAGGTAGTGGGCTTACAGGGAAGATTCAG
>JAQHUG010000021.1:12564558-12579173 GCA_028555095.1 Dicrostonyx torquatus | reverse complement strand
ATTTGGGAATATGGACGTAGTTATTTCTCTCCAAACTTCTTCCTGCTGTATGGGGGCGCTGTTAATTAAGTCTTTCATGGTATAACCTGTGTGCTAGGTACATCTCAAGCATCAGTTGAGTGAAGTAATTTTCTGAAGGTGTTCACAGTGACCTTTCAGGAGGGTGTGGTCTATCATACCAGATTGGTATAGGAGAAGTCCATAGGTTCTCGTCCTCTATGAAAACAAAAGAAGAACCTTTTTCCAAAAGCATCATATCCTTAGACCCAAATTGTGAAGCAATAACACCTTTATAATATACATGCTGGTTTAGTTTGGCAGACCATACAATGAAATGTCTGTCTGGATTTAGCTCCTTCACAGTCAAAAAATTTAAAGAAAACACAATAAAATACATAATCTAGACATTCTGTGAATTTTCCATGTTTACGTGGCTTATTTTTATTTCTTTTAATCTATAACTATCTGTAGTCTGTCTCTTTAAAGACTTTACCCTTTTTTTAAGGTATTAACTTTATTTTAAGGCATTAACTTTATTCTCTATATTCTTTTTCTTTTCTCTATCAAGCCTACATACACCCATCCAGCACCCATTTAGAGGTCTTTTATGTCTGAATCTGTCATATTATGAATCTGTAATTCTTTACTGTACAGGAGCAGTTCTTAAAACACTAAGCAGTTTTTAAAAACTTTAGCTTGTGCCATGTAGGGGTAAGTAAGGTGCTGCCTGTTTCTTGCCCAGTCTAAACCTTAACTGCGCTACTGTTATGATAATTAAGGCAGTTCTTGCCTGAGATCAGCACAGTTCAGCATGGTGGAGCTGCTCTGCCCTTGGAGTCAGTTGCGCCTCTGAGCTGTATGCAATGTTCCAGGCACACAGCGAGTCCACATTGTCATCAAGCAAGCAAGTCGTAGCATTTTACTCACAAATTCCATTCTACAGCTCTGTCTCCCACAGGAGCCAGAGGTCACACGTCAGCACAGACTGTAAACAGTTATATCAAAACCGCCAGTTTCTAGTAGACCTGATCCCGTTGCCTACAGAGGCAGGAAGAGCTGGTCCACAGTCACTGTCTCAGCTGCTTTACTCCTGACCCTGAGAGGGCACACAAACATTCGAGCCCACAAAGGCTCCAAAGCCAGAGCTTCTACCGGTGGCAGAGCCCAGGAAGCCCCATTCCAAAACTGCCGCAGCTTTTGCTGCGTCAGGAAATCTCTCTGTGGCACGCCACAAACAGGAAAAAAACCGTTAAATTCTCTCCTTTTTAAGCCCTCTCAGGTTTTTAAGTGCATTTAGCTGGCCACGTTGGCACCAAACTGTAGTAATAGGAGCACGGTTCTGTCCACCCGGCTCCCGGCCACTGGGCTAGCTTACATTCGAAATAACCACATGGAAATTGTATTAATTAAAATACTGCCTGGCCCATTATCTCTAGCCTTTTCTTGGCTAACTCTCACATCTTAAACTAACCCATTTCTAATAGTCTGTGTGTCACCACGAGATGGTGGCTTATCATACGATTCTAATCTACGTCCATCTCGGGTAGGAGCATCATGGTGCCTGGCATCTTCCCATCTCCCCAGCCTTCCGTTCTGTGTACTCTGCCCACCTAAGGGCTGCCCTATCAAAAAGCCAAGGCAGTTTTCTTTATTCAACCAATGAAAGCAACCCAAATACAGAAGAATCTCCTACACTACTAGTGATTTGAATTCCACAATTGCATATACAAGGTCCATTATAAAGTTTTGATATGTATACATAAGATACTGATCTACTTCGGGGAATGGCCATATCTATCACTTGAAGTTCATCATTTATTACAGTGAATGTATTCAAACTCTTCTATTGTTGATGGAGGAGTGAGTTCTGGTGCTCCGTGGCTCTGCTGAGAGCTAAGAATGGCTTTTGGTTTTAGGTATGTTATGAAAAGGAAGGCCTTTCACTATGTGAAAACGACATGCAAATGATGTTTCCGTGTCTGTAAGTAAGGTATAGCTGGAAGGAACCCAGCCAAGCTCACTCGTTGTCATAATGGCTACTGCTCATTTAGTGGTGACTTGGTAATGTTGAAGGAGGCTTTCACCCACAGGGCCCCCAGATTCCTACTATTAAACTCTTTCCTGGAAAATTTGCTGAGCCTTGATCTTGGAGCAGGGCCCACTGGCCAGTTTCCTTGTTTTGTTTTGTCAACATTTAGAGAACTTAAAAAGTAGTATGGAAAAAACAAACAAACAAACAAAACCTTGCAACAGAGTCTCAGGAGGCATTTGAAAGCACAGGCTCTGCCCTTCCCCCCACCTCACTGGCATCCCCAGCAGGTGGAGCGGGCCAGGAAATTGCACTGTAGGTCCTCCAGGTGCTGCTTGACAGGGCTGCAGTTTGAAACCCCCATAGTACCTCGTAAGCCGCTCGCTTCTTCCCCACACTTCGTACAGTGGAAACACATCCGCCTACAGTGAAAGTCCTGGACATTCTTAGCTCTCTGGTTGCATCTTTCGAACATGTCTCCCCCAGAATTTGCTTTGACTGCTTACTGCCAGCAGGGTAGGTGGCAGTGACTGAGACAAGCTTTTATACGAAGCCCATGATCGGCTTGCCCCTTGATGATGTCTGAAATTCTCACCGTTAAAATTTTTCCTTTGGCTATGGTTATCCCTGCTTCGAAATCTTAGGCATCTTTTGGATTTCACAATTCTTTTTAGTTTTTGTACGGAGTTGAAAGAAAAATATGTAGCGAGCTGTGATTAGAATGCAGAATAACAGGCACAGGTGTTTTGGGTTTTGGATATAGAGAGATTTCTCTTGTATGTATCGAAGTTCTGTTAATACAAATATGTTGTCTTAAGGTAGATGAATGACCAAATACAAGCATTTGCTTACAATATATGACCTTTATGGAAGCCGGCAAGAGGTGGTTGGATTGACTGGGGAAAGGGTGAGACCGTCCGTGGGCATGACCAGTTTCTCTTCTCCCATCAACTCATCAGCGCTTACTTTCTGGGAGAGGCACGTAGGTCAAGATGACTTCTGGAGAACATGTCTCAGAAGGTAAGGAACATGAGTAACTCCCAACATTGGAAAGAGAAATAAGTTCTGATGGTAAAGAAGGCTCACAAGAGAAACCTTGTTGATTCTTTCAAAAATATGTACGCATACAAACACACACACACACACACACACATTTGAAGTCAATTTAAGGAAGACAGCTCTTAGCAGTTAAGGGATGGAGGCAGTGAAATGCTGGGGAGCTATTTGCTATAACTATGATGGATGTTTTGGAAGCAACTAAGGTCTGATGCCAGTGAAAGCATTTAGTGGTGCTGCTGGGAGCAGCATCCTACTTCTGACCCTCAGTTTTCTCAACCATCACGGGGGATTCTTAACACTCTGTGTCATCACAGGAGGCACTAAGAATAGCCTTGGCTCACAAGCAGCTGGCAATCTGAAACACCTGCTGGGTCGTTTAAAACTCTATGCCAGAGTTACTGATACTTGTAAATTCTTTAGTATTTTATAGCAGCTAAGAATTAGGACCTCAATTTTAAAACAAGCTTGCAAGATGGTGGGGCCACACTGAGGCTGCCCTGTGCTGAGCCTCCGCCCTTGTCTTACTTGTGTCTGGACAGCAGCACCTGGAGGCAGGCAGTGCTTTGTTCAGGGAACTGGTTTCAGCACCCACAGGAGGATTATGTTTATGCTGGTGGTTCTGAGAGCCCCAGTACTCACTAACCCAGATGTTCCGGACCCAAGCTATGAAATGTGGAAACGACTCTTCTACAATGAGGACATGTGACTGCACCATCCTATAGCTGGGCAGTAGAGCGGTCCGCTCTTGCCAGCCTTGGGAGGGGCAACTTGAGTCTAGCTAATAGTTTGTCTCTTCCAATCCCCTTTGCCATAAAGAAATGGGATGAAAACACCTCATGGCTAATCATCCTCAGCTTTTTTCACTTCCTATGCAAGAAGAGGAATCGCTAGCATTCAGCATAATGGCTTTGAGTTAAGCTTTACATAATAAGATGAAACTAGATTGCAGACTCGGGAAGGAATGCTGTTGGTAACAAACCTGCCTGTTTCTGTCCATTTCTTCATGGTCACATCATATCAACACTTCTTTCTCTCTCCTCAAGGTTTCAAGAAGTGGTGGTGGTGATGGTGTGTGTGTATATGTGTGTGTGTTATTGGCAAGATTGAATTCCCAGACCTCTTTTGTAACTCCTCATCATGTTTATGAGTTTCCTGTTCACCACTTGGGGATTTTTAGTCCTTGCTAAACTAATTCAGAAACGGGTTCCAAGTCCCAAATACATTCTCATTTGAGCAGTAATTCCACTTAAATATCTGCTCACAATACCTACAGTGCTAAAAGTAACACATACCTGAAAGTTTTAATTATCTAATCTGGCTGATTTGTAAGGCAATTTGCCCACCCACAGATTGACCTAAATACAAAAGTGCAGCCATCTAAGTGTGGGGAGAATCATAAACCTGGAAGAGCCACAGCCTGGAAAATGAGTCACTGAGTAATTCAGTCAAGACCAGCAACAGGATGTGAGCACTTGGGTTTGAAAGGGATCCGTTTGTTGGGCAGGCATGTTGTAGATGATAGCCGATTTTCCAGGTTTAGGTAACTGTCCAAGACCATAGAACAGATAGAAGCCACAGTCAGGCACTGCAGCATACAGTCCTTTTGGATTTGAGCCCAGGGATTTAGCCACAGGAATTCATATTCACCCCGACCTATTTCTAGAAATGCTCTTTGTTTGCAGTGCCCTGCATTTCTGTAAGTCACCTTTTTTCAATAGCTAAAAGGAAGAGATTTGGTAATTGTAACTTTTTCCTGTTGCAGTTCCACGTTGGAAACACGCAGAGGGGTAAGGATCCATCTGGGGAGATGTCACACAAACAAGATGGGACTCAGGGAATTGGGGAGCTTACCCATATGGAGGGGATCTGAATGATTTCAGAGGAGGGGTTGTTTAACTAATCTCTAATTTCTAGCTCTTGTAAACTCCTTGGAATAAGTTGGCTTTATCTCAATTAAAAATGTAGTATCTCAAATCGTTGAATCCCAAGTCTCTGGATAATATATTGGCTATATTAGGTAATCATCTTCTAAGTCATCCCTTCAATACATAGGTTGTGTTCTATTTGATGGAAAAGACACAAGATTATTTACTCTTATTTGGTTCATTAACTCTTTGTAGAAGACATGTGGTTATTGGAACACACAAAAGTTAGCTAATTGGAGATCTAATTAATGGATAATAACATTGGAATTTTCACATTCTCTCTCTCTTTGTGTGTGTGTGTGTGTGTTTGTGTGAGGGAGGGAGGGAGGGAGAAAGGGAACTGGGGTGGAGGTCAGAAGACAGCTTCCAATGATCCTCTTTCATCTTGTTTGAGAAAGGATCTCTTTGTTGTTTGAAATTGTGGTACATACTCAGGCTAGTTGGCCTACAAGATTCCAGGGATTACCCCATCTCTTCCACACCCTCTCCTATTGTGTGTTGTTTTTGTTCTTTTTGCCTTTTGGGGGACCCACTACCCTGCTCCCGAACAAATAACACAAGGAGGCTTATTCTTAGTTATGGTTGCCTGGCCTGAGCTTGGCTTTTTCTTGCCAGCTTTTCTTAAGTTATCCTGACTACCTTTTGCCTCTGGGCTTTCATCTTTCTCTGTTTCTGTATACCTTCCTTTACTTCTTTCTCCAAGGCTTGCTGTGTAGCTGACTGGCTGGCCCCTGATGTCCTGCTCTCTTTGTTCTCTTGCTTCCCTTCTTCCTTGGTTCTCCTATTTATACTCTGCCCACCTATCCTCGCTCCTGCTTCACTATTGGCCATTCAGCTCTTTATTAGGGCTATCATGTGTTTTAGACAGGCCAAGACTCACTTTCACAGTTAATCAAATGCAGCATAAGCAAAAGTAACAGTCCTGAAAATAATATTCCCCAACACTCTCCCATCTCATTCTAGAAGCACTGAAACTGCAGGCTTCACTCTGCCTGGTTTGACATGGCTTCCAGGGATCAAAACGCTGATCCTCGAGCTTGCTCAGCAAGTGCTTTCCCCAGAGACATCTCCCCAGTCCAAGAATAAACTTGGAGTCAAGAGTGATGTGAAAGAAACACGGATGACTCTTGCTTTCGCTGGGAGAGAGGGAGGTTCTTTCAACATGCTGGGTCCCACTTGCCCTCAAAGAAAGCAGACCAAGGGGCTAGACACATAGCTTAAAGGTTAAAGTCACTTTGCTGCTCTTGCAGAGGACCCAAGTTCAGTTCCCAGAACCCATATGGCCTTTGAATGTTGGTTGAGGAGGACTCACAGCTGGCTGGAACTCCAGCTGCAGGCATTCCATCACCCTCTTCTGGCCACCTGTACTCAGGGGCACATACCTATACACAGGCACACATTCAGACACATAATTAAAAATAAAAATACCTCTTAAAAGCAGATGAAAGTAATGACAAAAAGTATGGATTTAAGCCAACACAAGACTCAGGGCTCAGCCAGTTTTTCCACTGACCTGAGCTTTCGGTTTTAGATAGAGGAAAATAGAACTGGGCTGGAGATGGGGCATAATTAAGCCGGCTTGATCAAGCTGTGTCATGGTTGAGCATTATCTTGGTTCTGATTTTGAAAGGTAATTGGAAGACATTATTACTTTGTAGGGACAAGCTGGTTTGCATGAGGTCTTTGTTCCAGCACAGGTGTGACCAGTCTGCAATGATTTGTTCTTCCTGAAATTCAAGGTGGCTACAAATTTAGCAGTGACTAGAGACCTTCAAATACCATTTAAATATCTGGGACAGGACACCGTAGAAGATAGCAATAACATACCTCAGTTAATCTTATCTTCGTGCCTTTAGCCCAGAAGAGGCATGAAATAGGTAAGATATCAGCAGCTCGGACAGAGGCTCCTGGAGTGATTGTTTTTAAAAAGAATTTATTTATTTATTATGAATACATTGTTCTGCTAACATGTACACATCAGAAGAGGGCACCAAACCTCATAATAGATGGCTGTGAGCCACCCTGTGGTTGCTGGGAATTGAACATAGGACATCTGGAAGAGCAGCCAGTGTTCTTAACCTCTGAGCCATCACTCTAGCCCTTCTGGAGCGATTAATGTACCTGTGTTCAGGGCTGAGCAGGAATCTGACCCAGTTTTAAGACAAAGGAGAGATAAATAAAATGAAGACAGGGATGCCGAGATTGTACCCTGCTTTTAGCCACCTGTAGGCCCAAATGAGTCAGTGCCTTTGAGCAAAAGCAGTTTCTAAGTAGTTGTTATTTTTACTTTTAAACTTGCAAGTGAGAGCCATGGACTAATTGCCTAATTTCTGAGTTTGTTCCGAGTTTGATAGGAGATTTTCAAAAGCAAATTCTGCTTTTGTCTGTGCATGTGTATATGTGTTGCTCATACGTCTGATAATTTGTTTCTTGTGCCAATGTCATTAGCTTGTTGAGGAGTACAGAGGTAGTGTTACATTGTTGTGTGGGAGACAGTCCTGTTCAAGGGCAGAGTCAAGTCTCCTGCTAATTACTGTGCTGAAGTTAGCTGTTCGGCTATACCCACCTGCTTAGTGTACGCTTCTAAGTTTAAAGTGAAGGATGGTTTAGCCTCTCTGATTCGATTTCTGTGAGTCAACTTGTCTTGAAACGAGCTGTTGCCCAGGGGGTGTTAAACTGCCAGGTGCCACGTGGGCTAGAACAGACTGTTAAGAGGGGGAGTCTCTGTGTTCTAGGATACTTTCCTCTGGACTCTTAACACAGCATGTTTACCAATGCCTGGGACCATGTATCTTTCATGTATGTGGTATGCACATGTGTATGTGTGTTTGGACGTGTGTGTGCTCACGTGTATGGAGGCCAGAGGTTGATATCTCTCGTTCTTCACCTTATGTACTGAGGCAGGGTCTCTTACTTGAGCTTGTCTACCTAGCCTTGGTGTGCTCCAAGTGTGCCGAGTGCTGAGGTCAAGGCTGCGGTGCCTGCCTGCATTTACATGAATGCTGCAGATCTGAATTCCGGTCTTTATGTTCGCATGGTAAGTGCTTAGGCTGCCATCTCATAGACCCAAGATTATATTTCTCAAAGTAAGGTTTATGGGCCATTTCCACCTGAGCCACAGGTTTCTAGCTGATATTGGAGACTCATGGTCTATATTCTAGATGGATTGTGTTAGCAGCTTGGATTGAAGCTCACAGTGTAGTAAGGAGGAGCGGGACTGCTTTTTGTCCCGGCTGCCCAAAATAACCATATGGAAATTGTATTAATTAAATTACTGCCTGGTCCATTAGTTCTAGCCTCTTATTGGCTAACTCTCACATCTTGATTTAACCCAATTTTAATAATCTGTATGTCACCATGAAGTTGTGGCTGACCAGGAAAGACTTAGCATGCTTGACCTGGCAGCTTTATGGCAGCGGCTCTCTATCTGCATGTATACAAACAACTTAACTAGAAGCCTTCATGGAACCTGTCAGATGGAACAAGGGTAACAATACAAACACACGGTTATAGGACAAATGATTCAATAAATGATGTAAGAACAACTGGATTCTTACAAATGAATTCTTACCTCTAATCACAAAGGAAAATAACCTTCATATAGATCAAATGTAGAACTATAAACCTTTTAGGAGAAAATGTAGGAGAATATCATTGGGGCATTGAAACAGAGAAGGACATTCTCAATGCCTCAAAAACACATCAGAGGGGCTGAAGACATGGTCCAGAGATTGAGAGAGTGTACTGCTCTGGCAGGGGGCCTGAGTTCAATTCCCAGTACTATTGGGAGCCTTGAGGGATCCAGTGCCCTGTTTGCCCTCCTCGGACACTGCATTCACATAAACATACCCACACACAGACAACATACAAAAAATAAAATTTAGATAAAATAAGCAAGTATATGCACGGTAGCTCTACTACAGTACAGCCTGTTTCAGGTTGCTCATGTTCCTATGATATACAATATGCTGGGTAATTTAAAAGGAAGAGAAGTTTATAACTTTTACAGTTCTGGGACTGGGAAGTCTGAGTTCAAGGTATGTATAGATTTAGTGTCTGGTGAGGGTCCCCATTATAATACATAGACAGCAGCTTCTAACTGCATCCTCCCATGATGGAAGGCCCAGGGCAGCTCTCTGACTCCTTTGATAACAACACTGCTCTCATCATGAGGCTCCCACCCTCATGTCCTAGACACCTCCCGAGACTTCCTACCATCATCATTTTGGGGGTTAGGTTTCAATAAGTGAGATTTAGGGGAACAAGCATTCCTATCACAGCAAAATTTAATATACCTGCTTGACAGAAGAGATCATGAAGAAAGCCAATATGGATTGCCAATTTGTTATAAATAATAAAATTGTGCTCATATAATAATTAAGGTTTATACTTTAGTCATAATTTTTTGTTTGCTTTTGAGACAAAAATCTCATACATCGTTGGTTTTAAATCAGTGATTTTGAGTCACTGCTTTTGAATCTTGAGTCAGCACCACCAACTCAGGTTGGGTGCTGTGAAGGTGAGGAGGGCTTTGAACTTCTAATCTTCCTGCTTGGTTTGGAGGCTGGCAGTGCCAACACATCAATTTGAGTAGTTCTGTGAATGGGAGCCAGAGCCTCACACATGCTAGATAAACACTCCGCCTGCTGAGACTGACCTGCTGTCCCATTGTTTGTGTTTAATGGATTTTTACTTCTAAGCCTTAGATTTCATTCAGGATATCACATCTAACTTCTTCCTCCTGTCTTTTAGGAGCCTCTCAATTGTAATAATCTGCCTGGCTTTCCTTTGGGTTATTTCTTGCTTATTTTGTTTCTTTATGACTTTGGTGGTTTATTTTATTATTCTGTGGAATGTTCCTTATCGGCATCTGATTGATAGTTTTCCTGTGTTTACAATGGGCTTGAAGAGGGAATATGCAAATGTGAAGTGCCAGTCTTGTCACGTGGCAAGGTGTACATACTGTTAACTAGACGTCCTGTTGTTGTCACCTTTGACCAGCTAGTGGAGGACACTCTGTGAGGTCTCACTGGCAACACCACTGTATCGGCAACCCTCCTTCCTCTCCCATTCTAAAGTCTTTGGAAGGAAATCACTGTGTGTAACCCATATCAATCTCCTTTATAAAGGAGAAATTTTATCGTAAAACAGTAGTGATTTGTCTCAGGTCAGAATTAATCATAGTCCAAGATATGGTTTGGCCCATAAAAGAGTTACTTAATCCATAATTAGATAATTTCAATCTTAACATAATTTGGGAATCAGTGTGATTTAAAGATTTTTATTTCATTTAATTTCACATTTAATTTACATGTCAATTAAGACAGTGAATTCAAATATCACATTCCTTTTTCAACAACCCTTCTATTCAGTCTAGGACTGAGATTTATTAGCTATGATATTTTTCACATTAATATATATTTTCACATTTCTCAGAGCTGACTTCAGAACGAGCAAAGGAAAATCTGCACATATTAGAGAGTATGACAGAACCACTACCAAGTAATAATGAGGAGATAAAACTCCATGGGAACCAGAAAAGTTTACCAAAAGGCTTTCCACAGCATTTGCCATCTGGTGAGGACGCTCCTAGAGTCCTAGATCTCGGGAATGTAGTAAGAAAAAGATCCATCTGCAGCTGGTTGGTCTTCTGGGGATCCCAGGTTTCTTGATTCCTGAGAGCAGGCATTGTGCTTAGATCCAATAACATGCTAAGGAATACGACCCAGAGCTCTTGCCTAGCGTGTGCAAGGGCCTGGGGCTGGTTGTTCACATCACAGATAGATAAGTAGCTGGCAAAGATTATCATGTAAGTGCTGGGTCATACATCAGATTCTCGATGCCGAGGCCCGTGAACGGCACAGTGTGTCACCATGAGGACCACTCCTGAGTAGGAATGAAAATGATTTCAGAGAAAATAATGAAACAATGATGAACAAAAGGAGAAGTAAAATAGAGAACACAGATTTAACAAGTTATCATCATGAAATAATGGCAGAACTTGAAAGGGAAAGTATCAGCTCAGGACCCCCAAGACCAAGTTCTCAGCACAAAGGAGATTTATTTGCCCCAGAGGGACGATGGATAGGGAATAAGAGACAAAGGCAGGAGCTAGAAGACAGGGAGAAGGGGAAGGGAACAAAGGAGAGGAGGAGGGGGGTGTTTGTCCTGAAGGAACAAAGGACTACCTCTATATACAGAGGAGGAGATGTGGCCCATAGGAAATAAAGGTAAAGGGGGAAACCCCATGCTAGAATAAGGTGTTTAATTTTAATTGTGTAGTTGAGCAAAAGGGGACTTTTGACTTCTGAACTTCAATATTTTGATAGCTGGACCTTGGCAGTCAGTCGCAGGAGAAGGAATAGACCTTGGAGTCTAGCTTCAGGAATGTAATCTAATTGTTTTTAGCAAGGCATGGGGAGGGAGAGGAGGGCAGGGTTTGCCAGAGCCATGTTTGCAGTGCCTGGGCTGGCTAGAGTCCCTTTAGAACGATTTATGTTACATAAGAAACTGGAAACTAAACACTCTGGGATAAAGGGAGAGTCTTGAGAGGTGGGGAAGAATTTCCAGGTCTAAAGGCCCTGCCCTTTTCAGTGAAGGAAGGAGATGCGGATTAACTTGACTCTGTCAGCTTATTAGAAATCTAAGAAATGCTAAAAAGAAAATCAGTTGCATAATTTCTACATAGGAAAAAGAAAGGTTAGGAAATGGATCTGTCTAATGTTTGTTAGCAAAAAGAAACAAGGAAAGCAGAGAATAAAATACTAAGAGGTTAGAAAGCAATAATTATGAAAATTAATAAGGGTTAAACTACTAGTAACTAATTTTTGTAGCTACTGATACAGAAACCTCTAATGGTATGGAGAAGTAAAATATAGTTTGTCTTGCTTCCATAAATAAACTTATACAAAATAATTAAAAATAGCATATACACTGTATTAACTATAAAAGTTGATATATCTATATGAATAATATCAACCTTAATAATACAAACCTTAGTAGACTTCTTAGAGAAAACTAAGCGCAACCTGGCAATAGAAGAGTGTGTTAGATACAACTACCCTTTGCAGAAATTCCTTCATCAATGGTGACAGATGAAGGACCTAGTTACTGTGATGGATCTTGAATAAAGAAAATAGCACTGTCCCTGGACACGTGACCCAGGGCAGCTGGAGCAAGATACCTGCCCCTGTGACCAGCAAATATGTGACAAAGGGATGACAAGATGTACACCGTGGACAGATAGGGGAGAAAAGAAAGAAAGAGAAGTGGAGTGGTCAGTTCACTGTGGAGACAAGTGGAACTGGAAACACAATGGCAGTGGGGAGCAGGCCAACACCTGAAGCCATGGTAACATCCAGGCCCATGCTACCATTGAGGGCCATGTCTGGGTCCATGGCCCTACCATATCAGGGGTCTGTGTTGATGTCCATGGCACGTATTGCCACTAAGGGCCATTTGGATGTCTGTGTTTTGAGCTGTCACCTGAGGCCATGTTGATGTCCAGGGGGCCATGCTGCCACCAGGACCTGAACTCATCTGAGTGGTCTGTGCTGCCACCTGAAGCCATGGTGATGTCCAGGTCTTGGCTGCCTCTAAGGACCATGTCTTGGTCGATGGTCTTACTGCAGCTGGGGTCTTTGATGATGTCCATGGCTAATGTTGCTACCATGGGCCATGCGGCTGCCACCTGAAGCCATGTTGATGTCTGAGTATTGTGCTGAGCTGGCTCAGCTGGCTCACTGGCTATGGGAAGGTTGTCTCCAACCTTCATTGACCAGCAACACTAGCAATGATGGTGGGTGAGGAAGAGCTGGTCCCAACCCTCATGGAGAGGGGAGGCCCAGAGGTACTTGGGCTGATCAGCTCAGCTACCACCCAGTTCAAGATTCAGGGTCTTGAGTTGGCAAAACCTAACATCTACCCCATCTATGAGCTGCTAGAGCCAGTCCTGCAGAATGGTAGACACAGGGTCTCTATGACTCAAGGCAATGGCAGGATGTCTGAGTGGAGTCTCAGTGAGTGCCCAGTATTAATGGTATAACAGAAACCAGAGGCTCTGAACCAGACCAATGACTCATTGCAATAGACTCTGCAATGATATCCGAAGGGGCTGTATCAGTTTGTACTCCCTCCTGCAATGCAGGAGTGTTCCCTTTATTCCACAACCTCTCTAGCTTAAGTTGTCATCAGTGTTTTGAATTTTGGTCATTCTTACAGGTGTAAGATGGAATCCAGAGTTGTTTTGATTTACATTTCTCTGATGGCTAAAGATGTCGAATATTTCCTTCAGTGTCTTTCAGCCATTTTAGATTCCTCTGTTGAGAGTTCTCTGTTTAGGTCTTTACTCTATTTTTTTTTTTTATTGGATTATGTGTTCTTTTGATGTCCAGTTTCTTGAGTTCTTTGTATATTTTGGAGATCAGCCCTTTGTTAGATGTGGATTTGGTGAAGATCTTTTCCCATCCTTTAGGCTGTCATTTTGTATTAATGACCATGTCCTTTGGTTTACAGAAGCTTCTTAGTTTCAGGAGGTTCCATTTATAGCACATTAGTTTTATACATCTGAATTGAGGGGGTGAGTTTGTTGGATACAGTTGAACAAGGAGATGGTTTTAGCTAATGTTGTAGGCAGCCTACATAGGAAAAGTCTCAGGTTTTAAACACTAAGGAGGGGATAACTGCAGTTGAGACTTTTTGTACACACTGTCAACATCCACACACCACCAGGGGAAGGCTTTGCCGTTCTCCCGAGCCTTACCTGGAGAAGGATTTGCCAGACTAACCTGGGAAATATGTTGCCATTTCCATGGGTCAGATAATGGTGACTACCCTAACTGTCATCAGAGATATTGTATCCATTAACTGATGGAAGCACTGCACCAAGCTCTGGGAGTCTTGCTGAAGAGAGGAAGGAGGGATTGTACAAGCCAGGGTTTGTCATGGCAGGAACCCACAGACACAGCTGACCTGAGCTTGTGGGACTCTGAACCAACATTTCGGGAGCCTCCATGAGACTGACCTAGGCCCTCTGCATGTATGTGACAGCTCTGTATCTTGGTCTCTTTATAAGGCTCCTAGCAGTGAGATCAGGACCTCTCCTCCATGCTAAGCAGGCTTCTGGGAATCTGCTCCCCATGCTGAATTACCTTGTCTGGCCTTGACTCAAGGGAAGGAGCTTGGTTCTGCCTCAATTTGATGTGCCTGCTTAGCTCAAGGCCTGCCCCTTTCTGAGAGGTGATGTCAGAGTGAAAGGGGAGGAGGGTAGATGGGAAGTGGGGAGGGAGGATGACTGGAATGAGAGGAGGAAAGGGAAACTGCAGCTGGTATGTAAAATAAATGAAAAAAAATGTTACTTAAATAAAATTAAAGCTCTCCCCTTTCTCTCCTCTTTGTCTCTGTCTCTGTCTCTCTGTCATTTTCTCTTCCCCTACTCAATAAGCTCCACACCCAAACTAAAAGAAATAAAATAAATTTATTTTTTTCGAGACAGGGTTTCTCTGCAGTTTTGGAGCCAATCCTGGAACTAGCTCTTGTAGACCAGGCATTATTGGGATTCTCAGTATGGCTACACCCATGTCAACAATACGCATTCACTTAGG
>JAQHUG010000021.1:12528019-12545604 GCA_028555095.1 Dicrostonyx torquatus | reverse complement strand
ACATTTCTCATTCAAACCACCCCGACATCTATTATAAAATCGATTCTCTCTCCTTTTTGTCCTGTCATTGAATGCTACCGAAGTCTACCCAGATGCTCAGACCAAGCCCTGGGTAGCTGTCAGTGACTCTTTCCCCTGCCTATGCTAACCATTTGCTCATTGAAAGTCATGGCTTTTGCTACTCGGTATCTCTCGGAGCCGTCTACTCATCGGAATTCCCACTGCTGTGCTCTTAATTCAGGCCATCTTGTTTGATGGCAGCTCTCACCATCCAATTGTTTCTCCACATTCAGGCTTGTTCCCCCTTCAGTCTTTTCACATACTACCACTGCAGTGACTTCTTAAAGTACACACCTGGTCCCCTCACTCCTGCAGCTAGATTCACACGATCTCTTCATTGACATCAGAATATAATATGATATAATACAATATAATATATAATATAAACTGATTGACAGACACATGGCCTCTTCTTTGGAACTTTTCCATCTTCCAGTTTTGATCAAATGAAACCTAAACCGCACACAGTTCCTAGTAGATCATGTTCTCTTGGGTCATTGTGCTATGCCTATGTTGTTCCAATGACGATGGTTTTTTGTTTTGTTTTGTTTTGTTTTCTTTGGCCCTTTTCTGTGCTGGAATGGCCCAGTACTCAGTTGTTACTTTTAAACAGCTTCCTTGTTTTCTTTTCTTAATGTAGCTTTCATTGATCCAGAGGCTCCCATAGCATCATATAAATTATTAGATCTAACATTTATCACACCAGACTCTTATCGGATGTCAATAGTGCCTGAGGTCCATTAGCCAGGGGTTACGCTTTTGTTTTCAGCTCCTGGAGAAGGGCTTGTTGCCAGGCATAGAGCACACACTTAGTGCACACACGTGAGGGAATGAAGGCCTCTAGACTTCCCGGAGAACTGTGCTGATAGCTGCAATCCAGACTGGCTTCTTTTCAGAATGTGTTGTAAAAATAAAGAGAAAGGAAGTAGGAGAAAGAAGATGGATTTCCCAACAAATACACAATGTCTCCTGAGCAAATGAATCTTCTGTAGAGGCTTTCTGAAAGGTTTGAATTGACAGCTGAAGTAAGATAGTGAAAAAAAAATCCTCCCATCAAGCAAGGTGACATAAAGTGTCACAGAGATGCTTTTGTATAAATAAATAATAGCTAAATGCTAAGCTTGAGACTTCCTGAAGGAAGCGTGTTTCAAGAGAGTCAAAGGTCGAGATTCTTGAAATCTGGAAAGAAACTCTTAGGCAGGTGTACTTAATAGTAAGTAGCCTAGCTAACATTTGGAGATATACTGGCTATTTCATAAGCATTATGTTAGTCTTTATATGGCATGGCGGAGAATGGAGACTGAGTACATCGGCAGATTCCTGTCATATCAGCTGCTTAGGAACTGAGTGCTCTCTCCAGTCAATGAAGGGGCTTTTCTCAGGATGCTGAGCTAAGCTTTGCTGACCAAGAGCAGGCAGGATGTGAACTCCCTAGGCTCTTACACAGCTGGAGTCACGTGGCCAAGGGGCATTTCCACCCTGGCTTCCTGGTTGCTCTTGTGGGTTTCTCTATCAGGAGCCTCTGGGGAGTAGGAATGTCAAGGGCAGATGCAATAGTAGACTAGGGGTTGTGGAGGGTTTTTACTTAATCCCACCTTTCATTTCCTGTGTGGTTTGTGGGTGTGAGTGCTAAGAATGTACTTCCTCTGTGTAATGAGGAAGTGGCAGGGCCAGGAGCCAGAATAACCTAAGGAGTGGAGCTAAAGCAAGAAATGGAACTCTCTGCATCAGATACTCAGCGGCTTACCCGGGACACGTGGTGTGTGTGTGTGTGTGTGTGTGTGTGTGTGTGTGTGTGTGTGTGTGTAAAAGACGGACAGGGAGCAAGAGAATGTTATCATGATGAATGTATAGAACTCTGTCTTCACTCTTTTGAAGTACCTCAAAATAGATGTTCCTTATGAATTTAGAAGACTTCTTTTTTTAAAACTATTATTTTATTTTGCTATCATATTTTTCTTATTGATCCATTTATAAAGATGGGAAGTAGGAAAGGCTTGATCACCTAACACACCTCTGGAAACAAGAAGTGGAGCTTGAGTTCCAGAGTAACAGCACTAATGGTCCTGGATGAAGAGTACGGCCTCCGCTGCCTTTGACTAGCTCATAAGAAAGAGCCCATTGTAAAACACTGTAGTTTCCAGCTGGCTTTTAAATCATTGTGACTTGAAATTGTGCAGTTTCAGTGAGTGGACGTTTCAACAAGACCCAACTGGCTTGCTTGTAGCCTACCCACTCAAGGAGAGCTTCTGGTCAGAATTTTCTGTCTCAAGCATTGTTGTATTTAGACGGAGAGGTGTGTGTTGCGTTCCCCAGCCACCAGCTCCCAAGCCCCCAGCCACTGGCCCGCTTAGCTACTGGCTGCCTGCATCCGAAATAACCACATGACAAACTGGATTTATTTAAACTCTGCCCAGCTTATTATCATTAGCCTTTTCTTGGCTAGCTCTCATAATTAAACTAACCCATTATAAAAGTCTGTAAGTCACCACGTGGTGACTTACCGGAAAGGTCTAACCTGCATCCATCTGCGACGGTGGCTCCTGGGCGTCTGCCCCTTCCTTCTTCTCCTCCCAGAACTTCCGTTCTGTCTATTCCGCCCACCTAAGGGTTGACCTAACTATAAGCCAGGCAGGTCTTTATTTAACCAATCAAAGCACAGAAATACAGGTGGACCCTCCCACAAAGCATATGTGAAAAAGAGTCATTGTGTTGGACAGACAGAGAACAAGGAGGGAGAAGGAAGAAAGAAATTGGATGGAGAGGAGGAGTGAGTCTGGAAAAGAAAGTTGGAGAAGGGAGGGAGGGAGATGGAAGTCTGGAAGAAGTCAGAAGCTGGGGTGAAGTAAGGAAAAGAGGAAGGAGCATTAAAGAGAGAAAACAGAAAGGATGGAAGGAAGAAAAAGGAAGGAAAAAGACAAAGTGGAACGTGGCAGGAAAAGAAGTGACTAGTGCGGTCCCTATTGCCATGGATTCTTTCGCCATAAATGAGTTGCGAACAAGAATTCCTTATTAAGAATACTAAATAAAATGTATAAAATAAGAACTCAAAGAGACAACACTAAGAACAAAACCTCCCAACAAACAGCAGAACAAAATGAAAAAGGAGCTTTCAGAGCAGAGGGAACAACTTAAACAAAACAATGCCATTGTAAAACTTAATTGGAAACATAAATTAGAAAGAACAAAAAGCAGAGCACACACAGCTGAAAATCAAATTATTTACGTAGACGAACTGCTGGCGACAATCACAGTGAGCACAGGAAAAACAGGAAGGTTGAAAGCTCATAGGACGCACGGCCTCAGGGTCACTCACCTTGCTGAGCCCTGTGTTTGATTGGATCCCCAATATGTGGGCACTACCATATTTGCTATTCAGTGGGCTTGCTGGACTCACTTTCCTCTATCCAGCTCAAGCAAAAACTCCTCTTGAAAATCTGATTACTATTTATTTGTTAATTATTTACATATTCTGCCTCCTGGAACAATGATCCTTCTGTCAGGACGGTGCTTGGCAGACGGTGAGAGTTTGTCCATACTGCAGTCTTCTTGCTGTGCAATCTCCTGGCAGATGAGGGGCCTTAAGCTATTGACTCCACTGACTACCTTTCACATCGTGGTTGACCAAGCAAATTCAAAAACGAGGAAAACAAACCCCTAAACAAAACCACCACCGTGATTAAGTTCAACCATTTCCTTGCTCCGAGTGTCTGAATGGGGCCAGATTGATCAACAGAAATTGATGTAATCGTCCCACTTTAAAGTTACGTTCATAAACATAATGCCAGTACCTCCTTGGTTTTCTATTTTCTCTAGGAAGCTTCTACTTTCTCTCTGGTTCCTAAAAATAATCACTTTTTTTTGTTTTGTTTTTTGTTTTTGTTTTTCGAGACAGGGTTTCTCTGTGGCTTTGGAGCCTGTCCTGGAACTAGCTCTTGTAGACCAGGTTAAAATAATCACTTTTCTCTCTCACCTTTAGCACCACCATTCTTATGGTCACTCAGCTGATCACTCCCTTTCTTATTTCAAGGCAAACAGATGGCCACTTGCTCTTTTTTTCCTGCCATGGTGCGGATACTTGGTTCTCATCTTTCTTAATAACAACAGCTAAGTGGCATTGCCATCTCTTGGATGCTACTTTCTGTCTGAGCTGCCCGGACAGGAAGCATGACTTTCCCCTTCTCCTACCTCTGCCTTCAGCTACCTCACTGGATTCTCCGCTTCTGGTCTCTGCACCAGCACATCAGAGACGTAGCCCCATGTCCACTTCTCTGACCGTTTTGAGGATTGTTCACACCCCTCCCCACTTTTGCTGGTTTGTTTTTAAGGTGGGAACTGGTCATGCATTTTTCTTCAGACTTTTCAGGTGGCTGTGGCCTACTGAGGATAGAAAGGTCCCTTAGCTGCTCTAGGTGATTCCATCCATCCTTGTGGCCTTCATTTCGTCTGCACATTCTGTATCTCTTCACTGAACTCTGGCTTAAACACAGAGACTTTGGTTTGAGGACTTTTGAATAGGTCGCTCCAGGGTGACATTCAAACCCAGCGTGCCTGACCCTCCATCCTTTTCCCTCTCAGTAAACTGTGTTAATGTTAACTCCATTGTTCGAATGGAACAAAAGCAACCAATGGTAAGCTGAAGACACACTGGAGCTAGGTCTTGTTTCTGTTGTCTTCCCACTTCATTCCTCCGGATTGGTTTATCAGCAAATGTACTCACTCCCACAACACATGCCCCGTTTGCTATTTGCCTGTGTCTGTATTTCTTGTCGTCTCTTGCTTGGATCCACAGTTATCTCCTAAATAGCATTCCTCCTTCAACTTTCTGTCACCTCTCCTTTCAGTTCGCTTTCTAGACAGGACTCAATCTGATGGTCTAAAACTGTAAACCAACCCAAATGTTTCTGTCTCATTCTTCCAGTGGCAAGGTGAATTCTACAGGCTTCAATAACTTGGATTTTAAGCATTGAATTGTGAAATAGTCCCCTCTCATTCTCATCTTTTCGCTGAGCTTTGTTAATTCATCTTGAAACCAAAACTTAGGACACTATAGATTTCTCTTAACTGGGCAGGAAGTAAATAGAGAAAGATGCAAAGCCTGCAGCAGGCATGGAGCCTGACAACGGAAACCTGGAGGCTTCTGATGACGTCTTAGCTTGGGCCTGCCTGGTGGGGGTGAAGGATACTGCCATTTCCCAGGCCTGGTGGGTCAGATAGGAAGGTACTATCAAAGGAAATGACCTGATATAAACAGAGACGCCCGGATCAGGCGTGGGTGAGACACTGTCACGGTAAGTGGCAAGTTAGGGACACTCAGATTCATTTCCTTCCTTTGTTGTGTCCAAAGGTTTCTCTGTCCCAAACTTCCTTTGTTAAAAAGCATATATCAATGCTGGTCCCTCCACATCCTCTTTGACTTGGTCAGCTTTAGGTTTCAATTGTCTGAAGGCAGAAGATCATGTGGTTTTGACTGAGAGAAACCTCCTTAAACCATTTCCATACTGTATGCTTCCCAAATGGAACTTACATTTCAAAAGGTCCTAGTACAAATATGCACACACACAGTGCTTTCGAAGGCTAAATATAATCCAAAGGAGAAATCTTTATGGAGAGAACTAGATGAGAGAAAGGGACGTACAATGATTGTAAAGGTCCTGATTGAGTTTCATTTACTGCGATGTGCCCTGGCAATGGTAGGAAATGCAGATAGGAGTATTTCCAGTCAACATTTCCTTTCAGGATGTTTCAAGGCAGGGGAAATCATCCTGAGAAGTACTTACTTAAGGCCTGCTATTGCATGTGAAACTTCCACGGCACACCCAGAAAAGACTGAAAGGCATGCCCAGGGGAAAGTGTTAGCTTCATCCTGAGGGCATCCACCACTTACAGAGCAAGCACAGCCACGTCCTAGACTAAAGAAAAGTTGATATTATCTAGTAGCTTCTTCTTATGGCTACAGTTAAGGATGGGAGAGGTTACAAAAAGGAAGAAAAGGAAATGTTATCTTATCTAAAGTCTGCCTGTTTCATTTTCTTTAAATGTTCTGATCGTCCAAGAAAGGTCTTGGGATATGTTTTCCATTGTGTTGAAATCTAAGCCCCTGTTATCTTCAAGAAGTACAGGTTGATCTCACAAATAAAAGGTTAGGATGTTTATTGATAGCAGCCATTTATAATGGTGCAAGCGATTGCAGGAACTGTCTAGAGAGTCATCACAAAGGCACAGGAAAAGAAACAGTGCGCACAGAACACAAGCGACCTCCCTGCCAGGCCGTCTCCTCACTTCCTGCTGTGCCTTCACATATACTGTTGGATCCACAGGCCACGGCCAGATGACAGCATGAACTGATGAAACTGGACAGTCATCTGAGGTCATGGCAGTTATAACGCCAGGGCTCATCAATGGGATGAAGGCAGCAATGGGAGCGGCCCTGCATGAAATGCATCCCCTTGCTATTTTGCAAAACCGAGGCATTCAAAGGGTTGTTGCAAGTGGCACTGTGGAACGTATCTTCCAAGGGACTGGGCAGAGGGCGTGAGCAGATTATAAGACTGCACATTGCTTTGAGCAAAGTAGAGATGTGCAGTTTCTACTACACATAGCAAATTAAGTTCCAGATGTTCGCTACTACAAAAATCTCTACCAGATGTCTGGACTCCTGGTGGCTGGGGATGTTTGTCGTACATGTAAAATACTCCACACCTGGTCCCTAGAGGCCGCCTTTGTCGCTCTTCATCTGGGTTGGTTTGCTAATCATGTAGGGATGATGAGATAGTTAGGCCTCTCTTCATAATTAAAGGGGCTAGGAAGAGCCTAAGACTGTGAATTACTTTATTCTCAGAGCCAGTTAAGTAAATGACTGTAGTGTGTGCCTCTTGGGTCAGATTTGGAGATTTATTAACTATATTGTTTCAAAATCTGGGATCCATTTTTTGGAGCAGATTCAAAGTGGAACAAGGGTTTAAGACCACACAACCCAATCCTAAGGACAAATACTGACATTTTGCACAGTGTTCTTTTTTTTATAAACAAAGTAACCCCCATTGTACCATGAACTTCATTTGCTGAAGATCTGCTTACTTGTAAACCCTCTACTCATGTACATTAAAGGATTGTTTTTTCTTTTCTGTTACAAACAGCATGTGAAGACTGAGCCCTGCTAGAATGCTCATGCCCTTTGGGTTCTAATCATAGACTGTTAGGAGCAGGGCAGACACATCTGGCCCCCTTGACACACAGGAGTTGGTTCACAACATTAAGGCTGCACATCAACCAACCTCTACCCCCATTCGATAAAGAATGATTCTTGTTGTCCTGGCCACATGTAACCTGTTTCCCAAACTCTGTCTCATTAACATAGGCCACGGGTAGACTAAGCCTGCTTCCTTGCAATACAGGACTCCCCCGCGTCTCCCAGGAACCTCTTGGGATACGTACGAGACTGACACCCCTTTCTTCAGAATCTCACTTTGCCACGCCACCTGTCTGCCTGCCAGTGTTCACAAACTTTTCTGTGAAGAGGAGTCCCATTTCTGTGGAACTCCTTTCTCTCTCTTTCTCTCCAAAAGCTGCCATGTCCCTGTCCTCTGCCCATTGCCCTCCAGCAGGTAGAGCACACACTGTGGGAGATTGAAACTTCATTTAAGCAAATCACCTCTTTTGTGGCATACTTCAGGACCTATGTTGAAAATCAAAGTCATGTCTGTAACTCCAGCACCTGAGGACAGAGAGAGCCAAGAGGATTGTCACAGGTTCCAGACCGTTCAGGGCTGCATGATGAGACCCTGTCTCAACAAACAAAACGAGCAAGCAAAAGAGCTTAAGACCTTTGCTATTTTGAGTGTGTGCTTCCACTTCCCTGACATCACAGCTGCCAGATGCTACTACAAGTAACTGTCTCCATAGATTGTTGCTTGGACAGAGATTAGGCAAGAAGAGGGAAATAAAATGGCTTTCATTGACGTTCCTTCTGCCATGAAATTGCACACACACACACGTACACACGTACACATTACACACAAGAATATGCACACACATGTGTATACACACATTCACAAACACTAGAACAAACATGCACACACATATGCACACATGTACACAGGCACATATAAGCATACATACATGTGCACATGCATGCACATACACAAACATATACATACATATGTACATTTATATTTTTGTTCCCTTTAGATGGCTAGACAAACTGTGTTTTTAACAAACTTTGCCTTTTGAGGCCTGTTTTTTTTTTTATGGTAGTCTGAAAAATGGACTTCTTTTTTCAAATGAGTTAAAGTTTACGGGAAAACTGAGCAAGTTTAGAATCCCTACATGTTCCAAACCGCCATTCTCAGAACTGCCAGCCTCCTCATTAACCTTCCACCCCAAGGCAGACCTGCATTGATGCATCATGATTACCTAAAGCCTGCATGTACTTTTCCTTAGCTCCACCTCGGCCTTGTCTGTCCTATAGATTTTGACGATGCAAAGCAAGACAAAGCCACCACTAAGGTATGTAAAATTAGTTCACTGCCTTACAGAGACTCCACTCGGCCTGCCTGTCTCCCGGTTCCTTTTCCAGAGCATCATAGAACTGGACACCTGTGTGCACAGTCTTTTCAGCTATGTATCACTTGGTGACATGTAGTTTTAGCCTCTTCAGTATTTTCAAGGCTGAATTTCTTTTTACGTGAAGACAGTGAAAACAGAAACTAGCTTCCTGGAGGGCAGACTTCATGGTCTTAAGTCACGGTCCATGCTAACAACTTTAGGTTTTGATAATCTAGCAATATATCCAGGAAGTTTTATGTGCTGGTTATTCTAAACCTGCTTTGCCACTGTGGTGTTCACATTTGTTGGATGGTCCTCTATTGCTTTCCATGCTAATAAGTATCTAGTGATGTTTTTTGGCGCATTGTTTTTTTTTTTAAAAGAGCAGAGTCATATTTCTACTAAAAAACAAAGCAACAAAACCCCACAAAAATCAGTAGCAAAAAGCAAAACCAAACAAAAAACATGAATCACAGAGAGTGTTTTTCTTTTCTCTGCTCAAACTTATTTTTTCCCGTCTAATTCTGGCTTCCTATTTCAGTAGAGGGCACTCTGACCTAGTCTAGAACCTAGTGGCTTTTCATTTGGCCAGTTGTGGAAAGTAGCTAGCATCCTTTAGTTCTACCGTTGGCGCTGGCACACAGAAACCTGGCCCTGCAGACTCAGAATGAGTCCTTCCCTCGCAGTCCTGAAGCCCTTTGTTCGTCTTTCCCCCCACAAAGGATAATGTTCTCCACTGAAGTCCACACATTTCACTCATCGTCTTTCTGACCAGTGTGAGCTCTGCAGAGGTAGAGTCCTCAGTTCACACTTAGGGTATAGCACACGGTGTGACAAAGACTAAGCACTCAAGGAGCGTCAATTGGTCTATTGAATAGGTGGAAGCTGCAGGCAGAGGGTGTGGCAGGGGTGGGGTGGTCTGACTTACTGCAGCAAGCAAAAGAAAGCTTGTATGTCTGCTCATGTTTCTGCAGAAGTTATCATTCTGTCTTAGGGAGTCACAGCCATTCTCCACATTGGCATCTGCCTTAACTCCAGATCGGAGGAACACAGAGTGTTACCTGTTACATAGCTACCTGGTACTGTGTCTGAAGCCCCAGTAATGACATAAGCGACTAGTGATGACAAGCTGTGTATAACAGTGCAGGCTTAGACCCCAAGTCAAATCCAGCTAGCTGACCTACACCTCTTCTTTCCTGGACTTAAAGCTCTTCTCTCCATCTCCAAATCTTGATAATCCTATTAATATGTAACCACCAGTTAATACAGTACTTCAGTAGCTCAGCTTACAGGCCACAGGGACCTCTCCTTCTAGTCTCATCTTTTTCGCCCGGAGGTAAGGCCTGGCTATGTGTTTTAGGCTGGCCTTGAACTTGACATGTAGCTCAGCTTATCCTTGGGTTCTCACTCTTCTCTCCCCTTCTGAATTGTTGGGATATCACATGTTTATGTCTATGACAAATGTTGCATATTTATCTTCTGGGGTCTTCCTCCATTTAGGAAGGTACTTACCATTTTTGAGCAGCTGTTGTGTCATTACACCTACCCTCTGTCTATAGCACTTCCCTAGGAGTTATTTCTACCCTCATCTTGCTCTTAGGAAACAGGAGCTCAGAGATGTCAAAGATCTTAATTATTAGGACCTAACTAGCAAATGGTTGGTGGTTGTTTTAAAATCGATTTGGCCTGAGGCCAAATGCCCTGTTTTCTCTATCATGCAACACCACCGAAGGCCAGGGTCCAGCATAGTCACTGGCTGGCTGCATTCTGCACACGCTGGGCAAGTTGAGCCCCTTTGATTTGCTCATAGGCTTTCAATGCCAATATGCTTTTCTTGATAATCTGCCTATTGCAACCTCGTCATAAAGTAGAAACTATGAATCAGCAATTCGTATCATAACAGTTTTAAATTTTTAGAATTGATAGATAGCCTACATAGAAGATTCCAAAGATTGAGGGGGCAGTCTAGTGCACAGTTTGGTGAAGTTTCATTATGGAATAGGAAAGACTGAACATAGCTGTCTTGACTGCTGTCTGTAGGAAGACAGGCTGGCAGGGTTGGTTCTTGACCTGTGTCTAGGGCCTGGAGTTCTAGGAGAATTCCTACGGGTTAGTAATAATGGCTTTGGTATATTCACGCAGACAATGCAGTTATGCTGAACACTTTTGTTTTCCCTGGGACTCTCAGATTTTGATGACTGCTAGACAGAAGCTACCCTGTCTATGGCTGGTTCTTAGTGAAAACTTTGCCAATATGTTTTTAACATTAGTTTTCTGGAAAGCCAACATTTGATATGTTATAATTTCTTGTTATAGGAATTAGTATCCTGACACATCACTGAGACAGGAAACTTAAAGTCTTGCATGTAGTTCATGAAAATTTAACCCATTCAGGTTATCTTTATTTTTCTTTGTATTTATAATGTACTAAATCGTAGCTACTAGTATGACTGTATTCTAGTATGACTGTATTCTGAGCCCTATGAGTCTTCCCAGTAAGACATCACACCTAGGAATGGTCTTGTGTATTCCTTACATGGTTTGAATATGATTTGTCATTTCAGAAACTCATAGTGGAGTTCAGTGCCCATTTCAAGGCGTTAATTACAAGGGCAGAAACTTAATTCCAATATAGTATTTGGAAGTAGGGACTTAGTGGCGGGGGGGATTAGGGTTAGGTAAGATTGTCAACATGGAGCTCCAGTGTGGATTGTTGGTGGCTTTGTTAGAACTGAAAGAGGCAACAAAAGACAGATATCTAATCCCAAAGTTCCCCATTTCCCAATGTGCTGTTCTGTGCTGGCAGGGAATCTGCCAACAAGGGGGTCATTACAAGGTGTGGCCTGTTGACCTTAGACCCAGGCTGTGAGCTAGGATAAACTTCCCTTTTTTATAACTCATCTGGTGCAGGCAGCAGAAAATGGACTAATATGATTCCCAACTCATGTAAAAACACAGCTGTGTAGTCACCTTGCAGATCTCACAGAGGACATTTCTATCATTTTAGAAAGTTCCTTTATGTCCCAGTGAATTTTCTTCCAAAAGAGGTAACCATCATTCTGAATTGTGTTGGCATAGGTATTTTTTTGAAGTCTGCATTTTTTTTTTGAAGTTTGCAATTAGCTTCTGTTATTGAGACACCATCTTACTATGTAGCCCAGGCTGGACTCAAAAACATCCTTCCTTTCTTGTCGTCTGTGTGCTGGTATTCTAAGAACTCCCTACCATACCCATTTCAAAGTTCCTTAAAAAAAAAAAAGTCCAGTGTCAGGACTCAAATCCATGGCCTTGTGCCTACTAGCAAGCATTTAACCACTAAACCACATCTCCAGCCTATAGGTTGCCCCTCCCCAATTTAAAGCTTTAGATCAACAGGTCATAATGTCATGGGTCTGATTTCTTTCTCCCCAAATGTTTTCAAGATTATTCCATAATATGTTATATCAGAAATTGTTACAAAGAAATATGGTATGTCAAAATTGTTTGTTTTCTTCCTTCTATGGACATTTGTACCGTTTCCAGGTTTGGGTAATTATGAATTAAAGCTATGATAAAAATGCTTATATAGAAGCCTTTGTGATGTTTCTCTATAAAACTATTTAGCAATCCAATTTTTGGTTTGTAGATGGATACCCACCCTCCCACATATTTTTTTTTTGCCTTCTGACGACTACTGACATTGAACATCAGTCACATTTCTTTTTTATTTTCCTCTGAGCATATAGATACTTTCCTCTGGGAAGTAATTCATGTTAGATTTTAATTTAATTTTTTTACCATTTTTATTTTAATTTTATCTCACACCGGAGTTTTTCTTCCTAATTCTGATCTATCTTGTTCTTTCATATAATACACTGTGTAAAATTTCCACTAATTTACTTAAAGTATCAGGTTAGGGGTGCTATCATGGCCCAGCACTTGCCGCGCTACCCTGGTGGCCTGAGTTTAGTTCTCAGATCCCATAGTTAGGAAGGAAGTGACTCCCAAAGGTTGTCCTCTGACTTTCACACGTGACCCGTGGCATGCAGATGTCCATGCATATACACTGCAATAATCAATTTATTAAGATCAGGTTATGATTTTATGTGTTATGGGACATTAGTCTGGGCATGATCTCATTATTTATAGGCATTTCCTGTGCCTCATTCTTTACTTTCTTACAGAAACATTGTCTAGATTTCAACCTTGGTCCTCTTCTGTCACTCATTTTTATATAAAGTTCATTTTCCTCCTTTTGGGAGGGAGCTGAAGGCTACAACATTGTTTCTGTCTGTCTGTCTGCAGAGTTGTTTTCATTGTTTAGTGTTTTTAAATACAGGCGCTCATTTTGGAGATTTTCCTGAGTTTATCTAGACCTTTCATTTCTTTTCTGCTGGCCAGTTTATTCTAGTTCTATATTCAGAAACTTCTCTATAGCACATAGGAGCTGTCCTTTCTGCTTCAACCTCCTTTCTTTTTTTTTTTTGAGCTTTATTTAAATAAAATCTCAGATATTTATTTAATATTGCATTGAAAGTTGTCATTTTTATGAGTTTTCTAAATTCCAATTTTGTTATAAATTATTATATTTCTCATTTTAGTTGAAAGCTACAATATGATAATAGTCTTTGGAAATCACATGAATCCTAGCTTTAGGATGACTGTTTTCAAAAAAGATCATTATAAAAACTGTCTTTTATATAGGTCTGCTTATGCCTTTTACCCACTTCAGATCTCCCATTTAAATTGCAAAGTAGCAGAACTAATAGTCTATGGAAGAAATTTGTATCCCAAAAACATTAGTGGTGTAGGAGATGCTTCTGTATTTCTGTTGCTTTCATTGGTTGAAAAAAGAAACTGCCTTGGCCTTTTGATAGGGCAGCCCATAGGTGGGCGGAGTAGACAGAACAGAAGCTGGGAGAGAGAAGGTACTGGGACAGATGCCATGTTTCTCTGGCCTCAGATGGATGTAGGTTACGATCTTTCCTGGTAAGCCACCACCCCATGGTGATACACAGATTACTAGATATGGGTTAAAATAATATGTGAGAATTAGCCAAGAAGAGGCTAGAGATTATGGGCCAGGCAATATTTAAATGAACACAGTTTATGTGTAATTATTCTGGGTATAAGCTAACCAGGGCCAAAAGCAGGCCCACAGCCGGGAGCCGGGTGCCAGGAACATGGCCTGCTCCTCAGCGGGGACACAGCCCTGTCTCATTACAACACATTAGTTTTGAAAGAATATTTTTATTTATTCCTTGACAGTTTTTTACATGAATGAATTATATCTTGATCATAATCACCCCCAATTTTCTTTAAAAAAAATTAATCTATGATCCAGATACATTATACAAGGCAAAGCAAATATCAGCTGGATGTATGTGGGTTCCCTCTTTGATAACATCTACAGGTACTGCAATTGCTAGGCAGCACCCAGCAAGAACTCCCCCCCCCTCATTTTGTAAAATCAGATACTTTGCAGGAGTGAATCCACTACATGCTTTTAAGATGGTAACCTGTCCGCCAACCCTGCCCTTACATATGAATGAACAGATAACAGTGTAGCTAATGGGTAAATGGATTATTTTAAGAATAATTTGCTATAAAAGCCAGCTTGACAAGATCTCTTGTGCATTCTCTATCTCCCAACACATGCTTTCCTATGCTGATCCGGACTTTGTCATTGTCACTGTGCACATTGTCATTGTGTAGCCCCTCCACATTGGGTCTTTATAACTTACAATCTTTGTGGTGGTGTAGCATTAGCAACAGAAAAGCCATAAGATAAAGGGCTGGGAATGAATATGTGCCTCTATTTTTAGCTCTTTTTCCTGTTTTTAAAGAGTTCTAAAAAGTACCACACTTCCTTCTTCTACTTGCTTTCCATGCCTTGACTTGGATTCCTAGGTGTGTGTTTGGTGTCTCCTTACATAAGTGGCACCTTTGCAGAAGCATCTCCCGAACCCCCATTTCCATTTCCCAAAGTGACTATTGGACTCCATTCCGATTTCCCAAAGTGACTATTGGCAAATGTCTGGATCTCAATTCAAACGGCCAGTGGTGTTCAGAGACTTGGGATCTTTGCATAATGAAATTTCTTTAGGGTTGCTTGGCTTCTTCCCTGTCTCCCTAGGACTCCTTCCCCACTGAATATGGATCACTGAACTTTTGGGAAGGGATTGATTTTTTTTTTCTTATTGTGTGGTTAATGACTAATTTTAAGGACCTCAAACTGGAGTAACCATTTGATGAAATACTTCACTAAGTTCTCCTAAGAATCTCTTGGACTCTCTGAGTCCCAAAAGTGAGAGAGCAGAATGAAATCTTTTAGGCTAGGCCCAGGACCCAATGTTGGAGACACTTGGGATGCACATACATGTATACAAAATGTAATGCCAGTGTGACTCCTTGACACAGGGATTACATTTTAAGACACATTAGTAGGTACCAAAAGCATTTTCAGAGAGCAACACAAAATGAACTTTGATGACTTTATTAAGTCATCAAAGGAGGTTTTTGAAAGAAATGGTCTATTGTGAACATGCATTTACCTATTTTTTAAATATGTAAAATTATCAGAATGTCTCAGGGTTTGGACCTGAGGCTAGTGTTTCTTTTTCATGTTTTTCTCTGACTTATATAAATAATATATATATATATATATATATATATATATATTTTGTTGAGCTATACATTTTCCCACTCCCCTTTCTTCCTCCCCTCTCCCCTTATATCCTCCATCTTATACCCCATGCTCCCAATTTACTCAGGAGATATTTTTTCTCCTTCCTATATAAATCCATGTTTGTCTCTCTTTGTTGTCTAGGTTCTCTGAGGTTGTGGATTATAGGCTGGTTATCCTTTGCTTTATGTCTAAGGTCCACTTATGAGTGAACCTTATTTATTTGTCTTTCTGGGTCTGGTTTACCTCACTCAGTATGTTTTTTTCTAGTTCCATCCATTTGCCTGCATATTTCAAGATGTTATTATTATTATTTTTTTTAATGCTGAGTAGTGCTCCATTGTGTAAATGTACTACATTTTCCTTATCCAGTTTTCAGTTGAGGGCATCTATGCTGTTTCCAGGTTCTGGCTATTACAAATAATGCTTCTATGAACCTAGTTGAACAAATGTCTTAGTGGGTATGATTAAGTATTCTTTGGGTATATGCCCAAGAGTGGTATTGATGGGTCTTGAGGTAGATTGGTTTCTAATTTTCTGAGAAACTGCCATACTCATTTTCAAAGTGGCTGTACAAGTTTGCACTCCCATCATCAATGGAAGAGTGATCCCCGTACTCCACATCCTCTCTAGCATAAGTTTCATCAGTGTTTTTGATCTTGGCCATTCTAACAGGTATAAGATGGTACCTCAAAGTTGTTTGATTTGCTTTTCTCTGATGGCTAGGGAAGTCCAGCATTTCCTTAAGTGTCTTTCAGGCATTTGGGATTCTTCTGTTGCAAGTTCTCTTTAGGTCTGTATCCCCCACTCCTTTTCCGGATTACTTGATGTTTTGATGTCTAGTTTCTTCAGTTCTTTGTATGTTCTGGAGATCAGCCCTCTGTCCAACGGGTTGGTGAAGATCTTTTCCCATTCTGTTGACTGCTGTTTTGCCTTATTGACCATGTCTTTGGCTTTATAGAAGCTTCTCAATTTTAAGAGGTCCTATTTATTAATTGTTGCTCTCAGTGCCTGTGCTACTGGAGCTATATTTATAAAGTGGTCTACTTGGCCAGTGTGTTCAAGGGTACTTCCCACTTTCTCTTCTATGAAGTTCAGTTGGTTTTATGTTGAGGTCTTTGATCTATTTGGACTTGAGTTTTGTGCATGGTGATAGATATGGATTTATTTGCATTGTTCTACATGTCAACATTCAGTTATGCCAGCACCATTTGTTAAAGATGTTCTCTTTTTTTTCCATTTTATAATTTTAGCTTCTTTGTCAAAAATCAGGTGTTCCTAGGTGGCTAGGTTGATATCTGGGTCTTTAATTTGAGTCCATTCGTCCTCCTGTATGTTTTTATGCTAATATCAAGCTGTTTTCATTATTGTAGCTCTATAGTAGAATTTGAAGTCAGGGATGGAGATGCGTCTGGAAGTCTCTTTATTGTACAGGATTGTTTTGGCTATCCTGGGTTTTTTGTTTTGTTTTGTTTTTTTCCTTATGAAGTTGAGTATTGACCTTTCAAGGTCTGTGAAGAATTATTTTGGGATTTTGAAGGTATTGCATTGAATCCATAGATTGCTTTTGGTAAGATTGCCACTTTTACTATGTTAATCCTACCTTTCCAAGAGCATGGGGGTGGTGGTTTCCATTTCCTGAAGTCTTTTTCAATTTCTTTCTTCAAAGATTTAAAATTCTTACCATACAGGTTCTTTACTTGGTTGGTTAGATTTACCCAAGGTATTTTATCTTATTTGTGGCTAATGTAAAGGGTGATGTTTCTCTGATTTCTTTCTCAGTCTGTTTATTTTCTGTATATAAGAAGACTACTGATTTTTTTTTAATTAGTCTTGTATCATGCTACATTACTGGTATAGGAGGTCCTTTTGTCTATGTGTTGCTTTGATTGGTTGACAAAGGAACTGCTTTGGGCCTATAGCAGAGCTATAGGGAAACAGAGCTAGGTGGGGGTGGGAGTATGACTAAATGGCATGCTGGGAGAAAGGAGGCAGAGTCAGGGAGACACCATGAATCTGCCACTGGAGATAGTTGTGTTTTGCTGTTAAGCCACTGCCTTGTGGCGATACACAGATTAATAGAAATGGGTTAAATTAAGGTGTAAGACTTAGCCAATAAGAGGCTAGAGCTAATGGGTCAAGCAGTGATTTAATACAGTTTCTGTGTGGTTATTTCAGGGCTAAGCTAACCGGGCAGCCAGGACAAACAAGTGGCTGCCCTCCTTGCAACACATTACTGTAGGTTTTTATTAGTTGTAGGAGTTCCCTGGTAGAATTTTTATAGTCACTTACATATACTATCATATCATGAGCA
>JAQHUG010000021.1:12465488-12486454 GCA_028555095.1 Dicrostonyx torquatus | reverse complement strand
GCAGTAGAGACAAACCCAGTGTCACCATCAGTGGCCTCTCAGTCTGCCCCAACTGACAACCACATTCAGAGGGACTAGTTTGTTCCCAATGCTCGTTCACTCACAGTTCAGTTGGAGTTGGTGAGCTACCCTTAGCACAGGCAAACTGTCTCAGTGGATGGACCCCTCATGGTCTTGACTTCCTTGCTCGTACTCTCATTCCTTCCACTCTTCAACTGGATCTTAGGAGCTCAGTCCAGTGCTCCGATGTGGGTCTCTGCCTCTGTTTTCATCTATTGCTGGATGAAGGTTCTATATTTAAGATAATCATCAGTCTGACTACAGGGCAAGGCCAGTTCAGACACCGTCTCCTCTATTGCTTATGGTCTTAGCTGGGGTCATCCTTGTGGATTCCTGGGCATTTTTCTAGAGCCAGGTTTCTTGCTAACCCCATAATGGCTCCCTCAATCAAGATATCTCTTTCCTTGTTCTCATATCTGTCCTTCTTCCATCTCAAGTTCTCCTCAACTCTCCCCTTCTTCCCTTCCTTCTACCCTCTGCCCCCATGCTCCCTGCAAGAGCAGAAAGCACTCTTACATCTGAGCCTTCTCTATAATCCTATAACTTTTATTTTTGTTATCATGCGTTGGGGCTAGGAAGATGACTCAGCTTGGAAATTGCCTACAAAAGTAGGAGGATCAGTTCCCCAGCACCCATATAAAAATATCTGGGCTACATGCATCTGTAATTCTAGCACTGGGGTGATAGAGAAGGGGAGCCCACAGAGATATAGAGCTAACCAGCCAATCAGAGAATACCAGATTTGGTGACAGATTCTCTGCTGGGGAGCAAGGGTGAGCGACACCTGATATCCACCTCTGGTCTCCACATGCTTGCATGTATGTACACATGGATGCTCACACATTACACTATAACACACACACACACACACACACATTTTCCATAGCATAAAGGAGTGCAGTGCAAATAAATAATTATTCCACCCATTAAATTAGAACCAATTATGGACACAGATCTTGCCTGATTTTGACTTCCATTTGTGTTAGCAAGTCAAGTCAAAATTTGAATTTTAAGTCTTAGTTATTTTCTTAGACATTCTGTCTAGTGCTTGTTGGATAAATGACAGAATTACTAAACCTATGATGTGTGCTGTTTTAAATGTTATCTTTGGTACAACTACTGGTGCGAATGTAATTAAATCAGGGAGGGAATCCCTTTTACTATGTGTCTGAAACCTAGTGTGTACTCAATAGATGCTTGTGCAATTGGTGAATGAAGAATAATCAGCCCCAACCAAGTGCCTACCCCCTACCAACATGGCCTTCCCTACAACTGGGCGTGCTCACTGTGTTCATTATTTGGATTTCCACCTTCTCTGGACAGCTTTCTCTGGTCGCTGAAGTTGAGGCTGACTCCTCATTTGTGCTCCTCTACCACTCGGGGCTTCCTCCAGTACCCTACACTCACAGTACAGTGCAATTGCTTGCTTAATTGCTGACCACTCCCATCATCCTTTGTGCTCCCTGAAAGCAAGGATTGTGCTGCTGCCTTGCACAGTTGCTTCTAAGCATATTTAACGCAAACGGCAAGGACTGCACATTTTCATTGGCAGGAGTTAAGACTCATCTCTCTGTTTTTACTTTGCCACGGAGGCATGGTACCACTTTGCCACCTGGTTCTCTCTTAATGCTACTTTATTTGAAATCACCACTTTCCTTTCAACCATATGCTCAGAAAAAAGAGAGAAACTGCTTTTAATATTAAGTTGGCTGAAACATAGAAAGTTAAGCCTGGCTCCCACAGTTATATAATAATCAGGTATTTTCCATTTTCGGTCCTCCCCAGCAGCCTAGGTGACTAAGCCCTGTTAACATTTCCAAAAGGGGAAACCAGCAAAGCAGGGCACCTTGACTGGAGGGTTTCCAAGCATTTCCCATCATATTGGGTGGTGATATTTAGCAAAACTGGAGTGGGACTCAGTCAAATATGATTTCTGAATTAAAGTCAAGAATCTCCACTCCCGGTAGCGCGGCTCAATAACTTTGCTCTATTCCTCCGGTGGCACAACGGCACAGCAACCAGTGTGCCCTGTGTAACCAGAACTTTGATCCCGGGCTTAGTCAGAATCTAAGGGTTTCAATTCGAACAGCATTCTTCTACAAGCCTTGGGCTCCATTGCATAACTGCCTCAACCAGAATAAAAATTCTTTCTTTCCTCTGTCAGCACATATTGTGAAAGTTTAGAATTATGTATTTGGCTCTGCACAAAGTTTACAGAACTCCCTTGATGGGGCCCTCGGCTCAGAACCAACTGGCAACTTTATTTGGTTAGAGAAGTCAGTTATGTGTGCAAAGGTTTTTGTTCTTAGAAAATCGGACTCTAGGAAAATGCCAGCTCTCAAAATCGGCTTGGGTGAGTTTGATAGTGCCATCTCTCCTAAATTTAAATAAGAGGAAATGGAAGAAGATACAAGTCATTTTTTTTAATGACTTAATGTTTTCCATTGCCTGACTGCTTTTGGCAACATATTAGTGCACTAAATGACACATAGTGAGTTTTCAAGTCCAAACGATGAAATTTTTCTTTACTCTATTTGCTAATTATAGTCTGGCCTTTTTTGGATCTTCTCTTTGGCTGTTTTCCTGAGTGACTTTGAAGCTGAATTTCCTCATGGGAGGTTCTTCTTTGGGCTCAATCATGACACATTTTCTCCTACTCATCAGCTCACTTTTAGTCCCTGAACCAGCAGATGGTCTCTAGTCTAGTTTGGACAACTGATTCCATCTCCTTGACAAAAAATGAGGAATAAAGCCAGGGCAATGCAAAGAGAGGGAACCTGGGTGGATGTTGGTTGTCTACTAGATCAAGTTGGAAGACTGCAGAAAGTTCCATATTACCGAATTTTCTTAACTCCTACTTGTTTATTTGTTTTTATTAATGATGTTTCTCATTAACTGCATCCTGATGGCAGCTTCCCCTCCCCAGTCCACTCATTTCCCCTTTCTACCTTCCTTCTGTCCCCCTCCCTACCCAACCCATCCCTCCTCCACCTCTGTTCAGAAAAGGGCAGGCCTCCTATGGATGCCAACAAAGCATGACATATCAAGTTGAAGTAGGACTTGTATTACAAGGACTCTCTTTGATGAAGGCTGGGCAAGGCAAACCGGTATTAGGAGCAGGTTCCTTAAAGCCAACCAAAGTGTTAGGGACAGGGCTTGCTCCCACTGCCAGGAGTCACATGAGTAGACTAAGCTTTACAACCAATATACAAATGCAGAGGGCCTAGGCTAATCCCATGCAGGCTCCCTAGCCATTGAACCATAACCTGTGAGCTTCCATGAGTAGGCCAGTAGCTTCTGTGGGTTCCCCTGTGATGAACTTATCACTACCACCCCCAACCAGGCACTTGCAATCCTTCCCACTTTTCCTCAACAGGATTTTCCAGGCTCAGCCCAGTGCTTGCCTGTGGATCTCTGCATCTGTTACAATCAGTTACTGGACAAAGGCTCTCCAATGAAAATTGGGGTAGTTAACAATCCGATTATAGGAGATGGCCAGTGCAGGCTACCTATCCACAATTGTTAGGAGTCTTAGCTGGGGTCATCCTGGTAGATTTGTGGGAGTTTTCCTTGCATCAGGGTTCTACTGAAATGTCCTTCCCATCAAGTCATCTTCTTCATTACTCTCTCGCTCCATCTAATCCCTCAACCTCATCCCTCATGCTCCCATCCCCACCCACCTCCAGTCTACCCAGGAGATCTCTTCTGTTCCCCTTTGCCAGGGAAATCCATGTGTCCTCCTTTGGGCCCTCCTTGTTATCTAGTCTTTCTGGGGCTATGGAATGTAATATAGTTATCCTTTATTTTACAGCTAATATCCATTTATGAGTGAGTACATACATACCTTGTTTGTCTCTCTGGGTCTGGGTTACCTTACTCAAGATGATTTTTTTTTTTTTACTTCCATCCATTTGCCTTCAAATTTCCTTATATCATTGTTTTTGACAGCTGGGTAATACTCCATTGTGTAAATGTACATTTTTAAAAATCCATTCTCGGTTGAAGGGCATCTGGGTTGTGTCTAGGTTCTGGCTGTTACGGATAAGGTCACTATGAAGACAGTCGAGCAACTGTCTTTGTGGTATGATTGAGCTTCCTTTGTGTATATGCCTAAGAGTGGTACATCTGGGTCTTGAGGTAGATTAATTCCCAAGAAACCACCATATTGATTTCAAAAATGCACTCCCATTAGCAGTGGAGGAGTGGTCCCCTTGTTCCATATCCTTTCCAGCATAAGCTGACATTAGTGTTTTTGACCCCAGCCATTCTGACTGGTGTAAGATGGAATCTCAGAGTTGTTTAGATTTGCATTTTCCTGATGGCTAAGGATGTTGAACAATTCTTTAAGCGTCTCTACCATTTGAGATGCTTCTGTTGAAAATTTTGTTTAGTTCTATACCCAATTTTAAAATTGGATTACTTGGTTTTTTTAATGCCTAGTTTCTTGAGTTATTTATATATTTTGAAGATCAGCTCTCTGTCAGATGTGAGGTTGGTGAAGCTCTTTTCCCATTCTGTAGGCTGTTGACTGTGTCCTCTGCATTACAGAAGCTTTTCAGTTTCATGAGGCCCCAATTATTAATTGTTAATCTCAGTATCTGTGCTGCTGGCGTTCATTTCAAGAAGTTGTCTCCTGTGTCAATGCATTCAAGGCTATTTCCTACTTTTTCTCCTATCAGGTTCAGTGTAACTAGACTTATGTTGAGATCTTTGATCCACCTGTTCTTGAGTTTTGTGAAGGGTGATAGATATAGATCTATTTTCATTCTTCTACAGACCTCACTATTTGTTGAAGGTGCTCTTTTTCCATTATATAATTTTGACTTCTTTGTCAAAAATCAGGTGTTCATAGGTGTGTGGATTTATGTTAGGGTCTTTGATTAGATTCCCTTGATCTACCTATCGTTTTTATGCCAATACCATGCTGTTTTTATTACTATAGCTCTATAGTAGAGCTTGAAATCAGGGATGGTGATTCCTCTAGAAGTTCCTTTATTGTACAGGACTGTTTTAGCTGTCCTGGGTTTTTTTTTTTGCCTTTCCATATGATGTTGAATATTGTTCTTTCAAGATCTATAAAAATTATGCCGAAGTTTTGATGTGATTGTATTGAATCTGTAGATTGTTTTTGGTAAAGTGACCATTTTTACTATATTAATCCTACTGATCAATGAGCAGGGGATATATTTCCATCTTCTGATATCTTCTCCAATTTCTTTCTTCAAAGACTTGGAGCTCTTGTCATACAGGTCTTTCACTTGTTTTGTTAGAGTTACCCCCAAGGTATTTTATATTATTTGTGACTATTGTAAGGGGTGTTGTTTCCCTGATTTCTTTTACAGCCCATTTATCATTTGTCTATAGGAGGGCTACTGATTTTATGAGTTAATCTTGTATCCAGCCACTTGACAAAAGGTGTCTATCAGCTGTAGGTGTTCTGTGGTAAAGTTTTGGGGTCACTCATGCATACTATCATGTCATCTGCAAATAGCAATACTTTGACTTCTTCCTTTTCAATTTATATCCCATGATCTCCATTTGTTGTCTTATTGCTCTAGTTAGAACTTTGAGTACTATATTGATTAGATTGTCCTGTTCCTGATTTTAGTGGAATCACCTTGAGTTTCTCTCCATTTAATTTGATGTTGGCTATCAGATTGCTGTTTATTGCCTTTATTTGTGTTTAGATATGTTCCCTGTATCCCTGTTCTCTCTGAGATTTTTATCATAAAGGGGTGTATTTTGTCAAAGACACTTGTTTGGTTCCTTAATATTCAGCATTCTTTTCCATTAGAGTCTCCCAGATCACCTCAGCGTCATCAGCGTGGAAAAGGAGGGCCAGTCAAACCCTGTGTTCACCTCCTCCTTGCCCCATCACTGCTCTGCAGGGAGCTTCCAGCCGGGCTCCTGTGGCAGTGGCGCCCTTCCTCCACGCTGACTCAAATGCTATGGCCTTTCTGCCCAGCTCTGCATTAGAACTAGGGGTGGCTGCAGAACTTTGACTAATTGAGAATGAAAACACAGCCACTTAATTTTTCCTTCTCAGAAAGAAAAGCCTCCTGTCATACACATTACCAAAACGTGAACTAACCTTGAGTGGGAGTTGTTATTGATCCACTATGAGTGACGACGAGCTTTAAGGTTCTCTCACTTCTCCGGGTCACATTAGGCTACTTGAGGCTTTCTGCTTCTAACCAGCATCATGGTCAGCTGTGACCTCATCTACAGCCTCTTTTATAAGCACCCCATGGGCCCCATCCTACACAGTTTATTTGCTTTCATTTGCTAAATTTGAAGAGAGTCCATTAATAGAGATCCCTTGTCATCTTCGTAGATTTTTTCCCCCCCAGGGAAAAATTGCTACTTCAGTTCTTCAGATTATTCTTCTCCAAGCCTTTTGCTTTTTTCTCTATTCTTTTCAGTTTTCCTTTCTTCTTCCTCCCCCTCTTCCTCTTCCCCTGTAAAGAATACTAAGTAATTTTGTGCTAATGTAACTTTTTACAGCTCAGTAAGTATTAGTAAGGTTTAGAATAAATTTCAGAAGAGAAAAACTAATCCTTAAGCCCCACTGATATCTGATACTGCACCTGACTCACGCTGACACTAAGTCCTCAGGAAGTGTGCGCCTTGTCCTCGTCACTCATGTTAGGACTAACCTCCCACCTGTTCTTTGTCTGTATTTGAAAGCTTTGAATTTTCACAATAACCTTACCATTTTAGTTTAATATTTGACCCCACGGTTATAAAATCTGTTGCTGTTAGGATAACTTATCCTAAAGTGTGAGCGAATTTCATATTCCTGTTTTGACCCCCTTTATGAACAAAAATATGAGAAGGAAATAGGACAAGCATTTAGATATCCATGGAAGAATGATGATGTATAGGGAGAGGGTTGAAGTGGCCAGCATTCAGGTTTCTCCACCTTGGGGGTCTGAATCACCACAGGCAATTTGTTTAACCACGATTTTACCTAGCACAGTTTCCAGTGGGGGCACAGAGGAAGACGCAATTCTCCTACATTTTTGGCAAAGTCTGGTAAGAAGCTTGGGGAGAGGACTGGCATTATACCCTTAGAATGAGGAGAGCTGTCTTTACCATGTCTGTGAGTGACACAGAGCAGGGGAATGTGCACAGGCGTTAGTTCTCAGTCAGAGAAGTGCTCCTTAGGAGACAGTGGAGAAGATGCTCTAGGGTTCTGAATCAGCCACCTTTGCATGTCAGGGCCATCTGTGGAGCAAAGGCAGGCGCATAGAGGATTAAAGGAGGCCTGGAAGCTTATGGCTAGTCCTAGGATAAGTAGTTCTTTCCTTTCTGTTCCTTTTCAGCATATATGAGTGAGAATCAGAGCAAAAAGCCCCCTCTGTAGTCCATGAGGTGTCAGGTGGTTTCAGGGGTATTTTATTATTACACTCTATATGGCTGCCTGGGCTTTTGTTTCTTATTAAAACCACAGGAAGAGGAAATAAACTTTTTTTTAATTTTGAGAAACAGAAATTGTTTTATGTTTGACTATTGAAAAATTGTAAGTAGACGATAAAAGGAAACCCACGAAGTAAAGGGAATGCATCTTTTGCGTTTTGATGTGTAACCTTCAATAGCCTAAAAATAGCCTAAAAAGGCTTTCTCGAAAGTTCACTTTCCGGAAGTGCGTGAGGCCGGTCTACTGCGCGCACTCACTGATGCCGGGTCTGGTCCGTCTCTTTAATCATTGCCAGTCTTTGTTTATTTGCATTTCTTTGATTACTAGTGAGACTGAACATCTGTTCATGTATTTGCTGGCCCTAATTTTTTTGAGTCATTCGTTCCTCTCCCTTAGTTAATTTTCTTCCCCTCTGTGTTGAAGCTGTTTACTCATTTGTTAGTGACTATGTTACAAACATTTCCTCCCAGGTGTTTTCCTTTACCCTGATATTATATATATATTTTAAAAAATATTTTTGTTATTTAAAAAACTTCTGCCAGGAGGTGGTGGCGCACGACTTTAATCCCAGCACTTGGGAGGCAGAGGCAGGCGGATCTCTGTGAGTTTGAGACCAGAGGTCTACAAGAGCTAGTTCCAGCACAGGCTCCAAAGCCACAGAGAAACCCTGTCTTGAAAAACCAAAAATAAATAAATAAATAAAAAATAAAAAAAACTTCCTATTCGGAGTAGGAGAGATGGTTTAACAGTTAAGCATGCATACTGTTCCAGCAGCAGTGTTGGGTTCAGTTCTCAGCATCCACTTGGGTCAGAACCATCTATAACTCCAGCTCCAAGGGATCCATCTTCTGGCATCTGAGGACACCTGCACACATTCACAAAATTAAAATTATAGCAGTTTTTTTTAAAAAAAATGTATTTTATGTTATGTGTTTCAGTTCATTAATATTTTAATTTTGCTTTAGTATCATTTATGGAATAACCTCTTTTTAAAGTTATAAAATTATTCGCTCACATTTTGTCTGAAAATAACGTTTATTGAATATCTCCTTGTGTCAGGAGCTGTATTTGCCTTCATACATATATGATTTCACTTAAATTGTACAGAAATCTGATGTAGTAGATTTCAACTTTATCTCCGTTTTATCAGTGACAAAATCAGGGACAGACAGCAGAATTTGTTCATGGTCATCGGGCAGTGAAGTGGTTGACCTATGACTCTTAATTCCATAGGATACAAGTTGTTACATAGTTCATAGTCTAGAGGGCATGGTGCTGCAATATTTAATTAAAATAAATTCATAATTAGACTCTATCACAAATATTTTTCCCAGAAAAGTATCTAACCTGAGAAAATTGCCTTAATCTCCTTATATAGGCTGATGATGGAAAAAGTGGAGACTGTGGTCAAGAATATCAATAATCATCCTTGGAGCAAAATTTATTAATTTCCATCATATATGTAGATGAAATATTTTGGCTATGCGAATCTCCTATGGAAAATCCAGACTGATATCACCTTGAGTCATTATTTGTCTGTTTCTTCTTGGCCCTTTTCTAGTTGTCTGAAAATAAAAGTGTGTTATGATTCCTGCTTTCTAGGGACAATATTTTATTTCTACCATCTTTGTACATTTAATTTGTACATTTAACTTGATGGTCAAGTTAGGTTTTATGTCTGAGGAAATGAGATGTTTTAAAATTACATGGAAAAGAAAATGATATTCCTTTGAAAACCTCATCTCATAGAACAAATCATACTTTAAAAATTATTTAGTTAAGGATGATTTTCAATGCTATTAAGTCAATAAAATACATCAGGTAATAAGTCAAAAGGAGACTGTTCTAACTAGTATACAATTATGAAATATTGCAGAAATAATTTAATTTCATTTTCTGATGAAATTTAACTTTCTTATGAAAAGCCAAGGAAGGTTTTGTTGTTTTTTGTTTGTTTCGGGACATATCTTCAGTTAAACAAGATAATTTAAGCTGAGTGGTGGTGGCACACACCTTTAATCCCAGCACTCAGGAGACAGAGGCAAATGGACCTCTATGAGTTTGAGGTCAACCTGGTCTACAAAAGAATCCCAGGAGAGTCAGGGCTGTTATACAGAGAAACCCTGTCTTGAAAAAAAAAAAGATAATTTTAAACACTTAGGCTCATGACATAAAAGTCATTAATTCAGTATTTGTAAAACAGAAAGTTTGTAGGCCAATTATCCACCACATAGGGAATCCAGTGAAGGGGACCAAAGGGCATTCTGGATCACCAAGACAGGATGAATTCTTCTCAAAGTTCCACCACTGGTAGCTTTACAAATAGGGGTGGGGGAGGGTCCAGCTCTGCCTTCTGGGTAATAAATCAGTCTTTTGCGGGTGGATAACTTTTAACTGAGTAATAGTTGTGTGGAACTGGAGGAATATTACGACCTGAGCAATCATGAAAAGAATGACTTCCCATTTTCTTACATGAGACGTGGGGAAAGCTGAGGGAGACGTGGAGATATGTGGGTCCGACTGTGCTGCAGGACTCAGGACCAGGATCCAAACCGTGATTCACCCACTCAACAGGCACCTGTTGCCGCACCTACAGTGTGTCTAGACTCATTTGGGGAACAATATTATTCCACTTTGGCTTTAGCCCGAGGACATCTGAACTAACTGCTGTGGTGGTTAGTTCAGGTACTAGGGATGGTGTGCCTTTCTTTTCATCATTTTTCCATCACTTCTTTCTAAAAGACAAAGATTGAGCGGTAGCTTGGAACTTGAAATTAATGTATGACATTCTGCTGTGCATGGCCGCCATGTCAATGGTGTCACATCAATGGCATGCCCTCTTTTTAGTTTCATCTTCCAGACCCATGCTGCTGGCAGGTTGCAATGCAATGAATGGTTCTCTCTCTCTCTCTCTCTCTCTCTCTCTCTCTCTCTCTCTGTCTCTGTCTCTCTCTCTCTCTCTCTCTGGGCCAAACTGACCTGGCCAGTTGGAGGCAGCTTAGAGACACAGCTTTGGAGCTAAACCTATTCTTCCTGCTGGTTGCCCCTGTTCCTCTCTTTCTGGACTGACAAGGCAGCCCTCTGGTTCTGGTCCATGTCAGTAAAGGGATTTGGGGCTGGATGGCTTTACTACTGAGGTTTAGTTAATCTCAGGGTTCATGGGTAGGAAGCTGATTGTTTCACTGTGCCCTCAATTCAGCTTTTACCACACCTTTGAGCTGTTAGCACTACAAATAAACAGTTGTTTTACTTGGCTTTTGATCCTTGTGTGCACACTCCATTGGCCATGGCCAATGAGGAGGAAGAGAGACAGTTCAAATCTCCAAAGGCTCTTGCATGATATTTAAGGGTACTTGAAGACTTAGAAGTAAATGTGTCTTCTAGGGAGAGCCTATAAAATGAAAGAAATGATGCCAGAGAACAATCAGCTTTCAGGAGCAAGTATGACACCATGTGGCTGTGCTGTGTGTGAGAGCAAAGAAGAGGGTAAGAAGTCGGATGGAAACATGGCAACTCTGAGTGTGTGGATATTGATGTCAGATCATATTGTTTCTTTTATTCTCCATCTCTCACTGAGACCCCTCTTCTTTCAACAATTCTCTCCTCTGCTTTCATGGAGTGTGTGTGTGTGTGAGTGTGTGTGTGTGTGTGTGTGTGTGTGTGTGTGTCCCATTGAGTTTAATTAGGGTTGTTTGCATGAGTGTGGGTGGGAGGACATTTTTTTCTGGAGCACAAACAGTTTATTGTGACCTTAGCACTGAATAAAAAATTGGCATCCTCTCCCTCAACAACCATTAGCTGAGGGTGTGGTGGAGCAGAGAATCTTGCACCATGGCAACCAGGAAGAAGAGCTAGAGAATACCTGCCTTCCAGCCATTCCCACTCCACCTCAAACCCGGAGCCCATGGGATGGTAATGTCCATCTCAATAGCAGATTCCCTACCTTTAGCCCATCCTCTCTGGAGACAAGCACATAGGTGTGGTTAATAATATCAACCCTGTAGAACTCACAGTCACATTAGCTATCATACATATGCATGAAGCAAACATGAATTTTTGAGAGAAAACTGTGTTGTAAGGAATCTTAAACCTTCCTGTTCTCAGTCACTCAAGAAACTATCTGGGCATTGTAAAGTATGAAGTTGGAAGCCCATGCCAGGGATAGGAGAGCTGTGTGCGAACAGAGAGGAGAAACCAGTGTGGCCAGAAAAGAATCCACTCCATTGTTCCACATGCACACAGACACTAAATGCCTGTTATGTGTGAAGTTCCACAATAGGTATGAGGTTACGATGGTCCACAGTCTTAGTGATGCCTCTGGCCTCATCAACCATCCATGATCAGGAGGATGACATCAAGGGAGAGGGTAGAGGGGAGTCACTATGTAGGAATGAGTATCATGTTGGGCCATTGCTACAGCCCTGAATGTGGAGTCTGAAATAGGTCTTGTAAGAGATAATAGAGTGATTGGGACTGTGGTGTGGAGGTGTGCCCCCAATGATCTGTGTAATTGGGGGTCGTTCTGGAGCAAGAAAGCCACGTTTCCCCCTAAGAGTTATACATACAAAACTCAGTGCTTCAGGATGGATGGATAGATATTTCTGAGACTGAACATAGGCACAACTGTTTTCTTAATTAACAAAACAACTAAATACTATGACTTTTTAGCCTAGCATCTGAATATGCTCTTCAGTTCTGCCTGGCAAGGCTCTTTCTCTTCAGAAGCTGTCTGTTTTTCATACTTAAGCCCAGCTGAAAAGCTAATTTGTGAAGAGAGGAGGGTGAAAACCAAAACAGACATGCCGTTCCTAAGCAGCTGGAGCACATTGCAGTGGGGACGTTTGTAAAGACGCATGCCACTTTGCTGCCCCACTTCTGGAAAGCCATATGCTCTTCTCCTGAATGCTTGGAGTCTGAATTTCTTCAGAGTGTCAAATGTATAATTAAAAATATAGGTTAATAGGTAATCATCTATAATAGTCAAGTTTGTTCTCATATAGTTAGATTTCCTAGATGTGCATAGATATATTTCAGATGGATAGGCATTCCTCATAATCTTTCAAAGACCACAAAATATGGCATTTAAAATGTTTTAAGAACTTAGGACTTTTCATGACAGTGAGACACATCTGCTCCTGGCAGCACCAATTACTTTGAGAGGAAGATGGGGTTCAAAAAGGCTCCTTAGCCATTTGGACAAGAAATTGCTCTTGCCTGAACTGCTGAACTGGACATGCAGTACCCACAGTAAAATGACTGCTGAACTTGCCTAAAGGTGAGATGATCCTTCAGGGTTCCTGCTTCATAAAAGACTCTGTGAGACATTCTGCAGGATACAAAAAAAAAAAAAAAAAGACTGAAGTGTCTTTAAAATTTCCTAATTTCCTGCTTCATGAAAAAGTCTGCTGGATACTATGGGCCTGTAGGCTGCAGATGGATGCCCCAATGGTACAGAAGAACTTTGGGTGACTGTCCAGGCAGCGAGATGTCTCTGTCATTTCTAAAGTTTTCAAAGTTGTTTATAATGCACTTCCTGTTTACTTAGGTAATATTATATCCTTCTGGAGTCTTTGATGGAGTTGAAGAATTTATAGTTAAATATTATAACTGTAATTCTTGCTTAATAACTGTTTTGCTATATGTAATTTTACTATGTTAAAGTTAAAGCCTACCTTTTTGCTTAAACAGAAAAGGGGAAATAGTGTAGGAGGTCCTTCTGGCTATGTGTTGCTTTCATTGGTTAATGAATAAAGAAACTGCCCTGGCCTGTTGATAGGGAAGAACTTAGGTAGGTGGAGAAGACAGAACTGAATTCTGGGAGGGAGAAATCAGAGTCAGGGGATGCCATGGATTTGCTGGCTGACATAGACATGCTTTGCTGGTAAGCCACTGCCACATGGCAATACACAGATTAATAGAAATGGGTTAAATTAAGATGTAAGACAGCCAATAAGAGGCTAGAGCTAATGGGCCAAGTAGTGACTTAAATAATACAGTTTCTGTGTGATTATTTTGGGGCTAAGGTAGCCAGGCAGCTGGAACTAACAAGACAAGCCTCCCTTTCTGTTACACATTCGGACTGCCACAAAGGAGACTTGCATGGGCAAGAGCTAAAATAGACTGGGCTTAAACTGTTTAGCTGGAGGGTTTATTCTAATTGCCATGTGGCTCTGAGCTACTGATCTATGGTAAATTTTGATCCATTTTTTTTAAAAACAAGTTTTCCTTGAGTTCCATGTTGGCATTGGTAGGCATAAGATAACCAGGATAGCTGTTCAAAGGACTTGCTCCTGCTGTTTGCACTAAGGGATCGACCATTTCCTTTCACAGTGATAAAACACCTGAGATGGTCAATTTTTAAGGACAAAATGTTTAATTTTGTTCACAGTTTTGCATGTTTCTGCCTGTGGTTTACAGATCCTGTTGCCGTTGGGTCTGTGGTGAGGTAGAACATTGTAGTGGGCAGGTATGGTAGAGGAAGCTCTTCACTTCATGGTGACAGTGGAGCCATGAAAGGCGGGGAAGGAGTTAAGAGCATGTAGCTTTTCTTGAAGAGCACCTGGGTTTGGTTCCCAGAACCCCCATGGCAGCTTCCAACTGGCTCTAACTGTGATTCTAGAGGACCTTACACCCTCTTCTGGCCTCCAAGGGATCGATTATTTTAAAAATAAGAATGTTCCAACAAATTTGCATGAATTTATCACATGGGCTTATGAAAATCTCCTTTCCTTACCCAAAATTTCAAAAATTCTTCCCTTTTCTTCCCTCCCCTCTCTTCCCCTCCCCCTTTCTCCCCTCCTTTCCCCTCCTTCCTTCCTCCCTCCCTACCTCTCTCTCTACCTCCCTCTTCTTTTTTCTTTAATCCTTTCTTCTCTTTTTCCTTTCCTCTGTCCCTCATTCCCTTCTTTTGATAGTTCTATGTGGATGTAGTATTTATCAGGGAAATTTACATTCTTGCAACATGGCCTCACTGTAACCACACGCTCATGAAACTAAGGCTTACCCATTTTCTGAGGCTGGAATTGTGCTAGGTGTTCCCCCACTCCCAACCAACCCCTCACAGTGTTCTACAAAGTGGATATTATAAGCCCCATTTTGGTATGAGAAATATGAGGCTTAGACAATATCTAGAATTTATTTTTTTAGGGATGGCCACCTGGGACTATCCTACATGTGAGATAAATCTCCAGGAAATACTAAAAGCAGTTTTAAGGCTCAGTATATATAGCTTTAGCACATCTGCTTCTGATTACTTAATGTGGGAGCCAGAAGCTTATGGAGAGGCGTTAAGGATAGACTGAGGATGAAGCTGTCGGTAGAGAGGTTCTGTGCCTAGGGACCACATTTCTGGAGGATGATTTATCCTGGAATCTAACCAGAAGAGGACATTGGCCTAAAGATGCAGGTAATTAATTAGATTATCTGAATTACATAAAAACAGGCAATCTTCTTGCTTCCGTGTTGCTTCATAAGTAAAGAGCACTGACAATATGTAAGAGAATCCAAACCTTTGCCCACTCTCTTCCCCTGCCACCCCACTCTCTCTTCTTCCTCTCTTTCTGCCCCCTCCCTTAATACAGTGTCTGATACTGTAGCACAGGCTACTGTGAAGTTGCCGCAGTCCTTCTGCCTCTGCCTCCGTTCTGCCTTACTTGTAGTGCTGGGCTAACCAGTAAAGAACGACTTTCCACTATTCTTATTTAAGAAAAATTGCTGATTCTATTTTTTATTCTTAACCCACTGATGCTGTACAGCTGGGCAGGTTGTTTATTGAAGGAGTGTCTGGCCTGGCTGGCATCATTTTCTACTTTGCAAACACTCGTGCTCACTGCGCTAGACGTAGCTTGGTTTCACCAGGGTGCAGGGCTTCCTTGTGTTATGTTTTTCTTATTGGGTAGAGTTTATGAACACTGCAGAGGTGTATTGCATCTCGGAAGTTGTAGGTCCACTCAGAGATTTTTCTTTTGGTGAGGAGGAAGGGAACAGGGTCTGGCTATGTGGCAAGGGGTATCTTGAGTTTGGGATCTCTGCCTCATCCTCCTGAGTGCTGGGATTTCAGGCATCTACTACCAGGTGAGGAGGAGGTGGGTTTTATGTAAAGCCCTCTGCTAGTGATGGACGCCGAGAGGCATTGTTCTAAGATACTCCATAGTTGGTATAGCAAAGAATAAAGCAAGTGACTCCAGGAAGACAGTGAGCCTACTTATAAACTAATGAGAGGGACTGAACCATCGGCCGGGTGCAAAAGTGATAAATGTAATCTTCATTAGTCCTCATTATAAGTGTGTGAAGGCAGGACATTTTATCACAGTCCATTTTAAACTGATCTTAGTAATGTTAGCTTTAAACAGCAGTCTAACTCTCTGCCCCACTCCTAAGGGAATGCTTCTCTCCCTTTCCCAGAGCCGGGACCTTAACTAGTATGATGGTGCCGTAGGGAGGTGTCTGGTCCCTGCCTTGGATGTCTTCACCCTTCACAGGAAGGAGCTCTAACTCACCCCATGTTGACTTTGCTGCTTCCTCTCTGAGTCCATTGAGCTTCTTCCTGTCTAGTCTCTGGGGCTTGGGAGCTCTGACTGTTACTCTGTGTAAGGAGTCTGCCTAGCCGGGACTTTCCTCACTGCACTGTGTGCCCGTGCATACATATCAGGGATACACCATAGCCTCTGCATTCTTTTATTTTTTTCTTAAATTAAGACTGGGCCTTTCTATGTAGTCCTAGCTGTCCTGGAATTCACCATGTAGACCGGGCTGGCCTGGAACTCTCTGAGAGCCTCCTGCCTCTGCTTCCCGAGTGCTGGCATTAAAAGTGTGCATTGATGTGCTCAGCCTCCTCAGCTTTTAGAGCCCACTTTAGGTAGAACTTCTCTTCTCCCGTGACTCATTCCAGGCGAGTCTGGCACAGTTGGGGACATTTAGTGGCATCTGATTGTCTAACTCTCATTTCGCCCTTCTAATTGAGTCTCAGGATTGGTAATGCCTTTTAAGCTGTTTTTCATAGCACAAATTTTGCTTTTTGCTACTTAAAACTCGGTTTTTGAGATTCAGAAACACTTTTCCTGATGTACCTCCCTCCAGCTCAGCTTCTAGAACTCGGTGAGGAAGGAGCCAAGAAACAGCTATGCTCTGTTAATCTCATGTGGTCTTTCTTCCCCCATAACATTGGGCCAGAGAGCCTACCTGTGGGCTGTGCATGGAGAGAAAGAAGCCCAGTCTTGTGATGTGCAGTATGATGACTCTAGTATCGCTGCAGAGAACACCAAAGGTTGGAAAGCAAGATACTTCAGGAGCTCTCAGAAAACATGAATATGCACATGTGCACAAACACATGCATGTGCATGAATACACACGTATGTATGTGCATACACATATGAGAGAGGGGGAGAGACAGAAAGAGAGCTAGGATGAGGAAATGGCAATCAATAGTAAATGAGTATAGAATTTTCTCCATCATTTTGCTGTGTACATGTATCACAAAATAATGTTGCATTCCTTAAGCATATATAATATATATGTATATATGTAAAATTGAAGCAATTAGTGTAAAAATGTCACTTTCCTAGACTTGCTATGATGAATTCATGATCTGTTCTAGGCAGGTCGTAAGTGGGCAGAGAGAATGATTATAGTCAACTCTGCTAGTTTCATGTCAACTTGGTTAACTTGATACAAGCTAAAGCCATAAGAGGAGGGAACCTTAGTTAAGAAAATGCCTCCATAAGATCAGACTGTGCACAAGCCTGTGGGACATTTTCTTAAGCAGTGATGGATGGGAGGGCCCAGCCCATCATGGGTGAGGCCACTCCTTGACTGGTGGTCCTGGGTTGTAAAAGAAAGAAGACTGAGCAAGCCATGAGGAACGAGCCAGTAAACAACAGTCCTCCATTAGCTCCTGCCTCTTTCAGGATCCTGTCCTGCTTGAGTTCCTGTCCTGATTTCCTTTGATGATGTGGAAGCATAAACTGACTAAACCCTTTCCTTCCCAAGTTACTTGGGTCATAGTGTTTCATCGTAGCAAAAGTAACCCTAACTAAGACAGTCATGAACCACTGATAAGCACTGAGCCTAGGCAAATTGTGTCTAAATTGGGTAAAGATAATTTATTAGGTACTTTTTTTCATGTCTGTGACAAAGCATGTGACAAAAGCTAGTCAAGGGAAGAAGGTTTATTTTGACCTACATTTAGAGGCTACAGTACATGATGGCAGGGAAGGCATGGTGACAGCAGCTGGAGGTGGCTGGCTGCATTGTGTTTTGTGTCAGGAAGCAGGGTGGACGCCAGTGCTCGGCTCACGTCCTCACTTGTATTCAGTATGTAACTCAGTTTAAGGGAAGGTGCCGTCCACATTCAGAATGGGTCTTTCATTCTCAGCAGAACCTTTTTGGAAACATCCCCACAGACACAGCTGGAGGTATGTTCACCCGCTGATTCTGAACCCAGTCAAGTTGACAGTGAAGGTTAGCCATCCGAAATAATGAGCCTGCACAAAATCTAGGAAGAAGGAAGAGGCGGTCTCACTGGTCAACTCAGAGGCAGGCCAGAACCCTGAAAAGTCACCTACAGGAGTGTTCAGAGAAACGACATTGCCCTGACAAGTACAAGGAGAGGAAATAATTCAGGAAAGAGATCTCATAACATCTGCTTCACGTGCTTTTGTACTTGGAGGAAGTGTGGACAGCCTAGGCCATACTCTTTCCACCGAGATGACAATGTGTTCATCTTAGTGCCACACTAGAAGGCAGGTCAAAGTGCTTATCCCGACTTTCCTCTCCTCTAAAGTGTCTCTGTCTTCCAAGGTTATTTTCTAATCTACTGTGTTAATTATGTCAATAACACAAATTCCTCCCAGATTTGGCCAAGTTATGTCAGAGTTCAGATTTTGGAATGGATTATGCTTTCAACTTTTTCTACTTTTAATGATATTCTGTTGAAAAAGGATTTGGAGCACTTATGTTGGCACTATCATACAAAATGAGATGTCTTGTGATTTGGAACAGCATTTAACAATAGCACAGAACCTTTGTTTATCTGATAATTATCAAAGGCATTTAGAATATTTGGAAAAATTAGTTATTTTTATGACTGAGTCATTGACATTATTGTAAGCCAAGATCTCCGTTTTAAAATTTATTCAAAAAAAGTTGAAAGTGGTAGAGACAATGAAAAATATGAACAAAGAGGGACAAACCTTCACATTGTCTGTGTAGTGTGTGCAGCACGCGATTGTGGGTCATAGATGTTGTCTCTAGAGTAGAACCTTCACATGTGTGGTGTGTGCAGCACGCGGTTGTGGGTCATGGATGTTGTCTCTAGAGTAGAACCTTCACATGTGTGGTGTGTGCAGCACGCGGTTTTAAGGCACAGGTATTGTTTCTGTAGTGAATAACCTCAGCATCTCTCTGATTGTAAAAAGTGCAACTATACAGTGGGTAAAGGCCATAATGATCTTACAATCTGTACCAGCTTTAACCTCTGAAGTCAAATTTGATGAAAGGCATAAGAGCGGGGATGGAAACTAATTGTCCTTTCCTGTGATTTGCATTGGTAGTGGCTTCCTGAGTAACTGCATGAGGGAAGGAATAGGAGACTTTGTGAAGATCCTTGACTGTCAGGAGCACTGGCGGGAGGGTGGCCCTGCTGGTGCTGTACTGTTCCTATCCTTGGTATAAAACACCAGGAAAACATGAATAAAGAAAGAGAAGCTACAGAAACTAATCAAAATGTTCTCAAATGAAGTTAAGATGTCTTCCCAACTGGACACATTAGCAGTTTAAGGGGATGGGAAAAGCTCTGCATTAAGGACAGTGAGGACCAAAAGCCATTGAATAAAACAGATCACATTGAATCCATGGAAACTCGTGTTTGAGACCTGAACGTCAAACAAATAATTTACTTCTGTTTAGGCAGAAAAATACTAATAGTGATCCCCATGCAATTAAGTCCAAATAACCTCATAATGATAAAATGGAAACTTCCTTGCTTGAGACTATTTAAATGTATTTTCTGCCACATTTGTTTAGTGATTGTATTGGAATTCTTGAATTATTACAGCAAGTTATTACAGGCTGAGTAGCTTATACAGAAACTTATTTTCTCATAGTTCTATGTGTTGGATGTCTGGAAGGGCAACTTCAGGGTACCTGTGGGTTTGGGTTTTGTGAGTCTCGGTTCTCAGCTTGTAGACAGCACCTTTCCTCTGCCTTCCCAGTCCCTTTGTGGAGAGGTGAGGGGCTTTCTGGTGTGTTTCCTCTTATAGAACAACACGAGTTTTATGAGATTAGGAACCTACCCTTATGAACAGATTTAACCTTGATTGCTTCCTTGAAAGTTTTCTCCAAAGGCAGTCGCTTTGGGGATCAAGGCTTTCATGTAAGGATTTGGGGAGACACAGTTCAACCCAAAATGCTGATCTTTGCCTTCAATAGCAGATAATATCTCTGAGGGCCTGGCACTTGTGCTACAGCCTGGAAGAGACAGAGCCATCCTCATCAGGGTAGAGAGATAAGGAGGTTCTCAGGGAGTTGGGCGCCTATGACAGCAGCAGCCACAGCCTTCTCTAACCCTTTCCCCATCTCATTTTCTAGTCATGTTTTCAAACTGCGTCACAGAGCAATAGTGTTTCATGGCTATGGTTTTTCAAAAATTTGTTGTTTTTTTTTGGAGTGTTTTGCCTGCAACTAGGTATATGTATTGTATATGTGTCTTGTCCTTTTAAAAGTCATAAATGGTCATGGATGCCCTGGAGCTAGAATTATAAATGTCTGTGAGATGTTTTATGGGTGCCAGGAAATGAATTTGGGTCCTCAGCAAGGCCAGCAAGTGCTTTGAATGCCTGAACTATCTCTCCAGCCCTTTGATGGCTGTGTTCTAATGAATTTTTAAAAGTGTCATTCAAATTGCATGTAAAAATATATTTAATTAGTAAAATATAATCAAGAAGCCACATCAAGCAACTCACTTGCATTATTTGGTAGTTCACATGAGAATGGTCCCCATAGGCTCATCCATTTGAGTGACTGGTCCCCAGTTGCTGGAACTGTTTGGGAAGAATTAAGAGGTGTGCTCTTGTTGGAGGCGTGTCACTGCAGGTAGGTTTTGAGGCTTCAAAAGAACCACATCATCTCAGGGTATCTCTCTCTACCTCCTTGTGGATCAAGAGACCTCTCAGCTGTTCCTGCCACTGTGCCTTTACACTGCCATGGTGGACTCCAGCCCTCTGAAACCATGGTCCAAATTAAATGTTTCCTTTTATAACTTGCCTTGGTCTTGGTGCTTTATCACAGCAATAGAAAAGTAATTAAGACATATTATATGCCAGATTTGGATACATTTGGGGTGACTTTAACAAATACTTATGATATAAGGTAGTTATGATTTTCAGTAGGCCTTGGAATACTGTATTTGCCATTTCTTTATTTAAAATTTATTTTCAGAATTGTATATGTGCATAATTTGTTTACATCATTTTTCTTCTTTTTTCTCAAC
>JAQHUG010000021.1:12404453-12450050 GCA_028555095.1 Dicrostonyx torquatus | reverse complement strand
GAAGCATTACTAAAACTTAAAGACTGAATGAGCATATGACCAAACCGGACTCTCTGAATGTGGCTGCCAATGGGGACTGACTGAGAAGCCAATGATAATGGCACAGGGACCTATCTATCTCTTCTGCATGTATTGGCTTTTTGGGAACCTATTCTATATTAATGCACACCTTCTTAGACCGAGATGGAGAGGGGAGGGCCTTGGGCTTTCTACAGGGCAGGGTATCCTGCCCAATCTTAAGGAAGCAAGGGGAGGCAGTGGGGTAGTGGAGGAGCGGGAGGGCCTGGGACAAGGGGAGCAAATGTAAATTTTTCTTTTAAATTTAATAAAAAAAGGGAAAAAAATCTTAAATCACACATCAAACCCCACACATTAATAGGAGACTTCAGCACCCAACTCTCACTAGTGAACTAGGTCTACTAGACAGAAACTTAACAGAGAAACAAGGGAACTAATAGAAGTTAGAAGTTAAGACTCATCTATAGAACATTTCACCCAAACGCAAAAGAATATATCTTCTTCTCAGCACCTCAGGGAACCTTCTCTAAAATTGATCACACATTTGGTAACAAAGCAAATATCAACAGATACAAAAAAAATTGGAACAACCCCTTGAATCTTATCAGATCACCATGGGTTTAAGTTAGAGCTCAACAGCAGCACTAACTACAGAAGCCCACAAATTCATGGGAACCAAATAACTCTCAACTGAATCACCACTGGATCAAGGAAGAAATAAAGAGAGAAATCAAAGACTTCCTAGAATTCAATAAAAATTAATCCACAACATACCCAGACTTATGGGACAAAAAGAAAGCAGCACTAAGAGGAAAGTCATAGCAAGAAGTGCCTACATAAAATATTTGGAGAAATCTCACACAAACGACTTAACAGAATACATGAAAGCTTAGAAAAAAAGAAGCAAGCTCACCCAGGAGGAGTAGATGGCAGAAAATAATAAAATTCAGGACTGAAATCAATAAAACTGAAACAAAGAGAGCAATACAAAGAATCAATGAAACAAAGAGTTGGTTCTTTGAGAAAATCACCAAGATAGACAAACTAACCAAAATACAGAGAGAATACTACACAAATTAACAAAATCAGAAATGAAAAGGGGGACATAACAAGAGACTGTGAGGAAATTCAGAGAGTTACTAAATCGTGCTTCAAAAACCGAGGAGTTCATGTTGTGAGAATGGCTATACTACCAAAAGTGACCTAAAGTTTCAAGGCAATCCCCATAATTCCCATGCCATTATTCATAAAAAAATAATTGCTAAAGCAACCCTGAACAGAAAAATGCTAGCACCATCTCTGATTTCAAGTTATACCACAGAGCCACAGTGACAAAACCAGCTTGGCACTGCATGTGGACCAATGGAACAGAATGGAGGCCCATGCGCAGACCAGTCACAATCACTCAACTTTTGACAAAAATACCAGATATGCACATGGGAGAAAGCAGAGTTTCTTGAACCAATGGTTCTATGAAAACTGTATTTATAAACACAGAAGAATAGAACTAGGTTCCTAGCCCTTGCCTTGGATAAATTCTACTCCAGATGAATCAAAGACCTTGGTATAACATGAGAAACTCTGGCGCTACTAAAGGAAATGTGTAGACTTAGGCAAACTTGATGAATAGGATTCCAGTCACCCATGAAATAAAGTCAACAAGTGACATATGGAAACTCATGTATGAAAAGGCATCTGGGACTAGTAAGATGTCTTAGCGGGTGAAGGTACCTACTGCTTTGTAGGTGAAGGAAAACCTGACAACCCGAGTTTGACTCCCAGGACCCACAAGGTGGAAGGAGAAAAAATATTCCCATATGTTGTCTTGTGATCTCTGTGCATGTCATGGTATGTGTATGTTCACACATATACATGTACTGAAATAAATAAAATATAAAAAAATTAAAGGCTTGTACACAACAAAAGAAACAGCTGTTTGAATGAAGTTGTAACCCACAGAATGGGAGAGAATCTTTTCCATATATATATAATTAACCTCTAGAATGTATAAAGGGCTTTAAAAAAACCAAAAACACCCTGAACATCAAGAAGTTCAAGAACCCAGTCAATTAATGGGCTTATGAATTGAACAGACAATTCTCAAAAGATGAAATAAAAATGGCTAATAAACATGAAAAAATATTCAACCCCATTAGCTGTCAAAGCAATGCCAATCAAAACTATATTGAGATTTGTTGTAGGGGGGCCGTTAGTTCATTTCCTGGCCACTTGGCAGCTCAGACCTGAAATAATCACATAGAAACTATATTATTTAAATCACTGCTTGGCCCATTAGCTCTAGCTTCTTATTTGCTAACTCTTACATCTTAACCCATCTCCATTAATCTGTGCATCACCACATGGTTGTGGCTTACCAGCAAAGTTTTAGCACATCTGTCTCTGGCAGCGGCTCCATGGCTTCCCTCTGACTCTGCCCTTCTTTCTCCAAGCATTCAGTTTAGTTTTCCCTGCCTAGCTAAGTTCTGCCTTGCTATAGGTCCAAAGCAGTTTCTTTATTAATCAGTGGTATTCACAGCACAGAGGGGAATTCCACATCAGAGATTGTATCTCACTCCAGTAAGAATGCCAATCATTCAGAAAACAAATGGCAAATGCTGGTGAGGATGTGATGAAGAGGGGTCCCTTGTACACAGCTTGTAGGGATGTAAGACTTATTTATCCACTATGGGAATCAGTATGGATAGCTCTCAAACACCTGAAAGTAAATTTATCCTTTGTGGCTATTTTTCCTATGATCTGTTTGTCTTTGCATTGTGTACAGTTGTGGCATTATATGTGATGGTCTACATTTGCTGTAAAGAGAGGATTCTTTGATGAGGGGTGGTAGCTGTCCTTATCCCTGGACATAAGGATAGGATTCTGAAAATAGTAAGGAATTATGCAGATCAAGCAAAGTGACAGGAGTAGATTATTTTCTAAGGTCCATGAACTTATTAGACTTAGGAAGCTGGCTAGGTTTCCAGTACCAGACATAAGTTCCCTTCTGTTGAGTGGGCTTTAAGTTCAACTAGAAATCACAGTTCTTGCTTATATGGCTTAGGGAACATTGAAGAATGGAGAAGGGGGGTAAAAAGATCATAAGAGCATTAAAATCCTGAAACTAGATCTACCATAAGATCTATGTAGTTACTCATGGGACCTGCGGTCAACGTGTCACAGATGTACTTATACAGCAATGTTTATTGAAGTTGTATTCACATTAGCTAAATTGCAGAAGCAACAGAATAATGAACAAAAACGTGGTACATATACAAATTGTGGTTGCTTTCCAATGCAACGAAGAAGTTATACTGTTCACCGAAAAATGGATGCAATGGGAATAGTCAAATTATGCATGAAGCCAGTATCAGAAGGACAAATACCATATAGTCTCTTATTTGTGGGTCCTATATTTTAGATACATATTATCATAAGTGATGTGAGAGTAGAGGTGGAACTGTCTAGAGCAATTAAGGAAAAAAATGGGGGAGGAGAAAAGGCAGGGCAGAGAAGTGGGTGGATATTATCACGGGAGAATATACAATTGTATGAAAATTCTTATGAACACAGTATCAGGTGTATAGATACAATTAAGATTTGAAAATAGATGAATTCAATCAATGTGATGGATAATCTTGCTTCTCAACTTGACATTCTTAGGAAGAGGAAACCTCAATTAAGGGATTACCTCTACCAGGTTGTAGCATGTTTGGCAGCATTATCTTTACTGCTAATTGATGTGGGGAGGTCCAGCCCACTGTGGGTGGTGCCATCTGAAACAGGTGGTCCCGGGTGTATCAGAAAGGTAGATAAGCAAGCCAGTAAGCTTCATTTCTTCCATGGTCTTTGCTTTAGCGCCTACCTTCTAGATCCTGCCCTGACTTCCCTTCCTGATGAACTGCAACCTAGAAGGAAACCCCTCCTTTCTAAATTGGTTTTGGTCAGTTTTTATTTTAAATCACAGAATTAGAAAAACAAACTAGAATAGTTGATAACAATTATACCTCTGTACATTGAAAAGTTCTGTAATCTTTTGGGCAAAATACAAATATTTTCAATTTTTTCCTTTCCAGGAAAGGACATTCAAAACAAGCTGCTTAAGGACATTGCTAGAAAATGAGAATTCTTAATTCTCTGTGATAAGAAGAGAGACATTTGAAGAAATGTTCTAAATGGGGCCCTTGAATGTGAAATGCATTATTTGTATTTGTGATAAGATGGCATAGGAACTAAAACATATGGGTTTGAGAGCCTGGAAGTAAGTGAGGGTGATCATGGATGGATGGGCTCCCTTTAGACACGCCTCTATTCCAACTTGATGAGAAGCCCGCAGAGTAGAAATGACCAGTCTCCTAAATAAAGGGGTTACCATTGTCATTAAGATGTAACTTCCCCATGCCTCTCTGGAATCCAGAGTTAACGTGGTGGAAGGTCAGTTATTATTAATGACCACACATAATATGACAGTACATAAATAATACATGTGGGCTTCATTTCTGTATCTAGGAGCCTGGAATGTTGGTATGATATTAGAAAATAGTGGCTCTTTCATGTTGGCTGTTATTTAAGGACTTTTTGGACAGAGGTGGAAATCAGCATCCTTTCTTGAGTTCATGTCTAAAAGGAGAAAAGATTTACTTTATTTTTACTTGGAGGGTTCATTAAAATGCTCACTTAAAGCTTGTTTACACGACATGTATATGGACACTGTTGGTTGCTCCGTTATCCTTGTTCTTTAGAGTATATGACACTGGTGTGTAAGTATCAGGCAGACTCCAAACAGTAACGCCTCTGGGCTTAAAAGACCGATTTTATGCAAGACTGGTTGCATAGATGATGGAAATTGGAAAGCAAAAGCAGATATTCTTATGATTAAAACATTATGAAGGAAACATATCTATTGTGGTGTAGGAACTGCCGCAAACTCCGTGGCTTAGAAGAGCAAAGTGCTATATGTTTCTGAGGGTCAAGGACATGGACATGGGTGGCATGAAGTCCTTTGGCTCAAAGTCTCTCAAGAGCTGACTGGCCCTGCAGTCTTACCTGTGCTTGTCTAGAGTGGAGGATTCTGATCACTTAGGCTGGTTGGCTTTGCTGTGTCACCATGTGGGCCTCTCCATAGGGTAGCATTGTGTCATGTCGGCTGGCTCTCCACAGTGTGAAAACTAAAGAGACACTGAAACCAGGGGCTTGTCCTTCTCCTTCTGCAGTGATAAAGCCTGCCACTTCTGCCACTGACTACTAATTATAAGCAAGTCATCCTCGGGCAAGGCAATCACCCAAAGGAAGTGTCACAAGCTGAAGAGTTTTCCAGAAAGTTGCTGCTGTCATTCTGCAGCCTAGAGCTCAAGAGCAAGGTGTTGGAAGGAATAGCTTCTTTGGGGGGCTGTGAGGGAGAGCCCCTTAATTATAGCTCACTCAGCTTCTGGTGATTTGCTGGCAACCCTTGGCATTCTTCAGTTTGTGAAAGGAACTTGCCAGGTTGCCTTTTCTGTCACTTGATGTTTTTTCTATGCACATGAACGTCTCTGTGCTCAAATGACTCTCTTTTTTATGAAGCTGATGGTCGCATTAGATTAGGACACACGCTAGAGACCCCACCTTGAATACCTCTACAAAAAGTTAACTTTTGAGCAAAGTTGCTCTTCAAAGCCTCTGAAGGGAACTAGGTCTTTACCGTATTTTCACTGTGTCACAGCATCTAAACATATCCTTTTGTGGGAGCCATAATTCAACCCACAACTACACACAACTTTGAAGACTGGAAACCATGTGAGAAGCTGATTTCCATGTCATGCATATTTACTTTAGAAGACAGTGGGAGGAGGGAGCATTGAAGGGCCAGGTGGAGGAATACCTGATGAAAGCTAGGGTCACTGGCTGTTGGGCAGTTGTTAAGAGTACTAAGTTGTGTCAGAAATTCTGAGTGAGCAGAGCGCTACTAAGAAGATAATCCAGTGTCCTTCTTTACCCACATTCTGCCTGCTTTACCCACATTCCCGGTTCCTTTTCTGGAAGCCATTTAATGGGGTGGACTGATGAGCGTAGAAGGGGCAATCAAGCAATGTGTCTGAGGCCTCAGGACTGGATGAAACACCTTGCTTAAGACATGTCGTAGAACAAACCAGAGTGCGTGAACTTGCAGAGCTACTGCTGGAGATCTTAAAACATGGAGGTTAGAGCAGTGGTTCTTGGTATCTGTTTGAAACCATATGAAGCCAAGATTGACATAGTCCACAGGTTCGACATCAGGCTGTGCTATAGTCCTTTTTGATGTTTTATACTTGCTGTGACCTAACTGCTTTAATTAACAGAATAGGGGAGCTTATATCTATATCTATCTATCTATCTATCTATCTATCTATCTATCTATCTATCTATGTATATATATAGAAGCTAGAAAAATTACTAAGGCATTAAGTAAACTAATAAAGTGTGACGTTAGGCACCATTCATATCATTACTCACAGCCATATTTATAGATCGTGCCTGGGGATGTTAATTCTGGAATGTCTTGGTGGATGATTTCCTGCCCATTATCATCCCATTTTTAACCAAGCATTGCAGAGGTGCAAGGCTAGTCAAGACGTGAGAATTGTGCGCTCGGACAACACACAAAGAATAGAAGTCTTCCCTAAGAAATGCAGGGTAACATTTTTGGATCCTGGAGAATGACAGTTTCAGCTTTTAGTGACTCATCTCAAGGCTGTTGCTCGAAAGGAAGAAAAATCTGAAGTAGACATCTACACCACAGCCAAACTGAGTTGCTTCTCGATTTATATATATTCCATGTTTATGGACAGCTTCAGTCAGTGTACCTGCTCTCTTCACTGCCAGAGTCAATTCCCTTCTCTACCAAGGGGCTAATTTTCCCTCCAGAGCTTGGCTGAGGGCTCATTTACTTTATAAAGGTTTCTAGTGTCCCTAAAAGTTGTTTGGTGGCCTCTACACTCTGTAAACAGATCTCTCATTATTAAACACACTGCATTGAAACACAAAGCACTTCAGTAACTTTCTTCCTCCACTGTAAAATCCACCAAGGATAGAAAAATTGCTCTTACACAATCACTGGAGGTCCAGGCCTACTCAAGAGCTTGGTATATATATATATATATATATATACTTGCTGTATATATATGTATATATACTTGCTGTATATATATATATATATATATGCTAGAAAAATTACTAAAGCATTAAGTAAACTAATAAAGTGTGATGTTAGGCACCATTCATATCATTACTCTCAGCCATATTTATAGATCGTGCCTGGGGATGTTAATTCTGGAATGTCTTGGTGGATGATTTCTTGCCCATTATCATCCCATTTTTAACCAAGCATTGCAGAGGTGCAAGCCTAGTCAAGACGTGAGAATTGTGTGCTCGGACAACACACAAAGAATAGAAGTCTTCCCTAAGAAATGCAGGGTAACATTTTTGGATCCTGGAGAATGACAGTTTCAGCTGGAATATATAGGAGTAATACTAGAAAGGAGAAGCACAAGTCTTCAGTAGCATAAAGTGGATGCTTCTACTGATGATTTGTTCATTTTTCATATATTTCTTAAAGATACCAGAAGAAATGGTACCTTACTAGGAAGCCCAGTTTAATAGAATACATATATTCACATCATGTCTCATATTATGCTTAAGGAGAACTTTGTAGAGCATGATTATGCATTATTATTTGTTTCAAATAGGACATTCAGAATTTTCCAGTTTTCAACTTAATCTTTCATGTTATAAGTCTCTTTGGAAGAGAATAGAATGTTTCTTTTTATTGGAGAGGACAGACAATGTGGGTGTGGTTGACGTTTCTCTTGCGATGAGGAAGGGAGCTGGACTCTTGTGGCTGTCTTTAGACACGTGGGTCCCACTTTTTTGCCTAGTGATGGGCGTTCCTAGGTTGGCACTTGCCTGGTTACTTGGCATCAGTTGGTGCTCCTAGTAGAACAAGGCACTGCCATGCCTTTGGCCTGAAGAGTCTTACACTGTGCATGCCTGTTATCTCAAACCTTGTCTTGGAGTTTCAATTTTTTTTTGGCCTTTAGGAAGGAGCCTTAGCTGCTGTCTCAGTGCCATTCCTGAGTGTGCCTCTGAGGCTCCTAAGGTCCATGCACTGTCTTTATCATCTCAGCACTGTTCACAGCCAGCTTGAATTTCCCTTAGCATATTAAACTCTTTCCAGGACACTTCAGAGAAAGTTAGGCCCAGCTGACTCTGTTTTCTATCATGAGTTGTTGGGGCATTACAGCTAAGGTCCTGAGAAATGGGGTCTGGAGCCTGATGGTGGCACAGATGGCATGCTCTCCCTCTTGATGACTCCTCTGATGCTTCTCTACTCCATGAAATTATTTATAGACTCTTACTGCTCAGTTTCCATTTACCTTTGGGCTTTCCTCTGGAAAATCAAGAGAATTTTGGCTTTGAAGAATATTTTTTTCCTTGGGCATATAAAGATATTTATTTGTACCTCAAATCTAAACACTGATCTATTCTTCTTCTTCTTCTTCTTCTTCTTCTTCTTCTTCTTCTTCTTCTTCTTCTTCTTCTTCTTCTTCTTCTTCTTCCTCCTCCTCCTCCTCCTCCTCCTCCTCCTCCTCCTCCTCCTCCTCCTCCTCCTCCTCCTCCTCCTCCTCCTCCTCCTCCTTCTCTTTCCTCCTCCTTCTCCTCCTCTTCTTCTGATTATGGGGGAGTTTCTGTACTCCTCTCATCCAGGGAATTAGCTTTGAGGCTGTGGCTCAGCTATGGAGGTGGAAAGAGAGCAAGTTCAAGAGAGGTGGGTTTTGAGTTGAGAGAAGTGGACACATTGTGGAATATTATTTTAACTAGGTAAAGATGTGCTACATTTGTTTATGCTGAGGAATGTTGCTTTAACTGTGTAAAGTTGTGTTACTTTTGTTTATGCTGCATTTGTTTAATTCTGGAAAGATGTGTTACATTTGTTTCGCCTTGCCTACCTAAGGTATCTGATTGGTCTAATAAAGAGCTAAACAGTCAATAACTAGGCAGGAGAGGAAGAGGCAGGGCTGCCAGACATAGTGAATAAATAGGAGAAATCTATGTTTGAGAGAGAAGAAAAACATGAGAAAAGAATGAGGAGAGAATGAGGGACAAGTCCGGGGCAAGAAGCCAGCCAGACATGAGAAACAGTGGAAGTAAGATATACATAAAAAAGTTAAAAGCCCCAAGACAAAAGGTAAAGACAAAAAGGTTAATTTAAGTTAAAAGAACTAGCAAGAAAAGAGCTATGCTAAGGTTGAGCATTTAAAATAAATAATAAATCTCTGTGTCATGATTTGGAAGTTGGTTGGTGGCCCAAAAGAAAAAGCCTGGTACAGACACATTGCCCCACCCTAAATCCAGAAGATAGCTCCAATTGATAGCCACTTGCAAATGAAATATTAGTTTTCTTCAAGGGAGTTTCACTGGGGAAAGAAACCTCCCTTAAGGGCAGGCCCCATGCACAGCAGTAGATGGCTAACAAAAAGGGAAAGTCAGCAGCATCTTCGAAAATTCTTTGTCTCATGATGTTAAGTCAGGGCATTGTCCTCCTTATAAGTCCTTGTGTGTGTGTGTGTGTGTGTGTGTGTGTGTGTGTGTGCTTCTGATTTTCTTTTGTAGGATTCCTAAGTGTGTGAATATGTGTGTCTCTGTGCCTATATGCATTTCTTGTGCTTTTTCTTTGGCTCCTTTCCTCCTTGTTTGGTTGTTTTGTCATATTCTAAATTATTTTTTATTTATCCTATTGGTTTCATTATTACTTCTTAAATGTCTGTTTTCTAGTGAGGGACAGGAAGGGTGTGGATTCAGATGGGAGGGGGGGTGGACAGGAACTGGAAGGAATAGGGAGAGGGGAAGCTGTAATAGAACATATTGTATGAAATAACTATTTTCGATAAAAAAATAACATAAAATTAAAAAAGAAGGAAGATTGGTCAGGGTGGGCAAGGAAAAACATTTGATTTAAAATATATTCTTTTGTAATGATAATTTATGCTGTGTTTGTGTTTTATTCAAAGAAGTTCTGTAATGTGAAAAGGCTTTGGAATATGTTACCTTGAAGTACAAAATAATGATTATAACCCAAAAGCTTAGACCTGGCCTACAGGCATCCTAAGCTCAACCAATAAGAGAGAGAGGTACATATGAACTCTCAAATATTTTATCAATTAAAGACCAGAACATAAATCTGACAGCATCAGGGCTCAAAGAGATTACTGGCTTAAGAAAACAGTGTAAATATTATTTATACCCTTCCATTTATTGAAGTTAAAAATCATGTCAATAAATCTCATGTACTAAAGCCAAATGCTTTCCTGATAAAACGTTTTATGCAATGCTGCTTGAGGCCCTGTGAGCATGTGTCTGTTGATAGACTTTTCATCTACATTTTATAGGTGAAGAAACTTCAGTCAGTTCACCCATTATCGTATAGCTGGTGAACAGCTGAACCGTGGCCAAAACTCAGGGCTACCCATTTTGGAAAGCATCTGGGTACTTCTCTTGTATGGCATCAAAAGAGGAGTTGGTTTTGGGAACTGCCTTGTGTTTTAGACAAGGTAGCCTTGGGCCTCTGCTAGACATAGCCAAAGTTTTCTTTGTCCGAATGATAAATAAGCAGAGCAAGACAAATAGCCTCAGGATAATAAAGGGAAGAAAAAAAACCCCAACAATTTAAAGAGCTTCTAAACAGAAACAGGCAACACAGGTCATCTTTTCGCATTTGCCATTGAGAAGAGGTGGCCGTTAAACCTATATTTTGATGTCTTATGTTGTAATTAAGGTATGATTATTATGGTCTTGGACAATCTCATATCCCAGAATGCTGGCAAAGTGTGTGTATGTGTGTGTGTGTGTGTGTGTGTGTGTGTGTGTGTGTATATATATATATATATATATATATATATCACAAAACTTTTTAGATTGTGGCCAAGATGATGTGTTGATGTGATTAGAGTGTTCTATTAGCTGTGTGAAAGAGCAAGCCTCCATGGTATGGCAGGATCACATGGTGGGGAACTGTGGATGGCCTACTAGTTGAGAGTGGTTGCTGACTGACAATAAGCAAGACAACCAGTGTCTTCAGTTCCACAATTCCAAGAGTGAAATCCTGCCAGTAGCCACATGGGTTTGTGAAAAGATCCTGAGCTCTATGAAGGGAGGTAATCAGGTGAGGCTATGAGCAGTGGCCATAGTGGGACCCTGGCTCCTGAAAGTAGGAGAGAGGAACAAATGAATGTTGTTATAAGACACTGGGCCTGTGAGGATGAGTTATACAACAATGTAAACAAATATAATAATACATGTTGGTGGAGTCTGCTTGTTCATTTCCCAGCTGCCCAGGCCTGAAATAATCACACAGAAACTAAATTAATTGCGATACTGTTTGGCCAACAGATTAAGCATATTTCTAGCTAGCTCTTACATTTTAAATGAACCCATTTCTATTATTTTATATTTTACCACGAGGATCATGGTTTATCAGTACCGGCGCATGGACATCTTTCTCCTATGGCAGGTAAATGGCGTCTCTGACTCTGCTTTCTTTCCTCTTTTATCTTCTTGGAATTCCTGCCTTGCTTTATTCTGCACTGCAATTGACCCAAAGCAGATTCTTTATTAACCAATGGTATTCACAGCATACAAAGGGAAATTCCATATCAAATACACAGTAGAAAGTCATTGCCAAAAGAACACAGCTCTAGGCACAGGGAACTTGGGGGCTTTCCCCCTGTACCAGTGAACTTACTCTGGGGCATCAACTAAGTCATGAAACTTTGAGGGCTTCAGTGATCTGAATATGGGAGGTGAGAACCTCTTTGAGTTTTACTATGGTCACTTCCTAGCGAATGTGTGCTAAGTGCTACAGGACTTTGAGCCACATCAAATATGTTATATATTATTACCATGTTCTTTTCAGTGGGCAGGCATTTAATTTATATATTTATTTTTGCCATTACTGAATAATCCTCCAAACAGCATCCTCGGTTTCAGAATAAAAAAGAGTCATGAGTGTCAGAACCAGTTGAGGCAATTTCATCCTAAAACAGAAAAGAAAGACATGATGAACTCGGAAAATAAAGAAATGGGCATTTTACATTCTTGAACACTTTCAGGAAGGTGAAATATGGGTTGCCTGGGCTCCTGACTATTTCTAGAGCTCTTCATGGTCTGGAGAAAAGAGTAAACCTGAGTGTCTTCAGAGATGGCCAGCACATTCCCCGGGTAAGGGTGCCACGTTAGAGGTGACACCTGCTCGTGACCACCAGGAGCAGCTCTACACCTGCTTCACCTTAGCTGCCCTGCCAGTCATGGGTGGACGAGGACGGGAAGGACAGTGGAGCCACCAATCGCTTGGTTACCTTTGGAAACATGTTATTTCATATTTATTGTGAGTAATGAGCCTTGGAGCGGCAAGTCCCATGCTGCGCAGGGTAAATGGTAGCTTCCCTCCTGATCCCACAAGGGTGCTGTAAACAAAGGAGACTTCGGCTATAAATAGGACTTGGGTCAGGAAATGTTTCATGCAAGTATTAATAATCAATGTGCTTCACAGATAGTGTAGGGTAAAGTCGGTAATTATCATCCAGTAAGGAAACCAAGAAAAAAAAAATCAGAAAACGAAGGACACTAAGACTTGACTTCCCTTGCTTTACATGTTAGTTGATGTGGCCAGATGAAAGATTCATTACTAATCGTATTCCCCCTCTCCCTTCAGTTGACATAGGGGCACTGGGGCTCCCTGGGACTCAGCCAGAGGAGCACAGAGTTAGCCGTCATCTGCACATTTACCACCTACTGGAGGCTAAGCTGGAAAGCAGCTGCTGAAGCCAATCACTGCAACCTGTAGCAGGCTCCCTTCCCTGCCCTGCACTGCCCTGAGCTGGCTGTCCTCACACTCAGTCCTGGACAACACGGCTGGCTGCTGTTCTCTCGGCACCTGTCGCACCTTCCGGGTTTTGGCAGAATGGAGTGAGGAGACAGCTGGAGTCATTGAGGCTCATCTGTTTGAAGGCTGCCCAAATGAAAAACAAGCAATCAAATCTGGTGAGTAGTTTCATGTTTCTCTTAAGTGGACGGCAATGCAGCTGTTAAGTTGTGTAGGCGATCAAAGGAGCGTTTCCAGTTCAGGATGCCGATGCGTTCTTCCTGGCTTGATCCTTGATGGAGAGCTGTTAGCAGACTTTAGAAGGAAGTTGGAAAGGAGGATTATGTCTATTAAACTCGGCTGCATTGTAGAGTTCCCTGTACAGCACATTAAGTGGCCCTGCTTGCTGATTACCCTGGGGAGATGGATAGTGAGCCCTGAGGTTGTATTTCAGTGATGAGAAAGGTGCATACTTGCAAAGCATTTCTTAAAATAAAGTGATATGGTAATTGGGGTGGTGGTTTATAAACTGTCAGTTTCTTGGAGAAGAAAGGTACATTCTGAAATATTTAATTAACTCAGTACAGGGCAAGAAATTAAGTTTAACCTTAGCTCCAAAGTTTGAAATTGTCTCTAAAATATAGATGTGAAGTAACTGACATATTTAATGTACATCATGGTACAGAGCTCAGAGTCTAACTGATTGGAACATACAAAAGGGTGCAGTCATTATTTCTATTAGTGCACTAGCAGTGAGTTCCTAATTTTCTCACTGTTTTGGCTACAAAAGAATGTGAAATCACTTATCATGGAGTGCAGTAGAGAAAGTGAATTACAATAGTTGAATATTCAAACTTCTTAACTTAGGCATAGTTAAAATTAAAACTTAACATAGACCACGTCAAAATTTCTTTTTTTATTTTGATCTGAACTAACCACTAGAATGGTTGCATATAGGTCACACTTTATGTTTTATTTGGCTTGCTTTGAATTACCTCTTGATCGATTTTCTCTACTTAGATGTAGCAATTTTCAAAATGCTACATGGCTTAAACTAAGGAAGAAAATATGACGTGGAATTCATTTTGGTATTATTCATGTTATTTGTACGTAGAATAAAATCTATTCAGTTATTCTGAGAATTTGTTGGTTATCCAAACAATTGCTTTTGACTACTTTATTTCATAACTGCAAAAATTAACTTTTTTTCTACTATTGCTTTAATTTGCAAATGTCCTTGGGAACTGTTTAATGGCTATTTATCGGTCAAGTTTGAATTTTACTTTGACAGTGTTTAAGGGGCTTAAAAAGAAAGATAAAGTGAGTGTGGCCGAGGCTCTTGAATTAAAAATGTATAAAGGTTAAACATCAAACACTCATGGTGGCATGAGAATAATTCTAAATTATAGCCCCTCATGGATACTAATCTTCCCTTCCACTAACTCCCACTCTCCTTGATGCATTTTTTTTCTTCTGACATGATTTTGATGTTCTTATTTATTGAAATATTGCTTCTGTAAAAAGGTAGGTTTGAGAACAGGATCCCCAAAAGGTAGGTTTTTATTTCTTGTTCAAATCAGATTGCTTACCAAACTCCATATAAGTTGCTGGTTCAAATATTAGGCCTAGTCTCAGGATGATCATGTCAGATTACTGAGGTATTACATTCATTGATTATCAGGTAGAAGGCGACACGCACGGTTGCAAGAAAAATAATACTTTTTTTTACTGTATTATACAATAGTTCATTTAGCAAATGAATCCACACAAAGTGCTGTAGAAATAGTAGTAATCATAAACCCCCACTAATCTTAAAACTTCATGTGTAATGTTTCTGGAAATCAAACTTTCCAGATGGCCTACACTACAAAAGTTATTTTTATTGTTCCCTTCTCAGAAAATTCGAAGATTAATTTACACACATTTTTGTTTGGTGATGGATATGTAATTTGATTGTTAGAAAGACACTAATTATCTATTCTCTGCCTTCTTATATAAAATGCCCCCAATTTCATTATTTTGGTGTCATCTACATTTTCTTTCTTTCTCAAAAATTATTCAAATAAGTCCTCTAATATTTGGAAATTAATTTCACTAAACACTAGACTAAAAATCTTCTTTATCAAAGTAATTGCAGTCTTATTAGTATAGATGACAAGTCCTTTAAGAAAATTGCAAAAGCATGTACAATGTACAAGTCGTGTTGTGCATCGGATTAGGTAAACGCTATTTTCAAGCTCTGTTGTCTGTTATTAGTGTCTGCATAGCATTGTGTTAAGTAGATAAACCATAATTAATTTAACAACCCTCTTGGTATTTAAAAGCTCATTTTATATTATGTAGATTCTCCAAGATTGCTTTAGTCTATTGTGTTTTGAGTATTGAAAATATTGGTTCTCTGTTTCCCCAAACGTGGCGGGCTTACTTCTTCAGGATAGAATGCCTCACACTGAAAATGGAGAAAGGGGCTCCTTAGGTGACTTCTACATCTTTGTCTTAATTTAAATGATAACCACTTAGAATTTATTATAGTTGGTGTTGATCAAATTCTACAGTGATTCATTTACAGTACTCAATGAGCCACGAATACACCAAGAAAACACATAGCAAAGATTCTCCTTTGAAATCCATTTGAACTTTTATCCACAAAGGGAGTCTACGTGTGTGTGTGTGTGTGTGTGTGTGTGTGTGTGTGTGTGTGTGTGTACTTAACAAACAATAGGACTAATGAGATTGGTTAAAATTCTCAAGGTACCTTTGGTTCTGGACTGTGTTTTCAAATAAGTTATACAATCGGGAAGGGATAATGCTTTAAAAACACCTATCATTGTTATGAATTTAAAATAGCATCTTGCTAACAGCCCTGAACTCTAGGGTTCCTACCTAAGGAAGGAAGGTATGTTTAAATAGTAACTTGACATATTTCCAAAGGCTAGTACTGCAGCCAATCTGTTGTCTTCCCTGAAAAACTTTTTTTTTGGTCTAGTACCTATAAGTGGCTTAAGGTTTGAATAAGGGAGGAAAGCCACAGGCTTGCAGTTTATATGGAAAGGGCGTCTGGATTTCCTCACATCAGCCAAACACTATTAGATTCTCCTAGATATAAGAATTCCCCTTTCTGGGGCTGAAGACATAGCTCAGGGGTTAAAAACATCAACTGTTCTTCCAGAGGACCCGGGTTCTATTCCCAGTACCCACATGGCAGCTCACAACTGTCTATAACTCCAGTTCCAGGAGACCTAACACCTTCACACCAATGTTATAAAATGATGTTAAATAAATTTAAACAAAAAAAGAATTCCCCTTTCTAAGTTGGCCTTAGGTGTCAGGCTGTATAAACCTCTGTGGAAGAAGATGGAAGAAGGACAAGGACAGTGGCTTCCACAGCCCTGTGTGAAGTTCTGCAGGCAGTGAGGGAGAGGACAAATCATGAGTTAAGGGATTTGGACAGAGCTACCGAGTTCAGGGCGCCCTATTTGTGCTTGTCTAAAAGACTAGTCCTGAAGGGGTGTGTGTGTTTGTGTGTTCCTCACACAGAGCCCTTGTAGACGCGAGTGGCGACCTCTTTTGAACAGAGTGAGAAACAATGGTAATTTAAGGAGAAGGAATCCTTGGGGGAAACCAGCACAGCCGAGGTGGTATAAGTGCTGTGAGCCTCTAGGAGGTGGTAACAAAGCTGTGCAAATTGTCTGTCTCCCCCGCAGCAGACCCAAGAAAGCATTTGGTCAGCACCCGTGTGCAAAGTTGAGACCGGGGATCTTCAGTACCCTCTTATCCACATGGCTAAGCTTTGGCTCAGCTTTTGAAAATTGATATATAATGCAATTCCATTCAAGAACAGATACATTTAAATGAAACCCAAAGGAAAACAGTTGGGGCATCTTCTGGATGGCAATGCTGAGGGATTGTGAGTGATTTAAGTTATACTGGTTTTTATCTGAAAAAGGATTTGGTGATAAAATTTTAGGGATCCAATGAAGGTTAACTTTAACTAGGGGGATAAAACTAAAATAAGCGTTTTATTTGTTTGCCTTCTAATAATGTGATTGGAATTTCCCTTGCCTCTTTTGACTCTTTTGAACTCTGTGAGGTTATCCACTAAGAGACACCAACAGCACCAGTTTCCGTTTGAGTCAAAGAGCCACCTCCTGGCTTGGCACACTGCTCAGGTCCACCGGGAAGGCCAGAGGGGTGGCCAGCTCATTCAGATAGTCTCCATTCCTGGAGCCACAGCGCCAGAAGCCACACCTGAAACAACTCTCATCCACCTCAGCAGTGGTCCCTCTTGATCCGGGTCAGGATCTGCTGGGCAACCAGGGTTATATGATCTGGGGGGCCAGGTTCAGTGAATGTTTTTTTCAGAGTGTTTTCAAGATGTAACACACCCAGGGAGATTTGTTCCAGATGGATGCAGTGGGAAATGAAAAATAAAATAAAACCCCCTCCAAGCACAATATTGCTCTAAATATTTCCTTGAGGCATCAGCAGGTTTTAAATCACTGGAAGATGTGCACAGGCATTCTCTGCATCATTGCGCCTTTCCTCGTCATCTGAAAGAAATTTTAGTGCATATATAACTCTATTCTTTTCCTGTCATTGGCCAACTTATCCATTATATTAATAAATAGTGTCAAGACAACGTGCACGACAAGCCATGGTGGTAGCAGTGGTGACTTTTAAGTGTTTGGAAACACACCCGATGCTTTCTCCAGGGGCATCACAATTTCTGTGTCTATGCCCACGCTTTAAAGGTCACAAGCAGTGTTACGAGAGCTTTGTTTCAAAAGCACGAAGTGTGAAATGTGTATGGAATGGGGAAAACAATTACATAGCAATTAAGGAAGCAAATCTGCCTGACTGTGTATCTACACAAGCTGCTAGGGTGTTTAACAATATTAAGCCAGGGATTGTAAATCAAAAATAAAATCAAACCCTGGGAAGTAGTTAGATTTCATGTTTGATATATAGGTTTTTGTGTGTGTTGTGTGTATATATATGTGTGTGTGTGCTGTGAGTATATGTGATGTGTATTTATATGTACACTCACAGGCACACACACACACATACACACACAAATGTCCATGTGGATACATGTGTGTATGTGGTATATATGCACGTGTTTTTATGTGTCTATAGAAGCCAGAAGGCGACTTGGGTGTCACTCCTCCTCAAATACTGTCTACCTCGGGTCATGGAGGTGTCTCTGGCTGCCCAGTCCTGTGCTTGCAGGGGCATACCACTGGGCTTTTCCCTTGGGTCCTGAAGGCTGAACTGAGTCCTTACTGCTGTATGTTAAGCACACTATGGACTGAGCTATCTACTCCTTCCTGACACATAGCTTATAAAACTTAATTAAATAGTTATGTAGATGGCCCTTAGATCTCTAAGCAAGAATCTGATTTTAGGGGAGAATATAAAAATAATAATAATTAGGGCTTTGCTCAGCAAAGAGCCTCACACACTGAGCTAGCCATTGGAATATTTCATCTTGGAACTCTAATTATGCACTCTTCAAAATCAGAGATGCATTAGGCATTTGACGAAGAAAACTGTGTCTAGGAAGTAAGTGTTTAACCAGGCACCCATAATGTTGAAGACTGATCTTGTTAAACATGTACTAAAATATACAGTCTTTGCCCCTTGCACCGTGTGTGTGTTTGTGTGTATGTGTGTGTGTGTGTGTGTGTAAGTGAAAACTTAAGTCACAGGCTATTAGGTACACACTAACAAACCTCAGGTAATCCCCACAGTTCCTAGTAATTACTGAAGCAGTTGACAAAAATACCTCTTTCCAGAGATTCTGTATTCTTTGGAACAAAAGAATGGTAAATCTATTCCAAATGTTCAGGCTATGGCCATTATCTTTGAGCCTTTATTCTCAATTGGATTTTTTTTTATCTAAAATTGAAATTACATAACTGTAGCTGAGAGCAAGAGCACCTTCGGTTGAATACCATAACAACCCGAGCATGGGCGAAGTAAGTTGGCTTGCTTCTTGCAAACTGTTCACAGAGGGGGGGCAGTTTGTTGATAGTGGCCTAGAATAAGTGCACGGGGCCAGAGGTCTGCAGCCTGCTGCTGGCTCCAGCTGTCGTGATAACTATGTTCCTCCTCACAGAACCAAGAGGAGGAAGATGCTGCGTCCTTACCTGTAAGTCCCCAAGCATACTACAGTACTTGAAGGTGTGTAATGATCCAAAGTGCAGCTATTTGAAAACAATGGATCAGAGATCTCATAACGAGAACTGTTCTAAGTTAATTGGATTGGGGTATCATTGCTAAAATAACAATTTACTTTGGTTTTAGTACAGGAAAATAAAACACACGCCAAAGATATCTTTTTCTTCTTAGTGAGTCTTCAAAGGACAGGAGAAAACTCTTTGACTTGTGTTATTCAAAGGATTTGAGTCGTGTCGTAAACCTTCCTATTATGTGTGGATTTGACTTGGGAATATCATGGAAGTGGCTTCTTCACTCCTGGATCAATGTTAGGTCCTTTGGCCACAGTAGACGTATGTGAAGATTCACCAACTAAGTCCTGTGTAGACAGCAGGAGACTTGCCGGGAGGAAACTGACAAATTGGCAGGTGGGGACGATGCCAGTTCTTATTAACAATTTGGCAGCCATCAGCAGTGTTATTGAAGCAATGCTGGTCTTTCACAGGCAAACTCTTTTCTAGGTGCCATTTGAGCTGATGAGTTTGAGGACCCTTCCTTTAGAACGTATTAATTTCCAGCAGATAGTGTTGGATAGATGTAGGGTAATCTGCCAAACTACGGCTACTGTCTATTTCATGCCCATCTTGTGCTTTTCGCTTGTCAGTCACAACTCGCCCTTTCAGGGAATTTATGCAAATGTGATGGCTGGAACTGACTATTAAAAACACTTGTCTTTTTATACGGTGCTATTTGTGGTTTATGCAAGTTTCCTCCTGCTCTGTTCATTTTGTGGCCTGACCTGCTGTGTTAATCCAAAAGAAAGTAGTCAGAACTGCTGAGGGGGACCTGAGATCACTGGCATTTTTAGGCAAACTCTGTCACTCTTTGAAGGGTAGCAGGAGCCATCACTCCCTGATTCAGATGCTATGAAAGCAGGTGGAATATACCTCTCTTCCTCATCTGTGCATGTGCTCTCATTTTTTCTTTATATTTGGACCAAAATTTTCACATGAAAGAAATTAACTTTTCTTTCCTGGGTGGTTAAAACTGTATTACCTAGGAATGTTAGTTTCTCCAACTCTGCTGCAGGTACAGTTGACACATGGTAAAACTTATCTAGTGTTGTTCATTTTGTGGCCTGACCTGCTGTATTAATCCAAAAGAAAGTAGTCGGAACTGCTAAGGGGGACCTAAACGTGGGTGTTCTAGCTGTAGATGAAAATTTTCAAGGCATTGTATGAGTTTAAAGAAAAAAGTCAGCTTTTCAATATCATTGTCATTACTGACATATTTAGAAATGACAACTTAATTTCAGAGCCTCCTGTACACTGGGTAAGTGCCTGATATTCCCCATCCCAGAAATGACAATTTAAAACATATGCTTAAAGCTCATCAGTGGTGTCTGATACACTACTATAATATGAGGAAGATGATTCAGGGCTTATAATTTATATCAAAGAAACACACACACATATCAGAGTGAACAGCAAAATCTAATTATATAAGTTATTCATGCCAGTGTTTTAATTTGTCATTAAGGTAGTCTAAGATACTCTTTACTGTTTGTTTGCTTGCAGTTGTTAAGACAGAATCTTACCATATAGCCCTGGTTGGCCTGGAACTCATGTAGATTATACTGGTCTTGATGTCACAGAGATCTTCTGCTCTGCCTCCCAAGTGTTGGGGTTAAAGGCATGAGTTGCAGTATTAAAGATTTCCATACTAGCACAGAATGGAGTATAATACAAATATCAAGTATAGAAATTAGAATTACAACCATCATGAACAATATCAAGCAAGAAACATATGCTAAATGTTTCAATAGTTATCCTATCCTAAGGAGTCTAAGTCTAATATTAGAAATGGCTTGGCTAAGTCATGAGAGTAACTCCTAGTTACTTTCAACCCCATCCAAGACCTGAGAAGGGAAATAATGTTGTCTGAGTAGACAGAAGTGCAATTAAGCAATTTCCAAAAGGTGCAAGACATGAAAGAGACAACTGGCTACCTGGGCAATCACCCAAAGTCTCATTTGCAATGTTGGTACAACCATCTTTGGCTAAAGCCCAGAGTAACTGACAGACCATTTTCAGAGGCAAGAAAAATTTAAAAACCATCTTACCCTGTCTTGGCAAGGTTTGGCAGTCTTTTTGTTTGTATCCTGCTCCTCCAGTCTGGACACCATGCATTTTGTCAGTGATTGAGGCAATAGCAGTTCTTTGCCCAAATGCCAGTTTGCCAAGAAGGAAACAAACTCTAAATGGAGTGTCTTCGGTGCCCAACATTCTCTTGGGAATAGATCAGTGCTGCCAAGAACAATCATGTCTCATATTAACAGAATCCTAAGTTATTTAAATGCCATATTTTACAGTTCTTTGAAGTGGTTGAAGATTACCCATCTATGTGGAATATAATCTCTATGCATCTAAAGAACTTGATTAGTCTAAATATAAGTAGGACAAACATGGATGACTATTGACATATAATTCTTAATACCTATATAGCTTAAAGACTAAGGCTTCATATTAAAATATTAAACAGTCTTTAACCAAATGTGCAGCAAATGAGGAAAATGACCTCAAAATGTAAGCAATGTATAAGCATCTTGATCACAGGAAGAAATGTATAGTGCAATATGATAGGTATATTCCAAAAGGACATCACTATTCAAAATATCTTAAGCAGAGGTAGACACATGCATGCATACAATATGACAAAATTACTTTGCATAGATGCCATATTGGGCACCAAACTGTTGTGGTATGAAAGAGTTCTACACTAGTCCAGAATGGAGTAAAATAAAGGTTTGTTTGTTAGGGGGGGAAATCACAAAAAGAATAGTAATCTGCAATCTTCTGTGTGTACTATGGGGAACTGGAACTGAATCTAGCAGCCAAGGGGCCCATGCATGCTTTCGCATCTGGATTTATAGTACATGAGACCACATCCAAAGTGGGCCAGTATCTTAAAGGCTATTGACTGAAGGAGTTCCCACAGCAGGCATGTACTACCACATGGTAGTACATGGTCACTAAGGGCTCTCATAATGTAGTCCATGATTCTCTGTAACTCAGTGTATGGCACCACTGACTTTCCTTTTCCTACAGAGAGTTGGGATTATAAGCATGTGCAACCACTGTGTTGAGCTGAGGAGAATTTTTACTAGCCAACTTGTGAAATATGATTAAATATCAAAGCATTCTAAAAGAAAGCATAGCTTTCAGACACCACCTTGGTATCTTGCTAAATACAATAAGATATTCAATGTCTAGGAATGAACTATTAAAATATGCCAAGTAAAATCAGCCACATGACTTAAGCCATATGCCTATGGATTGGTGAAAGGCATGTGAGGCAAATGGTGTCTAATAGGGATTTGGGAGGCCAGAAAAGAACATTTGTCTTGACCATGGGTCACCAATAGCTTACAACTATATGTATCCTTACACTTACAATATTGAATGAGAAATTGAAATTTATTTCTTTATTGTTATTATGTGTGTGTGTGTGTGTGTGTGTGTGCATGTTCATGCAGGCAGTATGTTCCATGGAAGTTCAGATGTTAGAGGACTGCTTTCAAGAGTTGATATTCTCTTTCCATTCCAGGATCCTGAAATCAATTCAGGTCATCAAGTGTGTGCATCAGGTCTTTTTATCAGCTGAATTATCGCTCTGGATGGAATTTGACCTTGGTCTGTGGATTTAAACATCTTGCCTTTCTGTATTCCTGTTTTTGAATTCTATAGAAATAACAGTAAAAACAACCTGGAATTTTGAGCCAATACCTCTAATAATGTTCAACAAGTTTGTATATTTAGAGATTTGGGGCCTTTAAGCAAATAGCTGTAGAAATTGTGCTGAGGCTTTGAGAATATGCAAGAATGTCACAGGTTCAGGGAAAGGACCGTTTGGACCTCTTGAAAATATAGCAGAGAATGGCTATGTATGGATGATTTTGTGTATCTTTCTGGCCTGGAAAGCTGTGATCCTTGGGTTCTGCTTCATAATGTATGCTCCAGAGACAATTCTCTGTAACTTGAAACTTAAATTAGCAAATTCAGCATCAGAGTAAAGGTAAGAAGGGAGTCTCTTTAAGAGAGTGGTCCAGGTAAGGAGTTTACACTTTATTACCATTGGAAATTAGCTGAGATAAAAAGCCACCAGAGGATGGACCTCAGGGAAGTTCAGAAAGAAACCTGGAAAAAGTGTATTTCCTTGGAACTCAGGGAAGTTTAGGGTGAGTGGCCACAAGGAATCCATGTATTAGTGGGAAACTGTTTATTTCTTCAACATTTGATTTCTAACACAAACTTTGAAGTGATCATTTAGTGAATAATCAAATTTTACACTTTTGGGAAAACATGCATTTATAAAGTTGATCTGTATAGAATCATCTACATTTGTGAAGAGTAATTGGTATATAATTCAAACTATGTGACTAAAATAGCCTGACCAACAATGTTCTTTAATTTCTCTCTGTTATGTGATTATTATCTATCACTTACTAATCATTTATTAATTATCAGTCTATCTATTCTGTCTATTTATCTATCTATCTGTCTGTCTGTCCGTCTGTCTGTCTGTCTGTCAGTCAATCAATCTATCATCTACTTATCAACCATCTATCTATTGTCTGTTTGTCTGTCTGTCTGTTTATCTATCTATCTATCTATCTATCTACCTATCATTTATCTGTGGGAGGGGCAGTTTCTGGGTATTGAATCTAGAGCTTCATGCTTACTAGGTATATACTCTACAGTTGAACTACATCTTCAGCCAATTATTGCATTAAAATTGCAAGTGTAATTTCAAATAAAATTAATTAAGAAATAAGAAACAAAACAAAAGCACTTAGACATTAAAAAGACATGGAGAAATGACAGAAAATGCTACAATGTTATTTTGCCAGGAGATTATGTATGTATCTAGAGGTTAAAAAGGACTTCATATCTCTGGAAAGCAGACATTGAATTACTTGATGGGGAAAAGCTGTTTATCATTGAAAGGCACTCTTATTCAATATAGAGCACTGAGGAATAAGACAACCAAATGCCCCACTTGAAAGTTCAGCAAAGCAGGTCTCTGATTTTTTTCCATTCCTGCAAAGGACAGGAGAAGAATGATCCCTTGAGTGCCATTCACTGGACCAAAAAGTTCCATACTTATCAGTGGTACCCATCATATGTAACCAGTTGACATTCTCATGGCACAAAAGAGTGGAGACTTCCACAAGATGCAGTGGCATGTGTGGTCCATGTGTTTCTCATCACACCTTTCATTACCTTTGTGAAGCTAATAGTACATGTTTAGTTAGTTTTCTTGATAAGAATGACATTTTTCATCAGCTACACATGCCATCAGAAACTGTTGCTTTGGTATTCTGCATGCAGAAATGGATATATCCTGTAACTGATTTCAAGATGGTAAAGAGACGAGCAGATTGAGTCTTGTATGTGCTTCCATGCATAAATCAAATATTTAGCAAACTGTCCAGTCACACAATCCTATTGTCTTTCTAAATTATTTCATGAGAAGTCCTTAATGAGTTCTTAATAAATCAAATTATAAAGTACCTTATAGAAAATTTTCTTTAGAAGGGTAAGCAAACAATTGTCCCTTGAATCTGTGCATGCATGTATGTTTGTGCATGCATGTGCGATCATGCACAGAAATATTGACATGCGCAATTGGGCATTGATGTACATGTATGTATATTCATATAAATGCTAGACACTGATGTCAGGTGTCTCCCTTGGCCATTCTCCACTTCATTTTTTGGAACAGAGTCTTTTACTGACCAGGAGCTCATTGGTTCTGCTAGGCTGGCTTGCCAATGAGCTTCAGTGATGCACTGTCTGTACTTCTAGTTACAAACATAGTCACAACTGTTCACTGCTGCATCTGCCTTTTATGTGGGTGCTAGAAATCTGGATTCCGGTTCTCATGCTTCTGTGGCAGACAGTTAGTTAACTGAACCATCTTCCCAGCCACCATGTTTTTACTATGTCATTAGTAATTTTTCTTGAGCGTAATAGGGGTTGGCTTTGAAATGTTCTTGCTTATGTTTCGTGTACCGCCAATTCTCCCCATTCTTGCACAGCTACATCTTTTTCTTGAAGCCCTTCCTTTCAGGATGTGCCTAGATGATTCCTCAACTTTTCCCTGTATCTGGGAACTTAGGCATTAGAAAGTTCTTTGTCACATAGCATGTTAATAATGAAACAATTGAAAATCATTAAATATACCTATGGAACTCATTCTCACATTATTCCACACTAAGTTTTCTTATCATCAAATTGAAGCACTCAACAGAAATGGAAAAAATCTACTGTGGTTTCAGTTAGTAACTGTTTCTTGCATTGCTCCTCTGAAAGTTGCAGAAAAGTTTTTGTTTGAAAACTACTTTTCCTTTTTGTGTGTTCACCATAGTTTGAAAAAATTATGCTATGATAGTGTGTCAGCTCTGGAAGCACCGTACAGTCACAGGGGCAATTTTTAAAAAGTTTTTCAAGACTTGGGGTCTCCCTAGGTGGAGATCTGAAGAATTTTTTTTTTAAAAAAAAAACAAAAGCATTCTGAACAAACCATGCACACACCCAGAGGGTATTCAATGACTCCTCATCCGCAACAGCAGTCCTACTGTTACTGCTGCTCATGGACTGTGGGTGGTTGCTCCAAAAACCCCAGCCAGTGAGCTACTATGACTTTCATTCTCCTGAAGACTGTGCATTCAGTTTCTGTATCCCATAGGCCATTTTCTCCAAGATATGCTCTTCATCTGTCTAACCTTGACCTATCATGAGCCTTGATGTTTTGAATCCTGGTTAAATTTTATTTGTATCTGAATAGATGTGAAAGTCTGGCCATAGATGTTGAAGCCATGTTGACACAGTAAAGATTCCAACTCTCCTTTTGACGTTTTAGTACCCGACTATTCATCTGTATTGGGAGTTGAGTCAGTCGTGTGTGTAGATGGAGCTTGCTTCATGGTATCGTGCATACCTTTGATCCACAACCTCTTCCTGTGTGCTATTAGTAAGTACTAGGAAATACAGTTATATGGCAATTGTGCTTGCATCATGACTTTGTGATCTGGCCTAAAGCTAGTGTGTGTGTGTGTGTGTGTGTGTGTGTGTGTGTGTACATGCATATATACATGACTTTCTTTCTCATCTTATATTAATCAATTCATTCACAATAATGGAATAATGGCTTGGATATGTTCTAGTTCATATATGTTGCTTTACTCAAACATGGATCACGGAGAATTCATTTGCCGGTCATTCCTAATCTAGTTTACCTTGAATCTGACCTTTAAACTTCTCTTAGTATGTAAATGTATAGAAGCAAGGTCTAAATTTTAACAGCAGACTGTCTTTTCCTAATCTCAGAGTGCCATAGACTACCTAATGTAAATATTGAAATAAATCAAATGGAATTAAGGCTTCTGCAATGCAATTAGGGAGTTATGTAGGGTGAAATTAATGACACTTAAAATACAGTGTTTTGAAATATTTGCTGGATCTTAAGAAGAATCCCAATTTTCTACCAGCATGAAGTCATAACAGGATTTCATGTAAAATACATTTTTTGTTAATAACCAGAGGCTATATAATTGTATAAATTCATGCACAGAGTCAAAGAGTATGCCAAGAATTATCAGCAGACAATTTTCATTTATTAGTTTTTTTCTAATGGAAAATCAGTTACTGGGATTTTTTTCCTTTGGGAGCAAATATAGCTTTGATTGTATGTGGGGAGTCATCTTATGGTGCTGCAAGCTTTCACACAGAGGTGGGAAGAGCAGATGGGAGAAGGTGCTATTATATTACAATTATAATGTAGTCTTGCAAATAGGTGCTAAGAATCACCCTCCTGAAACTTCACAGCCTGCTGCTTCTGCTGGCTGCACCTGTGTGCTTGTTGTAACTTGAAATTTTTTTCCTTTGGAAGCTATCTTTATTTTTCTTGGGCTTCAGATCTTTTTCCATGCATTCACTGGGTCCTGCATTTGTGGCTGAGATAGACAGAAAAACTGCTCATAAAGCTAGGTGTGGGGTGGGGTGGGGGTAAAGTTTGAGTCAGGGATGCAGGTGTTCTCAGAGTTTTTTAGACTAAAGACAAGAAGGTACTAGGCACCAGGAGGAAAAGCGGAAGTACAAAACACGCATCTGGCAGTCACTTTATTGGGGTAAAAATTATTTGCATGAATAAGTGGGGACTCCAGTATGAGCAGACACAACTCCACATGCTTCTGTCTAAAACTCCCCTAGACTTCCCTAGACAGCTGGATATGTTAGTTAATGGATATTGCTTTAGTTTCTTGTGTGATGTGATTCTTGAAAAGTTACAAGCTAAAACTTCAACATTGTTCCTAAGAATTTGTGTGAAATGAGTGTGACATGGTCCTCTTGGGTTTTAGGAAGGTTTCAGTTTCATGGCCCTTACCAACGTGTAGACTTGTGCGGACTTTGTACTGTACAGCTCTGTGTGTGGAGGGAGCACTGCTAAGGATCACCACTACAGCACCTGGAATCGTGCAGGACACAACCTGGACATCTGCTTCAGCTAATACAGCATATATGATCCTTTTTTCCTACTCAATATTTGGGGTTCACGAGAGAGGGGTAGTCTAATCACATATATGATGGAGTTTTCATTTTTAATTACAAGTCAGAGGACTATGTATAATTGCTGTTATGAAAAGAGTAGCTAAATAACCATTCTAATAACTCACCATTTCATCCTTGCTGGACTGTTTTTATGACCTTGGATATTTTAAGAGGAACCAATGTATAGCTGGACTTTCTCTCCCATCTTACATTAAGGGATTTAATCACTACTATGGCTTGAATATAAAAGTCCCTGCTCTAGTTTCTTTTATGTTGCTGTGAGAAAAGACCCCAACAGAAAGCAACTTATGAGAGCAAAAGGTTTCTTTCTTATACTTCTAGTCTGAATCCATTATTGAGGGAAGTCAGGGTAGGAAGTAAGGCACGAACTTAGAGGTAGGACGGCTTGTATTACCCCTAAGAGAGAACTCACAGAGACAAAGAGGCAAAGCGGAAACTATGAAGAAATGCTGCATGACAGGGAATAGTGATGCCCAGAGTGCTCTAAGCCCTCATACATAATTTAGAATCAAGACAACCGTCCACAGGATGTGCATAAGCCAATATAACATGGGCTGTCCCTCAAGTGAGACTCCCTTCACAGGTGTGTCCAGGCTGAAGCAAGTTGACCATTAAAGATAACTAGGACCACCCCCATATTTTAATAGTAGGTTTCCAGCCAGTAGGGCCATTTCCAAGAGCTCTGGAAACTTTAAGAGGGGGAATTTAGCTGGGAGAAAATAGGTAACTGGGAGAAAGTCCTTGGGGATATTTTATCCTGGGACTCTTCCTGTCTATCTGTTTCCTGATTGCCCATGAAGTGAAGAATACCTTTTGCTCGTGTTCCCATCACGATGATGTCCTTTCCAGGTGCATAGATACAAGAGTCCATGGGAAACTCTGAAACTATCCAGTAAGATTGGTCCTTCATTGTTTAGCTTCTATCAGATATTAGTCACAAACCTGCGTAATGCAATCCCTCCCCCTGGGATGCACGTTCCAGGGTATCTGTTGGACTTTTACTACAGATTGTCCTACCTTACAAATGACAGGAAGTTTATAAATAATGAAGATTCATATCTCCATTAACAACAACAATAATAGCAAAAAATCTATTTTTTTTGGGACCTGGGGACTCTTAAGACCTGCAGTGGTATATCATATTTCTCACTTAACTGTTGTAAGATTAACTCTACCACCCCCACTCAACTTCTGCTCTACCAGTATCTGTAACTAAAGCCAATGTGCTAGACTGGGTAGCTTTTTGCAGGGTCCTCAGACCTGCACATGGAGGGAGTTCCTTATGCTTCTTTTTGCAAATCATTTCATTGTACCATGGTCTTCAGGCCATCCTATTTGAATTACAGGTGTTCTAAAACACAGGGCCAGATTCCATCCATAAAAGAGCTCATTAGCTAACAGCGGTCTGTCCGTCCCTCTTCAAGAACAGGAACCATTTTCCTTTTCAATGAAATCAGAGGGAGTTATGTCCGGGGTAAGGAAGCCCCATGAGGTTCTTCCACCCTGCTGAAGGTGTAGATTACTTGCCTGAACACACTTTGTCATGAAAACTACACAGCTTAACTATGTTCAGTCACTGATGAGGGAACTAACAGTCAGTGAAACCAACTGAACGTCCCAAAGTCACACAACAGGAGTTTGCCCAGAGTTCCAGTTTCTTATGATTACAGCTCAGTACCACTTTTTCTGGATCCTCCCCTTAATTCCTCTCCTTTCTTTTCTTTCCTCCTTCCTTCCTTCCCACCCTCCCTCCGTCCATCCCTCCCTCCTTGCCTCTCTTCTGTCTCCACTGCTGCTCCTTTCTCTAAGGTATATGTTTGTGGCTGATGGGGAGGGCAGAGAGAGTTGTATGTGTTTTTACCAGCCCAGTCACAGGCAGAAGAGATGTTCTGTGGTATGTATGAAGACTATGGCGATGCGTGCACAGTTCTAATGGGTTGTAGGGAAAGGAATACTCTTCCAGGTCTGAAGTTGCCATAGGTTGTCATCATCTCATCTGGCAGCCATTTTGCACTGCGGTATAATATAAAGCAACTCCAAGCTGAGAGATACCAAGTGGGTTTGGTCTTCCAGGACTTCTCCAGTGGCCTCTCTAGGCATCGGCACTCAGTGACACTGGCATTCTCTTTACACTTGGAGCCTTGTGTCTTGTAACTCTGCTGGCCCTCTGTGAACTCTAGAGATGTGGGTTAGGTGGGTTCTGGTGGTGGGCTTTGCCTAGCTGATGTGGAAAAACATGTGTCATCATTGTATGTAGCATTGATGAGATGGTATTAGGGCCTAGAAAAAAAGCCTGTGATCCTTGGGTTCCAGAAAGTGTCTCTGAGTACTATTTCATCTCAGGAAAGACAATAACTAAGTTAATGTCACTTCTGGTGACTGTGCTATTTGATTAGGCAATAGTTGTGTCCCATCTCTATGTTTAGGCCACAAATAAGGAAACTTCAGAGCAAAACTTTGATTCTTGGTAAACAATGTTTCAAGGCCGCTGTCCTCATTTTGGGGTCACTCAGATCTAGAGGTGCAAAAAAGTACTCTCCACTCTCAGCATTCAAATGTTCTTCCCCTAATCTAGTATACACGAGACACACTTTTTCCCCTTCCCCCCGACTCCATCTTTTCCCACTCTTGAGTTCCTGTATTCTTTTTTTATTCATTGAACCACTTTTGCGAGTGAGCGAGAGAACAGTTACTCATGCCAGGACAACAATTGTAAACCAAGGTTGTTTTGGACAAAACTGCACCATAGAGTCATACTTCTATTTTACAGAAGGAGGGCAAACATCTCCCACTTCTTCAGTTTCACCCTGGTGAATAGCCCAAAGTGGATTTGTTATATGGAGGAACAAATGAAAATACACAGCCACAGGTAGCTGGTCAGAGTGAGCACTGAGATGGAAAATGAGCTTAATGAAGTTTCCTCATTCACTGATGATAGAGAGCATACAGTTTAGCTGTGGCCATTGTCTTACTTAGGCTTTCTAGTGCTGTGAAGGGACACCATAACCACAGCAACTCATAAAGGCAAACGTTTAATTGAGGTGGTGGCTTACAGTTTCAGAGCTTTAGTCCATTATCATCATAGCAGGAAGCATGGCCTCTGGGAGTAGGGCAGCATGCACACAGCCATGGTGCTAGAGAATTCTACACCTGGAACTACAGCTGGGGAAGTGAATTGTGTCACGGAGCATAGCTTGAGCATATGTGAGACCTCAAAGCCTGCCCCACAGTGACACACTTCCTCCAGCAACACCACACCACTCCGACAAAGCCACACCTCTAACAGTGCCACTCTGATGAAGGCCACTGTCTTTCAAACCACCATAGTCATATAGGTGCCAATGTAGAAAACTGGAAGTTGAAATGATAGATTCCTAATTGAGTGGAACAATTTTGTCTTTTAGACTACTGGCTGCATGTTTTCTTTTCAAACTATCATCTGGCTTGCTTGGGTCCAGATTGTGCAGACTCTTTGAATGGACATCTTGTAATCTTGGAGACCTTCAGGGATTGTATGATAGTAGCAGCCAGCCCACAGCTCATCCTGTCCAACGCAGCTGCATTGAAGCTTCATGAGACAGCAGCTTAGACGTAAAGGTGATAGAGAAATTAAAATAGAAATCCCTTCAAACCCAAACAAATAATGAAGTGACCATAATACTGTCTACTGTCTGTACCCATGGTAATGTCCTGTGGCTTTCCTGTCCCTTCTGTCTTATAACTGGAGTTAAGAAGTAAGACAGTAGTCACAGGGATTTTTATTAACACATGAGTGAAAAAATGAAATTAGACTTTGGGACTTGAACATAGATCTGATTTGCTTTATGAACTTGACCAGGTCCACTGTTTCAGATCAGGTCAAGTGACAGATATATATATATATATATATATATATATATATATCTTCCAGCCTGATCATATTCTGTTAAGCCATTGGTTGAAAGCAGCCTCTTTATTCATTAACCAATAAAAGCAGCACATGTACAGAAGGACTTCCTACACGAGTACATACTGTTGCAGGAGCAGTGTTGGATGACGTGAAGTAAGTTTCTTTTCACAGACTATGATCATCTGCCTTGGTTATGGTTTTCAGTCTAAGTCAACCTTTATTAAATTGGCACTTTCCCCCTTTTACCCAGCCAGCCACTCTTCTGCCTTATTGTGTTCTCCAATAAATTTTAATGTAATGCTAGAGATGAATATTTTAAAAAGTAAATCTAAAAGTCCCTATAGATATTGGGTATCATTTTACTTATCTGTAGGAGTGGGTATTCATCAATAGGGAAGGTGATGAGATCATATTTACATAGGAAAGAAAGTGGGAAGAGGAGAAGTCTCTTCACCTCTGTTTGTAGGGTTTAGTTCAAGTTGGCTACAATGACACTGTTGAGTTTCTCCAATTCAAATGCATGAAGATGATACTTTCTGTGGAAATTTGCCAGCCTCTGCCAAGGACTCTAACTGGTAACAACAACTTATACAAATATTGAGGAAGACTTCCCTATGGGAAGATAAGACTTCTTACCCTTACCATAATTCTTGGTCTACATCTATGGATAGTTCTGAGAAAGATCAGTTCTCTCTGAACAGCAGCTCAGCAGTACTTGATAGGAAAGGTTCACAGAAAATTACTTTTGTTTAGAGTTTTGGCTGAACAGGGCTGCCTGGATTGTTCACTACATCTGCAGCTTCTTACTTGGAGCTGATTTTCATGCTGAAATGGATACACTTGGAGCAGTCTTGAAAGACTTCAGAATCTACAGATGATTCCTACCAGGGTTTCACTGTGTTGCTTGTAGGAACTACTCATGCCAGCAAATTAGCCCATTCAATGATTAATTCATGCCTAAGGTTAAAGAACCTCAAAGAGGAAGACAAGTGAATCACTTACAAAAATTATTGTTAGCATTTTCCAGGTGTAATTATGGTGACAATGATACAACAGGTTGATGTGGGATTCCCCTTTGTATGCTGTGAATATGATTGGTTAATTAAAAAAGAAAACTGGCGTAGCCTGATACAGCAAAAGAATACAGGTAGGCAGAGAAAACTAAACTGAATGCTGGGAGAAAGAAGGGCAGAGTTGGAAAGAAGCCATGTAGCCCCATTGGAGCCAGACAGAACTTTAGCTGGTAAGCCACAGCCATCTGGCAATACATAGATTAATAGAGATGGGTTAAATTAATATCTAAGAGTTAGCCAATAAGAATCTAGAGCTAATAGGCCAAGCAGTTATTTAATTAATACAGTTTCTGTGTGATTATTTCGGTTTCTGGGCAGCCAGGAAACAAATAAACACTCTTCTTCCAACAAGCTGACACACCAATGTGGTAGACTAAATCCATGTAAAACCTGAGAAAGTTTGAAAAGGAATCTGAGACACAAAAGAGCAGAGCTAAGCACAGCTTCTTGGTAGCCATCATTTTGCTGGTGGCATGCTGCAACTTTTTTAAGAGAGGTTTTTCTGATTCAGTGGTAACAAGAAAAAGCAGTGGTTTTGAAATGCTGGCTTTCTGGGCTGTACTGCCAGCGTGAACTCTGACTCTTTCTGGAGGTCCTACTACTGAACATTTGAGCAGACTGCTACAACTTGCTTAATGGCAACATAGACTGGCTGTGTACCTAAAACTGGGGCTATGAGCAAACAGCTCCACCATGTTGGACTGGGAAGGGCAAGCAGGTAGTGCCATATTTCCCATAGTAATGTGGCCACTTAAGTTCATAAGAAGAGCTTAGCCTTTTAAGAAGTACTCCTAGACAGTAAAGAATTTCACATACACAATAGGACAGATTCAGACATAAAAGACCTCTAAATGGGGCACAGTGTTGGGTACATGTACATAGGCTTGGGAGAGAGAAAAAAAAAGTACAGAGAGTTATAAAAAGAAGTAAATGGTTTCTCAAAAATAAAACAAAGTCCTTAAAGAGACAGAGTACAGACAGTCATAGTTTAAAGGAGTAAAGATAATTAAATAAGTGTTAAACTTGTAGAAAAAGTAATAGAGTAAAAACAAACCACATAAAGATGGAAAATTCACAGAGAGTCAGAATTATGTATGTTATTGCGTTATCTTTGAATATTTTGACTGCAGAGAGACATTTGATTCTGGGAACTGCTAAGCTAAGCCAATGTATATACTTCAAAGGTATATTTAATTCAAAATATGGGTCTAAGGATATGTTGCTTTGGAAAAGAGGTTATCTTTTGTTTCCACAGAGGATGAGAGCCTGTCCAGACTAATATGGTTTGATAGATCAAGAGCCTCTGAAAGGTTGCCTTGAACACCCCTCAAAAAATTACTTTGCCCAATAAACATCAGGAAGCAGTTTAGAGAATAACTATGCTCATATTCCCAAATATTGTTTATAAATGTTCTTTTACATTTAAGGGGGGATATACTATGGAGATTTGCATTGGTTTGGATTTTGGTTTGTTGATACAAATTTAAGGTCAATCTTGTTATATGTTTATTTCTGCTCTTGATTAAGGTATTGTGTTTGTGCAGCTCATTTAAAAATGTAATGTATAATTAAAAATATAGGATAATAGGCAGTCATTTATGCTAGCAATTTTATATGTAAGAGTTAGCCAATAAGAAGCTAGAGCTAATGGGCCAAGCAGTGATTTAAATAATATGGTGTCTGTGTAATTATTTTGGTTCTGGGTGACTGGGACAAGCAAGCATCTCCCTCCTCCAACAGCAGGTGATCCCAAACTGCAGTCTATGAACTCCATAGACATGGATCTAACCTACTGTTTCAGGCTTCAAGAATTTCCTTTCTTTTGCTTCTAAACCAGTAATTTTAACCTTCTAAAGTAATATTTCACTAGATAGAAATAGGTACCACAAATTCATTTGACAAGATACAAATGACCACACTTGTGTTTGCAGTCAAGGTGTGAATAGTGTAAATGCTGATTCTATTGAAGTAGAATAGCTGCGGGCAGGAACGCTACCCAGTGCACTGCATGCTAACATTTGGCCAGGATGTTGCCTTATTTGTGGATTTTTATCTGCTTTTGTTTGTGAGCAATTTGCCAATTAATATTACTGGTAAAGATGAGGTTTCATAATTTCTTATAGAAGTCTCTATTATAGTGGAGTTCTGGTTCAGGGTACTGTGTAGGGGAAAATTGTAGATGATTGCTCCATCTGTGAGTCTTCCTCTGGCTTTCCATCCTGTTTCTGAAGTCACTAGCTAGACTCACACACTTATCTCATAATTAAATAATTAAAGTGGTACATTGAACTGCCTGCATGTGTCTTTTCCTCTCATTTCGTCCCACGTGCATGCATTAGCTTTCTGTGAATGCCTTCACGATCTTCTCCTCAAAATGGAGTCATGGTTCATTCCACAGTGAATGATTTATGAATTCCTTAGCTTGCCAAACACAGCCAGTTCTTCTGTATGTATGGGAGATACAATTACATTACACAGTGTAATACTTAAACCTGTGGTAAAGATATATCCTTGTCCCCCTTTTATAAATAAGGATAGAGAATCTCAGTGGGTAGAATAAGGGCCAACCCATAAAACACAATGTACGAAGCTCCACATCTCTTTAACACAAAGGTATCCATAAATATCAGATCATTCTATCCTGCTACCCTCAGCAACCTCATTCACACAGGAGCTCCACGGGGCCTCCTCTCGCACATTCCAGTGCTATTGCCTGGGCCTCTGCTGGTCCTCTCTCAGGATACCATTAGTGGAGGAGAGATATTTATACTACCTTGTGATATACCTGTGGCAGCATGTTTACTGTACCTCAGGTCTGTTTCCTCACTGAGAGAAACCGACGAACTCAGCAAAGCCATGCTCCCTCCATGTGTTCCCTCCATCAAGTGGCTACAAGGTTAAACGTGCTACTCTCAAGGATTGAGCTTTGGATAAAAAGCTGTTTGGAAGGAATCTATGCTAAATGAAATCTCCAGAGCAGTCAGGGCTGAGAGGAGTAATGTAAGGATGACAAACAGGAGCTAGGGATGCTACTTGCTTTCCGCTCCCTTGAATGGCAGACATTGCAAATCACCCATGGCTCCCTTTGCCACTGAATCTTAATACTAAATAGGGCCTGAGAGACTGGGCCAGTACAGGCCTGGAGGCATTTCTAACCAGTTTGGGGTGGTACTTAGGATGATGCTCAGCTTGCTCTCAGAGCATATACTGAGCAGCCAATAAAGGTGATTAGCACTCTCTATTTCGCCTTTCCCTCTGCTGATTCCAATAGGAAGAAGGGGCTGAAGAGTGACAGCGAAGGACTCACTGCCTCTTCCCCCCACGCCCTCACACTATGAGCCTGTGGAGGGCTTCTCTTCTGTGTAGACAAGGCACATTAGAACCCTGTAAGGATCATGACTTTTGAAGTGACTTGGGGATTGGAAAAATGTCACTTTTCTGAGTTTCTTTGAGTCTTTGTAATCATTCCTAGGATATCTTGAAGGATATAATTACCTTTATTTATTCCTTCTCCGCTTTTTGGTGTAAGTAGGGGTGGAACCCAGGGCCCTGCACATGCGAGACAAGGGCTCTCCCATTGAACTTAGCCCCAGCTGTCTGTGCTCTGGACAAGTTTCCTACTGAGTGAATTCAAAGTTCCCAAAGTAAAGTTCTGTTTGTTTCTTAGTTGAGGTCTCATGTATCTCAGGTGGACCCAAATTATGTAGCTGAGGTTGGCCTTGAACTCCTGATCCTCCTGCTTTTCCCATTCCTAGGTGGCAGGATTGCAGACATGTGCTACCATGCCTAATTTCAGGCTCTGTGAAGTCGAATTTGTTTTCGGTTTCTTTTCTTAGGTAAGATGTGACACACATTTATCCACATGATGCTTTTTAGTTTAAGCAATGTACCTGTCATTGGCATACTGATATATATATATATTGGTTTTTCGAGACAGGGTTTCTCTGTAGCTTTTGGAGCCTGTCCCAGAACTAGCCCAGGCTGGTCTTGAACTCACAGAGATCCGCCTGCCTCTGCCTCCTGAGTGCTGCTGATATATTTTTAGATGGTTCAGAAACTTAATTTTGGAGGGTATATTTAGAGAAATTTATATGTGTTACTGAATGTCAAATAAATCTTGAGGACACTGGCATTAAGAAGGCCCTGGAATCCAGCCCTGCAGTATTTACAACTGGCTCTGTCTCTTTGGACTGGTTTTTATGAGTGGAGACTTTGCTTCAATTTTGGATCACCTCTTCTTTAGTAACTATTGGAAGATTTCCCCAGCTCTGTAAATTTATTTCACGTGTGTCATTCCGAGTAACCCTTTCCCGAGTGATTGTCCATGTGTGTGGCTCTGCCATAAATAATTTAGGCTGCAATTTCATTTTTCCTGTGCATCCTCCCTCCCTCACATGTGTCCTCTTGGCACAGTCTTGGTTGTTGTGAGGTCACTGATTCTGCTTCCTCTCAGAATCTAATACTCTTTGGACAATATTCTGTCCAGAGAGACACAAGTGAAACAGACATTAGGAAATCTGTTCCCTGCATGCTCCCTCTTTCTTTGGAAAGGAAAAAAAAGGATAAAATTCTGTATGCAGGACTTTCCTAAGTTTTTAGAAACTATTTGTTAAATCTATCCCACTTCTATCATGGGAGAATGCTCCTTTTAGAACAAAATGACTAGGGACTGCTTCAGCTGCTTGGACTAGTTAAGAGACATTTTTCAATGATAGCCATCATCCTGGACACACATGTCAGCGCTACGACTCACTTTTAAGTCCCTGGAATGTGAGAGTCTTTCAAACACACATTAAGTCCCAGCAGAAGTCATGTAGCCCAGGACCGTATGTTGAGATTACAGCAGAGACTTAGAACGCCCTCTGATAGAAAGGCAGAGTGACTTCAGTGCCCGTGAACCTCAGTATCTGCGTAGCATTTCAAGCATACACTCCACTCTGCCAAGCCAAAGCAGAAAGCCACATGGCAGCTTTCATCCGTTTCTCTCTGTGTACAATTTGGGCCCCCTCCCCTGCCAATGTTTTAAATAAGCTGAATAAACAGAGCACAGTGGGTTACCTGGGGAGTGTACTGATCAGAAATATTTTTACTCATGGGGTAAGGCTTTACATAATGCGCTGGGAGCTGCTATTTGAACCACCCATTGTAAGCAACGAAGCATTGCAATGAGAACACAGTCAGGGCTCCAGAGTCACCTTTTCCCTGCTATGTAAAACTTAATCACAAACGGCAAATGCCTCTCGCTCCCTGCCTGTTGGGCAGAGTGTCCAAATGTCAGCTGCATTCTTGGTTCATACTTTCCGTTATGCTCTCTTCTGCTTTCCAAGTGTCAGGAGATAATAATTAATAATAATAATAATAATAATAATAATAATAATAATAATAATAAAAACCCAGAAGCGTGTTCAAGAGATGGATACAAAATGAAATTTAGTCTTGTGCACTGCACATTTCAATCTTGGTGGCCGACTTCAGCACACCACTGCGTGGCTGTGTCCAGATCTTTTATGCAATAATTTTCTTCTCTGGCATCAATACCATAGGGCATATGGAAATCATTTCTCTTTATTTATCTTCCTAAACACATGTTTTTCTATTAACTGTGTCCTATAACATTTGTGTCCAGTTCAGATTTAAAATGAATTGAGTATTTCCATGTTTAGCGACCAGATTAAGAAGCAAAAAGTTTTCAATATATTCTAACCTCAGCTATTGACCTGCTTTTAATAATCTTCTCTCTGGCTGCTCAGGGATAATTACCCTGCAACTGTTATTTCCCTTGCATTTCTATGGAGATTTGCTTATTAGTGTTTTCAAAAGTAATTTTTTCAACATGTATGAGTTATAAACTATTTTAGTCAGCATTATACTTGGAGATCTGTCTGTGTTAATGTTTTTGGTTTTTTTTTTGGGGGGGGGTTTCGAGACAGCTTTTCTCTGCAGCTTTGGAGCCAGTCCTGGAATTAGCTCTTGTAGACCAGGCTGGTCTCGAACTCACAGAGATCTGCCTGCCTCTGCCTCCCGAGTGCTGGGATTAAAGGCGTGCGCCACCACCGCCTGGCGTGGTGTCTGTGTTAATATTTAAGTAGTTTTACCACTGCACAGTATCATACAAATATGATATCACGTATTGTATTGGTACTGTAAGGAAAACAATATTGCATCATTGAGCCATTCTCTTGTCCAAGAACATTTTGAGGTGGTCTTGGTATTTTCCCATTTCAAGTATCATTGTTAGGGAGGTTTCTAACCCACGTTTCCTGATAGATTTGACTATGTTTTTCTGAGGTACATACCTGGGAGTCTATTGAGTCACATAGCTTCAGTATTTTCGAATCTCTCTGATATCATGACTTTGCATTTGGTTTGTATTTAATTTCAAAAGTGTGTGGCTGGGACATCAAACTGCATGTTCAGTCTGTCATTGATTTCTTTGTTTCTTAAAGCTGAACCAAAGGCCCCAACGTCTAGGTAAAAATCACAGACACATGCAAGAAGCTCTCGGCAGCTTTGATATTTTCATCTTTATGCTTGCTTTGCTCAAGCGTGGACTGGCTGGTTAGGGTTCCTTTTCATTCGTCAGTGTGACACAGGGTTTCTGTACTCACCCTTCCCTAAGGCCTATCTCATCTGTACAATGAATTATCGCCCATCTGTATTGCAGTGGTCCTTAGTCAGTGATCATTTATCTATGATCACGTCCTTTTAATGAGAAGAGTGCTGCCTCTTCTCATAAAAAACTAATTGTTTGTTATGATAAAAATACACCTCTTATACCATGTGCCATCCTAGCCATTTTAAAGTCATTGTCTCTGGCTTATTTTATTGAATCTAGCATCTTCCAGATTTATCATGTAGTAGCAAGTGTTAGAATCCCTTCCTTCCCTTCTTAGAGCCTACTAGTATCCTGTGGTGCATATGAATGCTACACATTAGTTCTCTGTTTACCAGTCAAGGAATCTGCAGCATGCTTTGAACAATGGGTATCGTGGTGAGCACTGATGCTCTAGATACTGGTATGCAGCTGTTTCTTTAAAGTCCTTCTTTCAGTTCTTTTTAGAAGATGCCCAGAAGTCAGCCTCTTTTGAAATTCTTCCTCTCCTCCCCTGTGACACTTTAACCCCCGTGCCTTTTCAGGCATCACCTAAAGATCAGCATGAGGGCATAACACATGATCTATGTCTTCTCTGAGGGGAGTCCTAGAGTGGATCTGGGATAATTTGGACCTTTCTATGGGAACAACTCCAAAGCTCTGGGTCTTCAGTGGCTAGGTGTTCAGTCACGTGTGGAAGACCCTCCCCTGGGTTGAGAAAACAAAACCAACCCCAGTGCAGAAAGGAGTTGAGATGAGCAGTTTCTGAGCTTGTCTTTTCGTTTCTTTCAGTCTTGTCAATTTCATTCTCCTTCCTAGATAGTTTTGAACAGAAAGTCTGGATTTTATACTAAATAGTCTAACTGCACCACAGTTGCACCTGATTGGTGTAAGTTTAACCTTGGGTTTACCAAAGTTCTGAAAACCAGTACAATGAAAAAGACCACAATGATAGAGACACAGTGAGCAGCGCCTTTGGTTTTCACTGAAATGGACAGTGGGGAACCAGTGAGAATAGAAAGTAAGACAATTAAGAGATGATAATAGGTTAGAAGCACAGGGGTTGTGTATTTAACACCACTGCTTAGTGAGGAAGTTTATCTAAACTACAAAATTGGGATGTATGACCAATATGTAAATAATTTTAGTGTTGTGATATTGTTTTATGAAAGAACGTTTTTTGGCATGCTCCAAGAAAAGGTTCCATTCCTAGAAGCACACAACAATGTGTGCACACACACACACACGGCTTGAATGTAGGGGAATGTGCTACAGTAGGGTTTCAGTGGTATCCTGACTTATCCGGAAGCCAGCATATACTTAGAACTGCAATGGGACAGTTCTGGAGGGGTGGAACTGCAATAGGACAGTTCAGCCCTGGACATTAGAGCCCCAGTAGGACAGCTCAGCCCTGGAGGAAAGGTGTCCTATTAGGAAGCCAGGCTCCCTGAAGCTGGGGTGTGGTGGGGGATGGTCTCCCCGCAGAATATAGTGATCCTGCTCTTCTCCTGGACAGCCAATACCGCTGAGTTCTGCTCTGTTCCCTTAAGGGAACGTCCTAGTAGAGCCATCTGCTTCTTCTCTGGCCCAAGATGTTTCTTCCTTTGCCAACTTTCTGCTAAAGGGAAGCCCACTGCAGAAATATAGCAATCTCTCCAGCGAAAAGTTGTTACTATTTTCTGCTCCGCCTTGCTCAGCCCCCTTAAGGAGCATCATAGCAAGGTTCTTCTGCTCTGCTCCGCCTTGCTCAGCCCCATTAAGGAGCATCATAGCAAGATTCTGCTCTGCTCTGCCTTGCTCAGCCCCCTTAAGGAGCATCATAGCAAGATTCTGCTCTGCTCTGCCTTGCTCAGCCCCCTTAAGGAGCATCATAGCAAGGTTCTTCTGTTCTGCTCCGCTTTGCTGAGGTCCCCTAGGAAGCATCTCAGCCAGGTTTTTCAGCTCAGTCCCCTAAGGGACATCCCGCCAGGTTCTTCTAGTCTGCACTGGTGAATGAAGGTCACCACTCAAGACTTTTGAGAAAGAGATTTATTTGGGAAGGAGGAGTCCAGGAGAGTAGCTGCCTCTGCCAGGGAGGGATTAATGGCAGCCTCATGGCAGCCTTAGGGCAGCCTTTAACTGAAGCGGTGGAGAGGCTTATATAGGGCTTCTTAGGGGTGGAGTTTTCCCTGCTCAGGGATTGGTCGGTTTAGTTGGTCACAGAACAGAATGGCTCTGACTTCATGACCAAACTATGTTTTTTTCACTGTTTTTTTTTTGTTTGTTTGTTTGTTTTTTTAGCTTTTGACTCTAATCTTATTTCTTTCACTGGCTCTGATTCTAGGGACAAAGTGTATTTCTTTGATACTAGTTTCAGAGCCAGGGCACATGTCTATAGTCCTGGGTTCAGGGAAAAGATGTTTCTTTCCCTGGCCCAGATCTCAAATACAGGATGTGTCTCTTTCACTGACTCTGGGTTCAGAGTCATGGTGCAAAGTGATTGGTTGATTTCCTGCTCCCATTGTCCCTTTTACCCTACACTGAAGAAGATACAGAGGAAAAATGAATTTGTACTTTGTAAAATAGTTCCCAGAAAAGTAACTAGATCTCCATGTGAATGAACCAGAGAGTTCATATAGCTAATGAAAGTTACATAATAAATGCTGGTAATTTTTACTAGTGATTATGAAGATTTTTACTAGTGATTATGAAGATCCATCACTTATCAAACCCTTGTAAACCTGAGACTACACTCAAAACTTTTGCTGTAATAAAGTCTTTTCATTCATCTATGCCCAACATTTTTTACAAGTGGGGACCAGTATATGGGCTTTGGTTACTATTGGAAGAACTGCCTACATCATTGCCTAAGTTCTGGGAGTGTGGTACCCATGCACCTCCGTGCTTCATTCATGTCATGGCAGGACATGATAGAAAGCAGCCTGCTGCTGGATTATACACCCTGTATGTAGGATCTGTGTTTTTGGTAATCCCTTCCTTATGCCCAACGGGCAGTCACACAGGACATTCTTAGCATCGCTGAACTGACCCGGAAGCGGGTGTTCTGAGACAGGCCACCTGTAGTTTTTTTTTTTTTTTAATTTTTATTGACCACCTGTAGTTTTACCAGTGTCAACAGATACTCCAGCTTCATCCATCTGCCAAGTCGGGAATATGTGCTTTTGAGAGAATGACAGTGCTCCTGGGTGTGTGAATGACGTAAGGCATTAGTCCCAGCTGCTGACCCAATCCTTTGAGGCTTTAGGAGTTTTGCACAGAAATTTTTAATTTCCACAAAACCTTTAATTACACAAGTGGTTCCTGGTCTGAATACCCGAAGCCATGAGAAATTCATTTGATGCCTGAAAGAAAATACTTGAGTGAGAAACTAAACCTTCCAAGAATGTTCTTGTGTTTTAAAGAAAAAAAAATCTAGATAAAATGTCCAAATTCTACTGGTGAGGACTTTAGGAAAGATACTGGGATTTTTCTAAAAATGAGTTGTTGATGGTGATCAGATAGGACTCTGAAGATGAGAAAAATATGTATAATCAACTGTGGTGGTTTTCAAATATTATTTCATTTGGTAAGAGTTGGTAACAAGTGGAGAAGCGGGTCCCCGTGGTGTCAGCGGAGAGGGTGTTGGGAAGAGAGCAGTGGCTTCTTTGAGAGAGCTCGTTGGGTGCTTGTCTCCCGCAGTTAAATTTTCTATTTGAGAGAGCCATCTGCTTCTTCACACTTTCCAAGATGGTGCTTTATCTACAAGGGTCCCTCAGCATCTTCAGACTGAGAACAGTGAGTTTTCAAGTTAATGACAGACAACCAGATGTGAACCAGATTGCCAAGCCCCCTCTCCCTCCTAGCACCAAAAACCTTTGAGGAAGGCTGAGTTAACGCAAATGTTGGACAACACATTGGGTTGGACGTCAGAGCCAAGCGTGATCTCTTTTGGCTTCTGCTCATGCAGCCCTTTTAAAGACAGTCAAGGGGAGTTCTATTTATGCTTTCAAACTCCATGTGCCTAGAGGCTAAGTTGTCAGGGGAGAAACTTTGGCTTTTCCTCTCACATACACATCCATCCTGAAGCAATTATAAACACTAAATGCCGGGGAATGCAGTAGATATTCCCAGTGCTGTTTCCTTCATCCAACGTGCGTTCATCCACATTTTGGACGGGTTTGCATCATTGATTATACCCTACAGACAGCCCCGCGGAGCTCAAAGAAATGTTGAGCCAAGGAAAATTTATGCAATGGAAATTAAAAATGAAAACTGCTTCTTTGCATGTCCCCTCAGAGCTGACATTTGAATGTCTGAATTATTTGGACTAGGGTTCTCAGCGGAGAGTTAGAGGGACAAAAAGGGATATATCATTTCTAGGAAAAAAAACTGCAGGAGGAGGCTATGTGGTCAAATTCTCTGGTGGAAGCAAAGCTTCCATTTTTGTTTTGACAAGTGGTAATTTATTTCCTGGGCTTGGGTGGTGGGGTCAGAGTTTTGCCCTGTGCCTGTCAAACAAGACCACAATCAATGTGTTTAGAGATTTGAGAATTGGCCGTATTTTTTCTTTTCGCCCATTTGTAAATTAAACCAAACCAAACAACCAAGTTTACTAACCAATAGGACAAAGCAAGCATAATCCTTTCGTGTCCAACCTACGTGGACTATTTTCAAAGCTGAAGAAATAAGGTTTAGGTAGGCCAAGCTTTCATTGACTATTACTTATCCATTTGTAAGGGAGCGTGTATACATGTATGTATTCTGTGTGTGCCTGGGAAGATGTATACATGTGTGTATTCTGTGTGTGCCTGTGTGAGACAACAGCAGAATACATTAGGTGTCCTGTTCTCTCCTTCTGTCTCCTGAGACAGGGTCTCTCGTGGAGCTGGGCTGGAGGCTAGCAAGTCCTAGTAATCCCTTTGTCTCTTCTCCCCCATAGCACTGTAGTTATGGGTGTCCGTGCAGCTGTGTCTGGTGTTTTAATGCGGGTGCTAGGATTCGAACTCAGGTCGGGTCTTCATGCTTGCCCAACAGGCACCTTTGCTGAGCCGTTTCTGCAGCCCTGACTACTATTCTTTCAGGGAACCAAAGGAAGAAAAACATCATTCTGTTTAGGGATTTAGTTTCTCATGCATGAGTGATCTCTTTTTAAATTATGTGGTCTGGATCTCTAGTCAGTAATGTTTAGGGAAATGTGCTCTCAAACAACATTAAGTAAATCACAATAGCCTAGTTTCTTGACGTCCCAGATGTAAAATTGCTCCCTGTTCTCAAAGGGCCTGGTCTGTTTTTGACCCACAGATGGGTTGTATGGCTACAGGCAGCAAAATGTGTCTGCTCTGTGGTGAAAGTCCAGCTTTGTTGTTAGAATTTGCTATCATACATGGAAATTATCCTTGAGACACACGCAGACTTGTGTTTTCTGTTGTATGGGAGTACTCTGATTCGTGCGGTTTCACTGCACAGCCCTGGCTGGCCTGGAATTCACTATGTAGATCAAGGTGGTCTCAAACTCACAGAGATCCATCTGCTTCTGTTTCCTGAGTACTGGGATTAAAGGTGTGCAGTATTGTACCGGGCTCTTTCTTTTTAAGCATTTATTTACAAACGCAGGCTCTCACCCTATGTCTGTACACACACATGTGTATGCAGGTATATCACAGCACATGTATGGGGTCACAACACAACCTTCTGCAGTTGGTTCTCTCCTTCCACCATGTAGAATCTGGGAATGGAAATCAGGTCGTCAGGCCTGGTGGCAAGCAATTTTACTTCCTGAGCTATCTCATTGACACTCACACGTTCATTTTTTTTTGTCAGCGGAATTATAAATATTTACAGAGAAACAATATTATGTTCAGTCTCAGTAACAAGTAGAGAGATTGGCTGATGTCATACATAGTATACATAGTATAGGGTCACCTCATTTCTCTGTGGTGTTTAGTCTTTAAAACACTTTTAGTATTTTAAATTTTATTTGACACAAAGTAATCGAAGATATTTTTAGTTACTATTTAAATAGAGGCCCATAACATGTAAAGCTCACATTAGAGTAACCAGCAAGCCCATTACGTGAGGCACAGGTCATTTCTCCAAGTGGAACATTTTCAAATTCTTTACCGTATATAAAATGTATGTTCAAGTTTTGTCCGCCAAATTTCATCCACTGTGCTACTGAGTACCAGAAGCTCTTCCTTCTGTCACCTGCACCCCCATCCCACCCTGTACCTTCTTCTCCACCCATCCCGGGTTCTGGTAATTCCCATTCTTCTCACTACTTCTGAAAAATCAACTTTTAGCTCTCTCATGCGAGAGTATGGCATGGGTCTAGCCTGAAGTCATCCTCTTCTACCTTTCTGAGGAGAGAGCGGGAGAGAGAGAGG
>JAQHUG010000021.1:12345723-12404398 GCA_028555095.1 Dicrostonyx torquatus | reverse complement strand
AGAGAGAGAGAGAGAGAGAGAGAGAGAGAGAGAGAGAGAGAGAGAGAGAGAGAGAGGCTCAAGCTCCTTGCTTTGTGGATAAAGGAAGGCTCATGCTTCATGTGCCTTCACAGATGTCATCTTTTGTAGAACTTTATGACTCATTTGCCAGTTCAGAAGCTGCAAATGGTGGTGTCAACATTGCTTCTCTCCATAGGTTCCTCTCTAATGGTTTTGCTTTAGCCTATGCTGTGTTGCTTCTTCGCTTTAGCAGACATCATTGGATCAAATGAAGCTGTCTGAAGCTCTAGTTCCTGGTGCCTGCAGCAGGGCTGTCTCCTGCTGGGACGGCTGAAAATCTTCTGGCATGGGACATTTTACTCACTGGCAAGCAGACAGCTTGTTATCAAGGTCGCACCACTCTTTATCCAAATCCTATCTCCCAAAGTCTGTCACCCTCTAGGAAAAACTGCGCTTCTGGTTGGCGTATACAGAAAAGCCCCAAACAGAACCTTTTATCAGGCTAGTCACCAACTTAAAAATTGCCAGTTCAGTGCCAAATTGTCATTAATATTCAGTCGGAAAGTGAGGCTTTCGAAGAACATTTTAAACCAAAACATAGTTACTTCTTTTAAAAATCTCTTCATTATTATGATCCCTTTCCAAGAACTCTCTTTACCCCTAAGCTTTAAGAATGTGCCCAGGTTTCTTTACAAATCTCAGTGGTCTCCAAGAGTGTCTTTTAGTGTTGCAAACATGAGAGAACCTGCTTGGCTTCTTGCCTGGACTTGGAAACTCATACATGAGAAAGCTGCATTTATACCAGTTTCAGATCCTGTCCGCTAGGAGAGGAACTCATGCACAAAGTGTAGCCGTGCATCGGAAAAAAAAATCACAGCTTTTGATTCTCAAGCACTGAAATTAAATGCTCAGTACCTTTTTGGTAGGAATGGTTCTGCTCGCTTTCTTTAGGTCTCCTCATTTCTGTCTGTCACAAAACTGAATGTGTGGGAAATGCAAAATAAATACTATGAATAATTGTGACTTTTTTCCAGTTCTGAAAGCAAAAAGTCATTGGATTGCTTTACAAAAATGTAGGGAAAGGAACAAGAACTACTGAAGATCTCACAGCCCAGATGGCAGTGCAGTCAGTGTTCAGTAAACACACAAAGTGAAGCAGTTTGTAGTAAGGCCTCTGCGACAGTGTCAGGCCCAATTGTCAGTTCATCGCTCCAACCCATCTTTCTGCATCCTGCATCCCTACAAGTTTGTCAAAACTTTCACATCTAGAAAATTCACAACTGCCAACCCATGGCGACAGCTGGCAGAATGAAATTGACAAGTTCTATCACCCACCTTTTGTAGGGATTAAGGAATCTCAGAAATCCACATAGACAGATGTGGTATGATTCCTCTTCTCTATCCATCTAGTTTCCCATCCAGTCACTAGTTCAATGAATATGTTCTATTAGAATTTTTTATAATGTAGCAAAATGCCTGACTTCAACAATAGGTGGATGGAAGGAAGGAAGGAAAGAAGGAAGGAAAGAAAGAAGGAGGGGGAGAATGAAGGAAGGATTATCTTGGCTCACAGTTTCGGGGCATTCAGTCTTTGGCTCTGTTGATTGTGGACCTATGATGATGCAAAGCATTTTAGAAGCAGAACCATGTGTGAGGAATTATTCACCTCATTCATAGAGGAAAGGATTAGATAAGAAGGGACTGAGGACTGGGTATCATCTCCCAAGCCATGTCCCCTTACATACATACAATGAAGCCCTACTTCTAAAATTTCCACAACTTCCCCCTAAAACACTCCCTGTGGGGGACCAAGCATTCACGTCTGCAAGGACTATTCCATGTTCAAATGAGAGCATAGGAACTTAGGGTTCACTGTGAACCCAAGTGCTTTGTTGTCTTTGAAGAAAACGATGAGCATAACAAACATGCTGTCCTCTTTTGTTTCAGAGTTCATGGTGCCTGGGAGAGTAAGACAGAGAATGTGAAACAAAAACAGAAGTGAACTCGAAATGTTGAGGGGCAAGGAAAAGAAGATCAAGTGTGGTTTATTCCATCAAATGTCTTTATACCCTTTGAGAACCAACTCAACTATTCTGAGAGCCCATTAAGAAACCTTACACAAAGCAAAGTGGTTAGAAGCAACTCCTGCCTTGTAAGGGGCTAGAGAGCTCTGTAACCTCCAACATGAAATCAAACCAATCAGACAAGCTTTATGAAGTTTATTGCAGATTGTTGCAGTAGACAGCCATGAGTAAGCCCGGATGAGTTTATAATTTCTTTTGAGATAAAAGATGCTGCTGAATAAAGTGAAATCAGTGTAGGTCCAGGATTCATTCACACTGCCCTTCTGACAGTGTGATGGTCTGAATCCTCTTCACTGTTTCCTCTCATTAATGCTACAGATTCGAGATTTCTTCAGTAGGGAGATGAGTGATAGGGAACAGAGGGTAGAGTAACGCTTGGATGGGTAGAAGGAGCCTAACGTGGCTGGAAATGGCCGTATGTTTACTTTCACAACCTTTCTGTACTTAAGACACCATTGCTGTACATTGTGCTGTAGCTACAAAGCATTCACAGCTGGCCCTCTTTCCTCTCTTCTATCTCAGCATTCCTAACTTCCCAATTCCAAGCTTTGGACCTTCCCTACAGCATTTAGGAAGAAGTCAATTCCTGCAGAGCATTTGAATGTAATGAGTGCCCTTTAGTAACACATATATAATAATTTCCTGTATTCTATGAGATTGGGAGCATGGCCAGAAAGGACCTCAAGTCTGAATGGCTTCCATTTCCTTTCTAACTAGCATAGAAATTTTCAAACCATTTGTTGGAGAAGGGAGCCACAGAACCTCCCACACCAACCATTGGAATAAAATATGGGGAAAAAACTTGATTTGATCCTTGGTATATTCTTCCGAATGTTACTCTCTCTCTGGACCTGTCTATTCATCCATTAGAGGAATTGCAGCTCCTTTAAAGAGGCTACATGAAATACCGTATATGAATTTTATGACCAGAGACTGGCATTTAATAGAAATTCAATAAATGTAAAGCTCTCTCATTCATTATGTATCATTGCAAGAACTTGTGCATTATTCAGTATCTGGAAGTGAAGAGGAATTTAAAAGGCTCACTTTCAGCTCTCACAAAACCACAGCATGTTTTTCTTTTCTCTTAAGACTGTTGTATGGGTTTTGAAAGTTAACAGATTCTACTTTAAAACCACTCAGAGGTGTAAACCTGCAGAACAGTGGGAATACAGCAATAGAGAAATAGTAGCAATAACTGTAGGAAAACCAAAAGCAATAGCTAAACTCAAGTGACCTTCATTTTGTGTACAGAAAAAGATCATGCTTAATCTATATAATTACCATGATCTAATTCAGCTGTGTAGTGATATTTCATTTGTATTTTAATAAAGAAAGCTTGCCTGAAGATCAGAGAGTAAAACAGCCCTACTGGTCAGTCTTACAGACCAAGCAGTGGTAACACACACCTTTAATCCCAGGAGCCACATTAGTTTGCCATAGAAACAGGTGGTGTATGCCTTTAATACCAGTGGTGTACACTTTAATCCCAGCCCTAGAGAGGGATATAAAATGGGAGGAAACAGCTCACAGACACAGTCCCATTCCGAGATTCCTAGAGGCAGGGTTGCCATTTTGGACTGAGGTAGAGTTAAGAGCCAGTGACTGGCTGTTTTGCTTTTCTGACCTTCGGATTGAACCCTAATATTTTGTCTCTGGGTTTTTATTAATCATGCTACATAGCTGCATTTCATGGATGTGGAAGCGTGTATAGCACCTTCTAGCAGCACGGGATGAAGCTTCTAGGTCAATACCAGCTCACTCTTTCAATGTTCTGTGACTCGGGTAGGTAAGTAGTGTCTTCAGTAATACAGATTAGTAAATTTCGGAATATCAAATTTGACAATATCAAATTCTGGAGAGCAAATAATAGCACTAACAATAACCTGTAATGTTTGGGGGTCTATGGGACCTTACTGGCCAACCACTCCAGAAGAAGAAACTTAGTCTTAGCCCCAGGCTTTTTGTTTGTTAGGTTATTGCTTTGGGATCTCATTACAGGGTAAACTACATTCTCTTCTTATATCAGAGTAGATACTAGAGTAGTAAGTATGTTTCCTAAATTTCCCCAAAGGTCTTTAGAGTTATTTATTCTTAATCATATTCCCTCTTCTATCCCTCCCTCCAGTTAACCATTCTTGTTCATTAATCCCATTTATTGTTTATACTACTGCTTTCTATCTCTCCTCCTTAGAAAACCTCCTCTTATGGCCCCTTACTAATTTTCTGGTCTTTATGAGAATTCCAAATTAAACATATTTATTTATCTGAAGATTTCAAGCTAATACCAACAAATGAGAAAAAATATGCAACCTTTATTTTTCTGGGTCTGGGTACTTCACTCAGAATGATTGTTTGTAGCTCTATCTATCTGTCTTCAATTTTTTTCCCTTTTTTTTCAAGGCAGAGTTTCTCTGTGTAGTCTTGGCTGTCCTGAAACTCGCTCCGTAGATCAGGCTGGCCTTACACTCACAGATATACACCTGTTTCTGTCTCCTGAGTGCTGGGATTAAAGTCATGTGCCACTACTTCCTCGCTCATTTTTCTTAATAGCCAATTAATATTTCAATGTGCCACTTTTTCATTAGCTATTATTAGTTGATGGATATCTAGGCCTCTTCCATTTTCTGGTTATTGTGGATATAGCAGCAATGAATATGAATGAGTAGATATCTCTGTGGTAGGATATAAAATCCTTTGGGTATTCCCAAGAGTTGTATAGCTGGATCATGTGGCAGAACTATTTTTAGTTTTGGGGAACCTTCATGCTGATTACCATAGTTATTGTACAAGCTTGGACTCCAAACAGCAGGGAGTGATTAAGTATTCCCTTTTTGGCATATTCTCACCATTTGTCATCATTTGTGTTTTGATCTTGACCATTATGTGTAGAACATGATGAAATCTCAAAGTAGTTTTAATTTTCATTTCACCGTTGGCTAAGGATGTTGAACATTTAACAAATCTTTTCCAGATATTTTATTATTGATTTTTATTGAGCTATACATTTTTTATGCTCCCCTCCTTACCTCTCCCCTCTCCTTCAACCCTCTCTCAAGGTTCACATGCTCCCAATTTACTCAGGAGATCTTGTCTTTTTCTACTAATCTATATGTAGATTAGATCTGTGTATGTCTCTCTTAGGGTCCTCATTGTTTTTCTCTGGGATTGTGATTTATTGGCTGGTTTTCTTTGCTTTATGTTTAAAAATCACTTATGAGTGAGTTCATATGATAATTATCTTTCTGGGTCTGGGTTACCTTACTCAATATGGTATTTTCTAGATCCATCCATTTGCCTGAAAATTTCAAGATGTTATTATTTTTCCTACTATGTAGTACTCCATTGTGTAAATGTACCACATTTTCCTTATCCATTCTTTGGTCAAGGAGCATTTAGGTTGTTTCCAGGTTTTGGCTATGACAAACAAAGCTGTTATGAACATCGTTGAGCACATGTCCTTGTGGCATGATTGATCATCCTTTGGATATATACCCAAAAGTGGTATTGTTGAGTCTTGAGGAAGATTGTTTCCTAATTTTCTGAGAAATCACCATACCAATATCCAAAAAGAAAAATCTTTTCCAGATATTTTGTATTTCATTTTTTGAGAACTCTGTTTAGTTTCATGCACCATTTTAAAATTAATGTTTGTTTACTTAATTAAAATTAATGTTCACTTAATTAATTAAAATTAATGTTTAATTTTTGAGTTCTTTGTAAATTTTAAATAATATCCCTTTGCCAGATTTATAGCTGGTCAAGATATTTTTCCATTCTGTGGGCTGCCTTTTTACTCAAATGCTGTGTCCTTTGCAGTAGAGAGAGAAGCCTTTTAGATTCTTGAGATACCATTTATTTCTTGTTGGTCATAATGCTTTGCTATTGGGGTTCTATTTAAAAAATTCTTTCCTGTGTCAGTGAACTTAAACTTATTTCTATTTCTTACTTTTTTTAAAAATCAGATTTGGTGTATCAGGTCAGGTTCTAAGTTGAGGTCCTTGACCCATTTGGAGTTGAGTTTTATGCAGGGTGTGAGATAAACATGAAGTTTGATAGAAAAATAAAGCAGAGAAACGATAGCATTCTCAATAGCTTCACAACTACCATGGAGCCCTTACTGACTTGTAGCTTCTCAACTTCTAATCTCCAGAGATAGTTTCAAGAGTTACTTTAAAACTCATTTTTTTTAAAAATTAATACCTGAGTTACTTGAGTTTCACTTTTTGTTTCTTAATGTGGGATAATCATTATAAATCATAGCTGACACGCTACAATTATGAGTTGTTGACATTGCTCTTTTGCAAGCTTCCTCCTGACTCTATTTTATTTTAGCATATAGTTAGATAGACTGGACTCAAACTGCATTTGAACCTGTCCCTTGTGGCCGAAGCTAAACTCTCAGTTCAACCTGATTAGCTGAGCTGTGAGTCTGCCCAGCTTGTGTGTGTTTTACAGGTTACCCTGGGATAAGGGCCATGTTTACATACAGATTTTGGAGCAGCTACTTTCTTCTGTGAGGGCATTTCTTTCTTATGATTTATTTCTGAAACTGGGTTCTTTTGTATCTTCCTCCAAGTTCTGGCATTACAGGCATGATGTGGGAGTGTTCTTCTGTATTTTGTATTACTCTTATTGGTTGAATAAAGAGCTGCCTGGCTTATAAGATAGGTCAGCCCTTAGGTGGGTGGAGTAGACAGAACGGAAGTTCTGAGGAGAAGAAGGAAAGTGAGCCAGACGCCTTGAGGCTCCCGTAGGAGATGGAGGTACCTTAGGACTGTCCGGTAAGTCACCCACCTCGTGGTGACATACAGACTTTTATAATGGGTTAGTTTATGAGGTGAAGGCTAGCCGGGAAGAGGCTAGAGATAATGGGCAAGGCAGTATTTAAATGAATCCAGTTTGTCATGTGGTTATTTCAGGTGCAGGCGACCAGCGGCAGCTGGGGAACATACAACCCGTACACCTCTCCCACTAATTACAACACAGGCATGTGCTATAATGCCTGGCTTATAGTTTTTTGGTTGAATTTTGGAAGAAGCAAAGATAAGCCATTTATTCAAATAAAGTCACATCAAGAAAGGGAACAAATGAAAAGGTACAGTAAGCCTAAGTCTGTCTTCAGGGGAGGAGATTCAGATTCCAATAGAGGATACCTCTGATTCCATAGTTAAACTTTTCTGGTGAAGTTGCAGTCCAGGTCTTCATGGACCTGTCCTTGACTCAGCTCTGGCCTGCAAGGTGGTCTGATAAATTATGAATTTATTAATCACTGAGGGTCCATCCTTGTTCTTGTGATAATTGTCCTTCCAGAGGAAGGAGTTGGTATATAAGCTTCTATTCTGGCTTACAGATTTTTATGTCAAGAGGAAAAATAATAATCTAGTTTTGCATCTTCAGATTTTCCAAGTTATTTTCCTAGTACTTGCATTCAAAATAATAGTTTGATTTATAAAATTATCCAATTTTGGACTTTCTAAGTATATATCTTCCCAGTAGAGAATCAATCAAATTCATTTTCAGTGTGTATAGTCTTTTAAAAGTAAATCTGATTTTTATGGAAACAAGTCTGTTGGTGGCAACATTAAGTCACTGCTTTTTCATTTTGACTTACACCACAACATTTATATGTGAGTACTTGATGTTAAATGACTAACAGACACAATTTGCCTTGTTTTAATGTATTAAAATATACTACCAATTCATTTTTCAAGATTCTGTCATGTTTATGATCAAGCTTACCAGTTTTTTTTATTAAAGCAGTCTTTTTTGAGTCATCTGAGCAGCTGGAATGAGGTACATTAAAGATCAACCATAGGTCCAGCATTCAGAGATCTTGCTAATAAAATATAATTCAGAGAGTAAAAATCCCCGTAAACACATTTCCCATTAACACATGACTGGTTCTTCACAGTTTTTCACATCTCTTAAGTGGGGCACATATTTGAATAAGAGATGGCTGAGCATTTGTGGAAATCAAGAATTTTTTTATTTCAAAGAGAGGTTTTGAAAGCAGGCAATCCTTTATACCAAAACATATCAATATTGAATAATGAATGAAAAGGATTCAACCCTGGAGACACTGCTGCCGGCTTCTAATGAGCTGGGACACCAAGCAGATGCTGCCTATACACTGGAGTTGGAGGTGGAGATTGTTCCACAGAATTTGCCAGTGGAGGGATTTTCAGCACTGGCTTGCGTCTGAATCAGTTTGGTCTACTTCCTGTTACCAAGACGATGATCCAGAGCAACAAAAATTGCAAAAATGAAACATATTCTTCCTATTTATCAGCACTATTATTTCCTCACTTTTATGTTTTGCCAAATAAATTTTATTAATTAAGTAGCAATTTCTCTGTAAATAGCAATGTCTGTTAACCAAAACCATGATTTCTGGAACATAGGTTTGCTTGTCCCTCTTTTGATGATTTAGAAGATCACTTAGAATCTAGGGGTTTGATGACATTGCCATGGTAAAGAACATTCTTGTCTTTAAACATCCACTTGCATACTCGTTTTCTGTGACCAGTTTGCCCAGAACTTGCAATGTGCATAGTAAGGTTAGCTATGGGCATGAAATACCATCTGACAGTGTCAATCAACTGATTTAAGATTAATAATTGATAATGCTTTGAAAAAGATTCTGCATTATCCAGATTCTAATGTTCTTGTCTCACAATGTCCAGGCTGATGAAGCTGGGGAATGCATGGTCTTTTAATTCTCAGGACTGGACAGGCACTGCAACGTAAATACAATCGCTAAAATTGAGAACTCAACTCACACTTTGTTTCTTTTTTAATCACTGTGGGATTTTCTTATTAAACGAGATAGAAAACCAAAACAATGAGAAGCAACAAACACATCTATTGCTGTATATACTATTTGGCATGCCCAATCCTGATTCTTTTACCTCTGATGAAATGTGTCTTTTGATGTTCCTTTTCTAGAAATGCTCCTGTGGAAGTGACACTTTTATTCTATTTATTTTTTCCTCCCTTCTCTTTTTAAAGCCATTAGCTTGCGAGTCAGAGATTTAGCAGGAAACATGCAGAAGAGTAAAACTGAGTAACTAACTAGCATTTAATGAAAGGAAACTCCTCCATCGCCAGAGGAAATTCGCTAAATGAATATGTGAGATCTACGTTTCTCAAGAATTTTCTTAGAAACTCTTTGAACAGCTTGTCCTTGTATCTATAGGCCATTACTTAGGGAAGATAATGGTCTCATGATTTTCTACCTTTTACGCCAGTTAAGTGGTGCTCATTGGCTGACCCTGGCTATCTTCACAGTAGTGGTGAGGCTCTGGAAAATATGGCTCCCTAGGTGTCTTTCCTGGAATTGAAGGGATAGTTATGGTGGGAGCCTTTATTTGCTACTCAGACAAAGCAGCTGTTTTGACAGGGCAGGAACTTGGAAATCCATGAGAGGGACATGTTTAACCTGTACTAACAAAACAGAGAAGGATCCTGGGTAGAAGTCCCCTGACTTCTTCATCTTTCTGCTGCTTACAGTATTTGCAATTGACCAAATGCACTCAAACTGCCAGAGCAATGAGCAGAGGGTAAGATCAGAGCAGTGATTGTAGTTGAAGAGTCACTGGGACTCTTTAGTGTGGCCTGCATTGTATGCTGTCAGCTTGGCATTTCCAGCACAGGGAGCATTATTTTCCAGAGCGGAAGATCAGCATCTTTCCTAAGCAATGGCATGTACATGCATTGACAAACTGTTCAAAGAGTTCCTAGGAAACCTCTTGAGAAATGTAAATTTCATATATCCACTTAGCAAATTCCCTTTCTTTCTGAGCATCACAAGTTGTAATTAACAGAGGAAATTTAGTGAAGCCAAATCCCATTGTGTTTAAATCAGGTAAAAGCCAGTTTCCATACACTTACAGTGTGTGTATGTGTTTTATTGTACATGTCTGTATGTGGAGGTCAGAGGTCAACCCTTTCTGTCTTCCTCAAACACTGTCCACCTTGGGTTTTTGATTCAGAGTCTTTCCCTGGTCTGGAACTCCCCAGTTAAGGCAAGGTTGTCCAGTCATCAAGACTCTGGGATATGCCTGTGTTATCTCTCCGGTGCAAGCCATCACACCCAGATTTTTTACATGGTTCTGTGGTTTTGAATGCGCCATCTCATTTATGCAATGCAAGTAGTTTATGGACTGAGCTGTTTATTCCCCCAAGTTCCCACATACCTTTACATTATTAAAATTCTGGATTGTTTGTAAAATTTCAAAGAATGTAGACATTCTCTGACTCTTGCCTATGTCTAGCATGTACTTAATATGTCAGCATGAGGTTTATTTGATCTATTTAATTATTAATGACCTGCTAGGCAGTTTTCAGACCCATTTATTTACTTCTTTTCAATTATTTGTTGTACATCTGAACCAGAATCCATAAAAAGAATTCTGCCTTATTGAATCAATAATTGTATTAAATATACATTTATTGTGGAGAATATATATATTCTTAATGGCTATACATACACATATATAATACGTGTAGTAGCTACTATATATATTTTATATGTATATATAAAATACACACACATTATACACCTACATATATGATGAATGAACATACTATTTAACATCTAGAAACTTTCTTAATAACATTCATCTTTGAGAGTCTCCCTTTCTTAAGTGCTCTGTACCAGGGCTAAAATGTATTTGAGTTTTTGTATCTTTATTCCTTTCCCTCTAAAATAATCATTTTTTTTGTGTGTATGCACACATGTGTGTATCCTTATATATTGAATTGCGTAGCTTAACTGTGCAGCTTCATGCTTCTAAGCTTTAAAAAGTCACAGGATTTAATCATTTTAAAATTGCTTTTGTCATTTAAGATTATTTTTGAGATTCATTAATGTTATGTGTAGCTTTATTTCATTTATCTTTCATTGCTTCACAGTGTTCCTTTATTACAATTGATATGCTATGAATATTCTCACACAGGTTTTCTGCTGCATTGTATTTGAACTGTTCTGGATGTAGAACTTAGACATCTGGGCCATTCCTCTTATCAGAGATTTCTCAGGGGGTCTTCCTTGGTCAAACCTGATTTTTCTTAACACAGAATGAATCCACAGTCCCTCATTTCCTGTGGTAATGAAAACAAAACCTCTTCTCCAAAGTAACATATCTTTGACTTTGATCCAGCAGCATTTATAATCAAATCTCTTTTAGCAGCTTTTGCTTCTTCCTCAGTCATCAAACAATTTAAAGACAACACAATAACGTACAGTATCCAGACTCTCTCTGTATTTTTCATCTTTAACTGGATTTATTTTAACCTATATTTATTTTTACTTTTATTTTTAATCTTTGACTTTTGGAGACAGGGTTTCTCTGTGTATCTTTGGCTGAACTGGAATTCACTCTGTAAACCAGGTTGTCCTTGAACTCACAGAGATCTGCCTCTGCCTCCCAAGTGTTGGGATTAATGTGTGTGCCACGACACCCAACTACTCTCCTTTTTTTCTTTTAAGGATTTTCTCTTTTTTCCACCAAAGCCTACATATATTTTTAAACACATAGTAAACCATTTAGAGGTTTTCTTCATCTTTGAATCTATTTTTACTGTATATCTCTCTTTTGCTGACCACATGAGTCTTTAATTTGCTAAGCAAAATGGCTAGGATTAAAGCTGTTGCTTTGACGGCTGGATCCAGCCCATTCCTTTGCTTTTTTCTGAGAGTCTAGCCTCATGGCAAAGGTACTGGCCTGAGCCATGTTTATTGCCACAACTCTATGGCGTTTCAAGGTCCCTGCTACCACCAAAAAGTATGCAGGCAGCTTTTCATTAACACCATTTAAGTGTTTTGTGGCAGGATCTCTTAAAAGAGCTACAAGGTTTTGCAGCTAAAGCCTAGTCAGGAAGCCTCTCTTAAATGAGAGCGCTTGCCTCTAGCAAGCAGAGCCCACCTGGGAAAATGCTGCTATCAAGAAGCCATGCTTAGCTCTATTCTTTTTCTATCTTTAATAACTTCCCAAGCTCTCTTAGGCTTTTAAGTGGATTTGGTCAGCCCCACATTGGCGCCATTTGTTGACTGAGTTTTTTGTCCCATCTGGTCCTGCAGTTGTTCAGTCCCAAAGAAAACACACAGAGGTCTACATTAATTATAAATTAATTGACCTAGTATCTCAGGCTTCTTATTAACTCCTATAATTTATATTAGTCCATAATTCTTATCTGTATTAGCCATGTGGCTTGGTACCGTTTTTGGTGAGGCAGTCACATCTTGCTTTGTGTTTGGCTTCTTCTCTTTCTTTCTGGGTGACAACTGCAGACTAGAACTTCCCTGTTACCAAAATTCTCGTTGCCACACTTCTACTATTTGCCTGGTCTCCTGCCTATACTTCCTGCCTGTCTACTGGCCAATCAGCATCCATTTAAAATACAAGTCACAGGGTACAGACCATTGTCCCACAGGACTGGTATTGTTTCTGTTTATTTAAGACACTTCTTTAAATTCAAAGCATTGTGAGAATGTTTGTGTACTTTGCTTTTAAAATATATTTTGAGAATTAATTTTTGTGACTTATTTGAGGTAAGCCATCAATATCAAGGTTTTGTTTTTATGTGTTTATTTTTACTTCTATATAACTGTAGATTATCATATCACATGTTGGATTTCTGGGATGCATGAATCTTTTTGTGGAATTTCTTTTCTCTTATTTTCTGTTTATCTCATGCCTTTAATAAATTATTTTATTTCCTTGCTAAACTTTTTGTATTAGTTACTTTTATGTTATGGTAAAACACCATAAAAAAGTGACTTTGTGGAGTGCCAGGCATGGTGACATAGGACTTTAATCCTAGCACTAGGGAGGGGGAAGCAGGAAGTCTCTTTGATGTTGAAGCCAGTCAGTGAGTCACAGGACAGCCAGAGCTATGTACAGAGACCTTGTCTCAAAAAACAAAAACAAATCAAAATAAAACAAAAAATATGATTTATGGATAAAAAACATTTATCTTGGCTTATGTTTCCAGAACAATAAAAATCCATCACATCAGAAAGGTGTGGCAGCAAGCAGTGGGCATAGCAGCATGAGAAGGATGCTTAGAGGTCACATCTTCTACCACACACATGAAATATGTAGAATGAACCAGAAATGGTACAATGTTTTAAATTCTCAAAGCCTGTTCCTCAGTGACATACTTCCTCTAAGGCTGTACTTCCTCCTAACCTCTCTAAAGAATGCCAGTAACTGGGCATCATGTGTTCTAATGTGTGAGCCTATGGAGGACGTTTCTTATTCAAACCATCACACTTTTCTTACTTAATCTTTCTCTTTCTGTTGGGTTGAAAGAAATACATACTTTTGAAATATCACTATATGCTTTTGACTTTACAGAATTTATAGTTTCTGTCTCAATCTGAAAGTAAAATAATGTCACAAACTTTACTATTCCCAAGATACTGTTTAGTTCTTTAATCTCCTTTTAGTAACAACAAAACACTCATTAGACGGAATAACTTTATAACCATATTGATTTAAATGTAGCTACACATTTTCCAGTCCCATTTCTCACTGTTTTCTCCTCTTTTTAGACTTTCATCATCATTTTTTTCATTCCTTGAGGATTTCATCTACGTATATAAGGTATTTTGATCATATAAACCATACCCACTTCCTTTCAGCTCCTTCTAGACCCTCTCCCCGGACATAGTGTCCTTCCACTGTCATGTCCTCTTTCTATAGTCTGCTGAGTCCAGTTTTTTCTGTCCTTGTGTGTATAGATATAGGATCTCTCATGAGAATATGGTCATTCTCATAGATACTGCTTTCTGAAGAAAGCTGACTGTCCCTACCCTATCAGTCTTCAATCATCAAAGCTCCTCAGCTAGGAGTAGGTCTTTATTAGACCCTCTCCCAGCTACACTGGAATTTTGACTGACTTGCTTTTGTCAATAGAAGCTGTGATTGAGTGCATGAATGCAATTTCTCTGACATGTCCAGAAGACTCCATTTTGCTGCAGTCCTTTCTTACTTCAGGCTCTTCAAATCTTTTCCTGTCCTTTTCTGCAACGATCTTTGAGATGTTTAGGGAAGGAGCAGGCCTACCACTCTTTCTTTCATTTCAGAAGTTCCTTCCAGGGATAGATAGGATTTCCTCCTGTTTTTTGTTTGTTTTATTTTGTGACATTGTTGAATGTGTGTGTGTATACACACATGTATCAACACACACATATATTGGTTCAATGAAACACTGGGAAATAGTTGTTTGGTAGACTTATGAGTGGTCTATTAATTTTGATTTATTACATCAAAAGTACTATTTTAGTGACTTAATGCTTCCATAATTGCAATTGTAAAGTCTACTATAGGCAAACTGTTTTACTTGACAGAAGATCTATGTATATCAATCAGTCATTTCTTCATCAGAAACCACTGAGAATATGTGGTGACTCAGTCTCATTGTACATACATGTGCAATGTGTTTGCTGAGGCCCAGATGATCTAGGCTTTACTTTGTTGGACAACTCTATTTCAGGATGCAGGTCTGTCTGAGCTCTGCCATTCCCTGTGTTTGGGCCTATGCCAATTCTATCTGTCATTTTACGGAGCACAAATATTATTTATTGTAATGACTTTATATGAGACCAGCTTGCATGTTTAATCTTCTAGGTTAAATTTCCTAAGTATACAGTATAATTACTAACATAGTAGAATGGATAATGTATAATGAGTGCCACAGAGGAGCTTAGTCAATTCCTTTTAGGCAGAATACATTTAGGAGACATGACAGTTATTTCCCCACTAACTTATCGTGAGGATGTGGATACATTAACTTAAATAATCTTAGATAAATAGGGTTGGAATGACTGGAGTTACAGAAAATTGCCCTGAGAATAACTGCATTTCATGCTTCTGCTTCAGAACAACCTAAAAAGGACTTTATCAGCATGTAAAGAATCATCACAAACTGGGAACCATCATCTCTCAGTTGACTTAAGGATTGTCTTTTAACAGACTGGGGGTCTAGAAGGATGATAAAAGTCTAACAGAGTGGTTTGTAATGCTTTGTTTCTAGCAAAGTGCATAAGATCCAGGTCCAACCGTCTTCCAATAGTGGTTGCAAAGCTGTTAGAAAGTGCATACAAATTAGTAATTGACAAGAAAGAGTCCCATTTGACTTTAAAATGCTAATAACATACTTTCTTGCACCAGATATTTCTGTTAGTCACAAATGCTCTATATGTAATAGTTGACCAAATGAACCTTTAACTGGAGTGACATTTCCTCTTCAATGTTTATGTCTTCATTTGGGAACAATAAACATTTTTTTCCCTTATATTACCTAAATGCCAAAAGAAAATGAACATATAACTAATGTGAACATTGAAATTTTTGGTGTCCCAGTCCATTAATTTTAATCTCAAAAATTTATTGTCCTTATACAAGAAATGAGACAAAGCCGTTTGGCTTGTATATAATTGTATGAAACCATGAACATCCTTATGACTAATTCAGTGTGGCACCACATAAATGAAACATGGTCCTGGTTCCCTAGAGTCAATGCTTTTGATCAGCAGAGCATGAACAGATGACCTATGCCTACCAATAATGGACAAGGTGATGCTCTGGCCAGAAACACTTCTGTCTCCTGAATTTCTTTTGGTAAGCACACAGGTACTCTTCACTGACAGGTTAACCAGTGGGTCATTTCAATTTTATGAGTTGATTTGAAGCTAACCGTTGTACTTTGATTAATAACATAAGATTTGTAGGAATGTCAACTAAAGTTCTAATTAAATTCAAATTGAGGAATTTGTGATATTAGCATGCTGGAGCAAGATATAACAACCCAGTCAAATTCAAACTCAAGTCCTGAGATACCCTTGCCTTGCTTTTATCTAGATTGTGCTAATCAAGCATTGTGTCCTCCCTAGACGACTGGACCTCGACCTCTAATTCGAATGTTAATAAATATATTCATGGTTACTTGTTGAAATTTGATATTTATGGAATCCACCTCCAATTTCTCTTTCAGTATACTTTGAATAAGTCTGAAAATCTGAATTTTTAATAAGTGATTCAGGAGACTCTTTTGAAAGATAATTTTAAAACATATGAGTCATACTTGCATACGTTGCTCACTGATCCTGGCTATTCACCCCTTTTCCTTGGTTCCCCCATTTCCACCTAGCACCTTATTAGTTCAAGAGATAGTCTGAAGGTAGTCATGAGCCCACACTTTGCTCTACACTTTTCTGGACCTTTGTGCTATCAGAACTGTCTCAGAGCTAAAGGAAGATACATCTTAACCTTGTAATATGTAGATGTTTGCTTCATCACCTTTTCTGCTGCTTTATCACACAAAAATCCTAATACAAGAGTCTTTGAAGTACCACACACAGTCAAAAAATGACGGATGAGAAAACATTTTTTTAAGCATGTAATTCAAGTAAAAGTAAGGACATACAGAGCAAACTTGTACGCTATAAAGCATTGAATATTTGTCACAATTAAACTCTGATCAAAGTTTCCAGACTTTGCAAATAGTAGGAAGATATGGTTTATTCTTGTGTTAACTTTTACTGCAAAATGAGTTGAAAGACTTATAGAAAACAAGCTTGTCTTGGCCTGGAAGGGGAGAGTAGGGGAGCAACCATGCCTTCAAGGACTTTTCTTCATGGTCAGAAATGGGCAACCCACATCAGCCTGTTCATGGGAGCGCAGGTGTATGTATGTATGTATGTGAAAGTTTGGAGGCAAGAGGCATCTACCTCTCCTAAGTGCCCATGTCTTACAAGAAGGTGAAGATCAGCAGTGTCTAAGGTACTTTCCCTTGACCTCATCATAGTACCTTATACTAAGACTTTTCTTTATTCCACTCATAATTGAGAGTAGTTGTTTAACATCCACTCTCTGGTCATTGAGCCATCCTTTGTCAACTGTGAAAGACCTGTTTCTGACCTAACTTCTCCAGAGGTCTTCAGCCAGATTATGTTTGTTTCTTGGACAACTTCTAATCCATGCCAAGAGGAATGTACTATGGGGGACTATGGGGAACCATGGGGTCTTTAAATGTGATATGAGTCTGTGGACATTACTTTTGACCTATTTATCTACTAAATTTAGTAACATGCAAAGCTACTTCAGATCTTTTCTAAGAACCCTGTCATTATCACAGAACTATTATCAGTTTTATATTGAAGTACTCATCTAGATGGTGTGCTTTGGAAGCACAAGTGAAACATTGTGCTGAAAAATAATTCCTCAAGTTATATGAGTTCAGGTTTGAAATTGGACCATTGGTTGTTCTGATTCTTTTGTGTTTAAATCCTTTGATTACACAGGATTCAATTCCAAAATACACAAAATTATTCAAATTCAGCACACCCACTATTCCCTATAGGAGAACTTGAGTACTAATGGAGAACCAGAGGTTCTAGAAGCAGAAGACGTCACAGAAAGACTGTTGGTGTAGACAAGTGAAAGGATTTAAAAGCATCCATCTCACGATTCTGTCTAGGGCCACTCTTGCCCACAACATTGCAATGGAATGACATGAAGTTGGCTGTTTTAATGTAAGGTACCATTTGGTTTTTTAGTGTTGGCATTAGTGAAGTTATCTAGAGCTCACCAAATCCAGCTGGACTGGGACTGAAAGAGCATGGGATCAAACTAGACTGTCTGAATGTGGCTGACAATTGGGGCAGACTGAGGAGAAGCCAATGATAATGGCACTGGGATTTGTCTCTACTGCATGTACTGGCTTTTTGGGATCCTATTCTATTTGGATGCATTCCTTCCTAAGCCTGGATGTAGGGGGGAGGGCCTTGGACTTCCCACAGGGCAGTGTACCTTGCCCTCTCTCAGGACTGGAGGGGGAGGAGGGAAGGGTGTGGAAGGGGGCGGGAGGGAAGTGGGAGGAGGGAGAGGAAGTGGAAATTTTGATTGGTATTATTTATAAAGTAATAAAAAATAACAAAAAAGAAAAGTCCTCAAATTCTCAGTATGCTTTTAGTAAAATTAGTTAAAAAAAAAAAAACCCAAACCAAAACCTAGTGAAGGTGTATTTTGAAAAACATGAAGGGAGCTTGTATTAGTGACCTCTCTCATTACTGTCATACAATGCCTTAAAGAGGTGATGAAAGGAGAGAAGGATGGGCTTTGGTTCATGCAGGCCATCAAGGCAGGGAAGGCATGAAGGCAGGAAAGTGAGATGACTGCTCACACTCCATCAGCCTTCAGGGAACAGAAAGAGAAGAAAGGTGGTTCTCAGTTCATTTTTTTAATTCAGTCTGGGTCCCCTGCTGCCTTTTTTTTTTTTAACTTGCCACAAGCTTGAGTCATTTGGGAAGAGGAAATCTTAATTGAGAAAATTCCTGCTTGAGATTGGCCTGTAAGCAAGTCTGGGGGGGGGTATTGTCTTGATTAATGACAGACAGACATGGGAGGACCCAGCCCAGCCCACTGTGAGTGGCACCACACTTGGGCGGGTCGACCCAGGATGTAGAAGAAAGAAGACTAAGTAAGTCAGGAGGATCAAGTCAGTAAGCCATGTCCTGTGGCTTCTGGCTTAGTTCCTACCTCTAAAGTCTTGCCCCAACTTCCATGTATGTGAGTATATATATGCCTATCCATGGGATGGTATTACCTGCACTTAGCATGAGTTTTCTTCTTCAGTAAATCTCTGGAAAATCTATGTCCTAGACAATTCCCAATCCAGTCATGTTGGCAAGAAAGTGACCTTAATAATTGAAGCCTGAAGAGAAAAGGGTGTGGGACTTTGAGGGCGGTCTGACGCACATGGGCTCAGAGGATACAGTGTATATATTTTGGAATATTATGTGTGTATGGCAAGTCATGATTATTCTGAAAGAGGTTGCAGATAAAGAAAAAATTTATTCAAAGCACCAGGAAAAGGAGTCTGTTAGAAGGCGTTTTACTTAGCCTGGTCCTATGTAGACAGCAACTCTTCTGTTTTTTTGGCTGCCCCAACCCGAATAATCACACAGAAACTATATTAATTACAACACTGCTTGACCAATACTTTAGGCATCTTTCTAGCTAGCTCTTATTTTTTTTTTTAGAAAATTACTTGAATTTTATTATGAGAAAATTTTTGCCACACTGGAGATTTTTGATAATATTCAACAATCTTGTGGTAATTAGTGGCTGTGTTTCACACTACATTTCTTTTTTTTAATTGATTTTTATTGAGCCCTACAGTTTTCTCTGCTCCCCTCCCTGTCTGCCTCTCCCCTTCCCCCTTCAGCCCTCCTCCAAGGTCCCCATGCTTCATTTCCTAACTCTTATATCTTAAATTAACCCATTTCTATTCATCTGCATATTGCCACGAGGCTGTGTCTAACGTAAAGGTTCTGGCAGTGTGTTTCTCCTTTGGCAGCTACAGGGCCTCTTTTTGACTCTGCCTACTTTTTCTATATATCTCTGTTTAGATTTCCCACCTGTCTTTACTCTGCTGAGCCATTGGACGAAGCAACTTTATTCATTATCTAATAAAAACAACACATATACAGAAGGACATCCCACATCAGTACTACCTATAAAGGAACCAGTGTAGTCTTCACACATTTCAATGCATATCAGAAAGAAATGAGTTGGGAAAAATGAAACAAATCCATTCTCCTTTATAATGCAATTGCTAGGCTAAGACGGTCCACAGAATGCTGAAATAATAATAATGATTTTCTTGCCTTTGTCTACTCAGAAAGTCAATTATTTGTGTAAATTCAGCAGATCAAATTTTTCTTTAAATTAGTTCATTTTATTTATCAAGTTGGTGAATCTAAACTAGTACCTAGTATTTCTTCCTTACCATTTAAGTCTCTTGGTAGTACCCTCTTCTGTTTCCTGCATTGGGTTATTTGTGTCCCTAGTCCTTCTTTTCTTATTAGTACCATTAGAGTCTTATCAATCTTATTGATGTTTTCAAGAAAAGAGTTTGAAATTTTTATTTAGTCTCTGCTTTCAATTTAATTTTTCAGATTTATGTTTTACTTTTTTCTTTTCACTATGTATTTAATTTTTCTTCTAGTTTATTTGATTATTGGTTTTCTGTTTATTTTGTATAGTTTTCCTTTACTTTGTGCTTTCTTGCGGTTTGGTTTATTTTAGTACATTAGCACAAAATATATGGGCTAATTTATGCAACATTTTCTTGGCATTTCCATCACTAAGAAAATAGTTCTTTTTTTTTTTTCTATCAGAGGTAGCTAGCTCATGGAGGACAAGATTTTATAGATCTCCCCCATCTTGTAAAATGTTTATGAAAGGGAATTAAAATCTTTTAAGCACCCACCCCAGTTTGGTAAAGCTTTTGTATACATAAAGGCCCCTGCATTTCCAGATGGCGTGGGGATTAGCTGTCTCCCCCATTTCCTTTACTTCACTTTCCAAATTAAGCAGTTGGGCATAGACTGAGATTGATCCTCAGCCAATAAATAATGGTCAAGTTCCCCATTGTGTTGGGAATGGAAAGCAGAGGTTATATGGCCATATATGTTAATTGTTAGTCCAGTTTGGGAGGTGGAACACTACACTCTTTTAGTAAAAAGCTATTGTCTCCCCATGTTACTTTTGCTTTGTTCTTGTGTTTCTCTATGTGATGTCAAGAGTATTCTTCTTCATCCTCACACAAGATTTTCACACATGCTAAGGAAGAGCTTGTTGTAAATGGGGGTGGCTGTGTCCCACCGCAGAGAAGTGGGGTCGTTTGTTCCCAGCGCCTGACTCCCAGCCCCCAGCTGCCGGCCTGCTCAGCCGCTGGTTGCTTGTACCCGAAATAACCGTAAGAAAGTGTATTCATTTAAACTCTGCCTGGCCCATTATCATTAGCCTCTTCTACATATTAGTCTAACCCATATTTACAAATCTGTGTGTCACCACAAGGTGGTGACTTATTGGAAGATTCTAACATGCATCCATCTGGGCCGGAGGATCATGGCGGCTCTCTCACTTCCTTTCTCTCTCACCGTCTTCCCTTCTGTCTATTCCACTCACCTAAGGGCTGTGTCCTCTCCTATAGGCCAGGCAGTCCTTTATTCAACCAATGAGAGTAACCCAAATACAGAACCCTCCTACACCATGAGCTCAGTCAACTCTTTTGACATTCAGTTTACATTCCTAATTCTAGGAGTTACATTCCTAATTCTTTGTTGTAATTGGGCTTTCTGATTTTTATTATGTTAATATTCCTTTTTAAAAGGAATTTACTCCGCATGCCTTTAATCCCAGTTCATGAGGCAGAGGCAGATGGATCTCTGTGAGTTTAAGGCCAGCCTGATTCACAGATCCAGTTCCAGGACAGCCAGGGATATTACACAGAGAAACTCTGCCTCAAAATAAAAAAAAAAATCAAAAACAAGACAAAATAAAAACAAACAAACAAAAAGCATTTACATTTATGTGTGTGGGTATTTTTTGTGTACCACCTGAATGTAATACCTGTAGAAGCCAAGAGAGGTCATCAGTTCCTCCGGAATGCGAAGTATAAATGCTTTCAGTCACCATGTGGCTTCTGGGAACTGAATCTGGGTCCTCTGCAAAAGCAACACGTGCTCTTAACCGGGGGAGCCATCTCTTCAGCCCCACATTGATAATACGTCTGGGAAACAAAACATTGACGTCCTTACTGATTTGTACCAGGAACCGTGCTACAATGTTGTGGCGATACTGCGTTTTGAACTTTTCCAGTAGTCTAACCATGTGATATGCCATAATAATATTAGTCTTACAGTACAACATTGAAGGCTAGATATGCACATTTTTATTTGATGGTTTTCCTTTTTTATTACTGTTGATTCATTTGTGAGGATAGGGTCTCATTTTGTAGGCCTGTTTTGAACTCATGACTGTCCCCCTGCCTCAGCCTCCGCAGAGCTGAGATTACAGGTTTGTGCTTCCGTATCCACCTTGCTTTAGCTTTACATGTTTTTTTCTTCTCATTTGATTTTTTTTTGAGACACATTGTAACAAATCATACAAACTGTTTTAAAAAAGATCACTGCTAGTGCTTTTTCAAATGTTTCTAAAGCTCTTTGTTTCCTTTAGTTGTGGCCCTTTCCCCTTTCTCCTTCTGGAAGCACCCCCCCAACCCCCACGCCCCATATTTACCATGGCAACCTGGATAAGCTCCTGGACTACAACTCACAATAGGAACTGTTCTTTCCACCTGTGGCTGTGTCTCTAAGAATTTTTAGCTCTCAGGCTCTCTCTGCTCAACCTCTAACAATTTATTGCCATTCGGGTTTGAGTACCTCAGAGGTACTTCTTGCCCTCCTCCTTCTAAGTTCCCTAGACTCCTGCAGTCTCCACTCTGCTCTTCCTGACTTCCCTGAGCTCAGCAGCACCACTGCAGAGAACAGAGACACACAGCCAGGGGTCTGTTTGGACAGGAGGAGATAAGGAAGGCCTGAGACATCAGGAACAGAGTCTGAAGTCAGAAGTAGGGGGAGGATTCTGTGGTCATCAGAACAGGACCGCTGTGAGCAGCACACAGCTGTCAAATCATTAGGTGGGGACGCTCTTGACCCTCCTTAATTTTGAGCAATCTTTAACTGAGTGGGAGAAAAGTCGTTAGATCTTTCATATTGCTCATGAAAACACCCAAAAGTTGATTTTTTTTGTAAAAAATATTTTCTTCTAATAGTGTGTCAAACTGGGGGGAAATTTGCTTCAGAGTGATTTGAGAATATAATCTTTTTTTTTCAGAAGTTTGATTTGCAGCCAACAACAAATGAATGTTATAGATAAAAGGGAGTGTGATTAATAACATGGCAAAAATACACTGTTTCCTAGGTGACCACTTCCAAGCCCACCTATGTCAGTTAGGGTTTTCTTATACATGCAGTGTGTTATAAGATTGTATGTAGAGCCAGCTCTAGGAATTGTGGACCTCAGCTGTGAATGCATCATAATAATTAAATGAGGAACCTTCACCAAGTTCTCTGAAACTATTTTTGCAAGACAAAGGGCACAAAGTCTCCAAAGACAAATTTAAAGCATGAAAGAAACTGGCAAGCAAACGAACCTAACGTTAGACCTGAGAGGTCCATTAAAATGTACCTGTCCAATCACCTCTGAGATAGAGTCAAGCCCAGAGACATTACAAATGTTGACAAGCTTGAAATTAAATGAGGCACTGGGCTAGAATGGATTCTAGGGTTCCAGAGACTTCTCATTTGCATGCGAGGCTTAACATTCTCTCTCTCTCTCTCTCTCTCTCTCTCTCTCTCTCTCTCTCTCTCTCTCTCTCTCTCTCCAGGCTTGCTAGTCTAAGACATGGGACTGCAAGACTTCTTTTGCCAAGAAACACTTTACTATGCTATCAGGTTTCTAGTGGATCATTGCACAAAAACTAGAACCCCAAATGTTGCAGTGTCCAGGTTTAGATACAGGCTTCTGTCCAGGCTTCTCTGTCTCCCACACATGACTGTTTTCACTAAGTACTTCTACTGTCTGAATGCACGTCAGCGCTCACACATCCTTTCCAACCTTTCTGGTTTTTCTGGCCAAGTCTCAGGGAAGCCTTTGGTTCTCATAGTTGGTTTGTAAGCTGTAACTGGCAGCCCATGGGAGATGCTGGAAAGCGCCAAATGATCATGCCTGAAGGTCAACTGTTGGGGAACTTTAACAAATCTTGCCATGTCCTCCATGAAGTCAACAGAATGTCTGAAAGTCTATGTATGAAGAGACTGATTTACACGGCTTTACCCCAGGGTCTTGGGAAGGCAAACTTTGTAGTTCCATCTGCTTAGGAGACTGAGGCAGGAAGAGTTCAAATTCAAAGGATGTTTGGGTTACAGAGCAAGTGAAGAAAGTCAAAGTCGGTCTAGGCAACTTAGCAAGATCCTACTTCAGGAAGAAAAAAAAGTGGAAAGGGCTTGCCATATTGGATGAGTGGTGCAGTATCATGCAGAAAGTCCAGGGTTCTATCCCAGGGTAGCTAATGAATAATTAAAATAATAAACATTTAAAAAAATCTATGAAGGTGTATATATATATATGTATATATATAATTAAAAAATACATATTTGTTTTTTTGAGACTGGATTTCTCTGTACCTTTGGAGCCTGTCCTGGAGCTAGCTCTGGTAGACCAGGCTGGCCCTGAACCCACAGAGAATTGCCTCCCAAGTGCTGGGATTAAAGGTGTGTGCCACCACCACCCATATAATTTATATATTTTAATATGAGGATCTGAACTATTTTTTAATTAGTAATAAAGACAGACCAAAGGCATATGTACCTAGACAAAAGCTGATACTCTTCAGTTAACAAAGCATCAACTGAGAGCAACGACGACACAACTATTTCCCATCCTCTACAGTATATAAAAGTAGTTTCATAATCTTTTTTTTAACTATTAAAGTTATCAAACGAAGTGGGGAGGGAAATAAAACCAAAACCCAGAGAGCTCAGACGAGTATCTCTGTGACACAGCATCTGAACTGGCCTACAACAAACAGTGCCTCTGCCTCCAACAGTGTTCTCTTTACCTTTATGCAATGCCTATAGCATATATGGAGACATTTAGAGCAAGTAGGAGTTCCTGTGTGTTATGTTTCCTCAGGTATGTATCCCTTAAGATGCATCATTTTCTTCAGGACGAGAAATGGAAAATAGCGTTATTTTCCAAGGGCAACTCTACCTCAAAGTGGATTAATTTTAAAAGTCACAGCTTGTCTAAAGCCTCTTTTCTTGGGATCACTCAGGCTGTGTTAAGATTACGTAGAGTGAGCAGTGAGTGGTCAAAATCCATGGAGGGTTCCAGACCGAGGTCACAGATGATGCCCCCTGCTGGTTCCTGGAGTTTTTTTTGTCATGGTTTCTCTGCTCAGTGTCTTCAGAGAAGTTGAGCAAGGGCATGAAGGTGGTGACAGATTTCATTTCTATCTCTAGGCCTTAAAAGCTACCACCATCAAGAATATTGGCTCCACCACTTTGGAACTAAATTGTTCCCTTTCAATTTTCCTCTCAGCTTCTGTCTTTGTCACAATTGGAACAATTTCACATGAAACAACCTGCCTAGCTGAGAGTTTCAGTTCTGTGATGTTGGATATCAGTATTTTACTGTGTTGTTTTAAACCTGTAAGGTAACTGTTTCTTCTATTTTGTGATATTGGTTATCTAGAACGCTTAATTTTGAATCTTTAAATATAGGCATTAAAGAAACACATAAGGATTTGTTTATACACCAAGAACAAATTGAGACCGGAAGATATACCTGATTGGGATTTGTTTGGTTTTTCTGTAGCCTGACTTTGAGTGTTTTTCCCATCATCCTCTTTTTTGGGACTCCAAGGCAAATAATTTATTTTCAAGTGTTTTTCCTCCTTATAATCTCTGTCCCATGGCAGAATGAAGGCATATTTGCTCCAGGATTTAATTTCCTCTCAACCCTTTTTTAACATATTATTCCTATTATCCAAGTAGAAGGACAGTATTTCTTTGAAAGTTTCCAGTTTTGTGAATGCCCTAGGAAACAGAGCATTTATTCCTGGTTTGTCATGCTCATCTCATAGCTCAGAGACAGGGGTCAAGCTTGTACCTGACTTAGATTCCAGACCATGCTTTGTACTTCCTGCATCACCTCACATTTGAATCTGCTAGAAAGCCTAGCATGGAAAGATCCTTCAGAGGACTTGGGGCTACAAAGAAAGCAAGGTCTAACCTACCATCCCTGGGGTCTCCCTCAGCGGATGTCACAAGGCAAGAATGAATGATTAGAAGTTAAAAAAAAACAATGCTTCGAGATATTGTTGAAAGAAGCTTCTAATCATAACAGCATGTTCAATGAATGGACAATGTTGCAAGTTTCACTCATTGAACCTTGAGTAATTTATTTAGTATTTTATTGATGCAAAGAAACATTCATGATTGCTTGTTGACAATGCTTAGTGCACTGGATTCATGAGTAATTAACTGCCCAGCATTCTTAGAAAGTAATTTCCTTTATACATCAATGTATCCATGATCTGACTTCTCTAAGGGATTTGACTACATTGCATTACTTTCAGTAATATAAAAGTAGTTGAATTGGGGATATCCAAGGTTACCTGTTGGACACAGAGAAAAAAAGGAAGAGTGGTAGGGGAAGGAGGAGGAAAAGGAGGAAGAGCAGAAAGAGGAGGCAGCTCATAGAGCTGGACCAGTTGAAATCCTTTTAAGTTGCCATGTGGAAACACAAATATGTGTGTATAGGACTTGCAAACTTGAGGAATGAGGCTTAACTTATGGTTCAACACAGAACTTAACTATCACCATGTAGAGTTATGTTTTTGTGCAGAAATATACAATAAAAGTAGTAAGAGCAAGAACCCCAGAAAGAATGAAATGCTGGGAGAGGGAGGACTATCTATCTATCTATCTCTATATATGTCCCAGCAATGGGTTAAGTTAATGCATATTTGAGGATCAAAGGTGATATTTTTGTAGACTTGGTATTTTCATCAGCTGTTTCCACAATGATACATAGATCTGTCTATTAACATAAAGAGATGAGAACCATTCCTACCTCATCTCTTCCTGTCAACATTCTCCTGACTTCCTACTCTAATCCATCTCTCCTACTTAGGAGAAATTAAATAAATAGCAGTCATTTCTCCAGCAAAGCAGATAAGAAGGAATTTATATATTTGGGAGAAGTAGCTGCATAAGCAAGTGCAAAGAAACTCAAGAGTAACAGAATAATTATTTCTCAGACCTGTCTTGCTAGCTGTGATATAAGACCTGGTGGGCAGTCCTGTGTTGGCCAGAACTAGGAGTGTGTATGGTGTTTGTAGCTTCAGATCTCTCCAACTGAGCCATCTTTGTATTTATTTAGAGTGTGGAATGTGGGGTGGGACAATAAGGCTCCTAATTCATCCCAGCAAGGCTCAGTAGGGGACAAAGCACATACAAGCAGCACCAGGAGAAGTCCATTTAGCAACAGGAAGCTAATTGCTTCATCTTTATTTCACAACAAGATCTAAACCAGGTGTCTGGCAGGCAGCCCACACATGAACATCCTTAGATTCCCTATCATGGGCTATGGTAGCTTTGAGTGCACAAAGGTTAAATAGTCATCAGGTGGCTTGTGAGTCCTGAACTCAGTGGCTGGGGCTCTATCAGAGTTTCTAGTTGGATCATGTTCTTGTGGCCAGCATGCTTATCTATATCTCATGAGTTACACAGTGTGTACAGTCCTCACATGCTCATAAAGAGTTGCATTAGGGGTATGGAACTCTGGCAATGGCTCTTTGACATTCACATGCATGAGGAAAGTTTGGAAGGCTCACTGTCTTCTTCAGGACATTAGCATGTCTCAGGAGCCTTTTCAGAGTTCTCATCCAGGTGTTCTAAGATGGACTCTGGAGATTTATGTAGCAAACACATACCTGTATGCTGTGGGATAATGCTTCTGTACACTGTAAAGATTTGTCACTACATTGGTTTAATAAAATACTGATTGATCAGTATCAGGCAGGAAGTATAGGTGTGGCAACCAGGCTAAGAGAATTCTGGGAAGAGGAAAGGTAGAGATACAGTCACTAGTTGTTGCAAGGAGAGGGCCTGCTTGTTCATTTCAGCCACCTGGCTAGCTTAACCCTGAAATAATCACACAAGAACTGTATTCATTAAATCACTGCTTGGCCCATTATCTCTAGCCTCTTATTGTCTAACTCTCACATCTTAATTTAACCCATTTCTTGTAGGAGGATCCTTTATTTCTGTTGCTTTCATTGGTTAAATAAAGACTCTGCCTGGCTTGTAAGATAGGTCAGCCCTTAGGTGGGCGGAGTAGACAGAATGGAAGTTCTGGGAAGAAAAGAAGTGGGAGAGATGCCATGATGCTCTCGCCACAGATGGATGCAGGTTAGACTTTTCTGGTAAGTCACCACCTCATGGTGACACACTGATTATTAGGAATCGGTTAGTTTATGATGTGAGGGCTAGCCAAGAAGAGGCTGGTGATGATGGGCCAGGCAGAGTTTAAATGAATATAATTGTCATGTGGTTATTTCAGGCATAAGCATGCAACCAGTGGCTGAGCAGGCCAGTGGCTGGGGGCTGGGAGCTGGGTGCCGGGAACACAACATGCACCTCTCCCCCTTTTATACAACAATTTCTATTAATCTGTATATTGACACATGGCAGTGGCTTACCGGGAAAGATTCAGCATGTCTGCCTCTGGTGGCTCCATGCATCTCTCTCTGACTCTGCTTTCTTCCTCCCAGAATTCAGTTCTGTCTTCTCTGCCTACCTAAGTTCTGCCCTATGAATGAGTCCAAGACAATTTCTTTATTCATTAACCAATGAAAGCAACACACAAACAGGAGAATCTCCTATACCAACCAGCCAGATGTAGAAGAAGTAAGATGAGAATGCTGCACTGAGAAAAGGTATAAATCATGTGGCTAAACATAGATAAGAATTATGAGTTAATTTAAGTTGTAAGAGGTAGTTAATAATAAGCCTGAGCTAATAGGTCAGTTTATAATTGATATAAGCCTCTGTGTGTTTCTTTGGGACTTAATAGTTGTGGTACTGACTGGAAGAGAGACTTCCATCTGCACCTGGATGATGCTTCTGCTCTAGTCTCTGACCATAGAAGAACCTGCTGGTATGGTAGATATAAATAAAATAAGAAAATCACAGGACAACACATTTTCTCCCTTTTTTTGTCTGACTCACAATTCCTGAGTTTTTCTCTTTGGCAAAGTTATATGGCAGAGCCGCCATATATATAACCTTGTTGTGCAGTTTCTTCAATCTTTGCTACTGAGTAATACACCCTCTATTGACATCCTCTCATTCTTAAAGCTAAAAATAAATTAATGCTCTTATTTAGAATGACTCATTATTTGGTCAGAAAATAGATTCACATCTAACATGGACTGACCAGACCTGAAGGCTTGTTTCATATAAAACAACAACAACAACAACAACAAAACAAACACAAAAATAAAAAAATCTTTATTGTGTTTTCATTCTAGCAAGCCCTTAATAGGAAGCACAGTTTCTTTTTCTTTGTATCTCTTCCCAGAGAACTACCCTGACTTCTGTGAAATGAATGTTTTCAGGAGAGAGCAGTCATAGATGGATGAGAGCAAGGACTGGCTATAGAATCATGGCAAGGTTAAAGAAGTGATTTACAATACATCTAGAGGCATTAGCTATTTTTCTATTAAAAATAACAAAGGTTCTACATGTACACATTAGTCTAATTGACTGAAACAGACACTTTCTAAAAGTATGAAACAAAAAAGAGAAAAGCAGTTTTATAACAGAAAAATTTGAAAAAGAGGAACATAACCACCAGCTTAGACAAGAAGGGAGGTACAGTCATTTTGAAGAGGCCACGTGTTCCAGGAGCTAATGAAAACCTTGCCAACGGCTATGGCAGGTTTCTTCCTTTTTCTGCTTTATTTCTCTACTTCCTTTCCTTTCCATTATTCATGACACATTTATTTGATTATAATATGTATAAATATCATTCATGATGCAAACCAGGAAGGAGTGAGACAGGTCAGACACAGACAGAAAAACACAGGTTTGACAATGCTGCCATGTTTAAATCCAACTGTGCTCAGACTACAATCAGCCTTCACATTGGGCAGGTACCACATCTCTGGATTCAAATAACTTAGAAATGAAACTTATCTTTAAAATTTTATCTGTTCTGAATATATCATTGTAGCTACTTCCATAATGTTCTAATTGATATTATGTTAGGTATAGTGGTGAATACAGAGATAATTTGTGTGGTTGGGGAGGATGTAATATGCAGACACTTCACCATTCTCCATAAAGCCTTTGAGCATTATGGAGTTTTGGTATCTTCAGTGGATAAGGTATTTATGAGGGCAGATATCATGGATGCCAAGAGGTAACTGCATGCTAACCTGACCCTGCCTCCAACTCTCTGTGTTTTCATCCTTCATTTCGTATTGAATCATCCTGTCCAGTAGCTTCCGTCTTTGATTTGATTGGCTGCTATTCGTTGTGGTTGTAGGTTTGAGCATGCACAGTTTACACACAAGTCCTTTGGGCGACCTTTATATATACTCGGGAATAGAAACTCTTGCTTTACAGGCTAGAGTAGAGTCTTTCTCAGCAAGGAAGTGATGCTCAAAGCCAATAAGTGATTGTACTCTGGTTCTATGGAGTACCAGGTGTGTGGTCCAGTCAAGAAAGGAAGTTAGTATCTCTATATGTGCCAGGTAGCAGACTCTAGTTCATCTTTGTTTTCTCTGGCCAAGCTAAGTGGCATTGGGAAGAAGCCACACGTTCCTCATGGGAATAGGGGGCTAATCAACATAAACCTTGTTGTAAATTTGGGAAGAGGGTGAGGGAAATTCTGTGGGTGTGTAAATAACCAGGATTTACTTTCTGGGGGAGCCAGATAAACCTTGAGTAAGTGTGCATAGCTGCAGGAACTGATTGGAACTTATGTTAGAGATCAAAAGTCTCCATTGTTCCAGGTTAACAGAGTTCATATGGGAGAACTTGGTGTAGGACTGGGGGCTGTCTACACTAACACAACTTTTTTATGTATGTGTGAAATAGAGTTCCTCTGTATAACTGGAACTCTCTTGGTAGACCAGGCTTGCTCCAAACTCACAAAGATCTGCTTGCCTCTGCCTCTCAAGTGCTAGAATTAAAGGCGTGAACCGTTATGCCCATCTTAACACAAACCCTTTAGAAAGGACAACAGCTTTGTTTCAAACATCCCTGATTATCTGTTGCTAGGTGCTCTACCTGACAGATTCGCAAGCATCGTGGGAAGATATGGTCGATTTTGCTTCAGCCTTTTCTTTTTTAAGGCGGGCAACAGGCTGTGGCCATGCATTTGTGTCTGGTGGCAGCTGAGCAAAGCCCCGGGGGACATAACCTTGTCATCCATAGAATATGTCTGGGAACACTGGACTGGAAATGTGCTCAGGAGCAGGCCACATTGCAGTCAAGGGGGATGCTTTCCAGCTTGTTCCTTGCAGAAATGTCAGAACAGAAATGTAGACTAACATAACCAAGAATTCCTCTGAGAAATCATTTGGCCTAAACCCCTATGGAGAACCTAGGACAGGGAAAACAAGAAACGATCCCCAAGCCTTGACTCACTTCTGTTTTGCTGTCACACTGTGTAATTTCAAGTCTTCTGTTCCGTGTCACAGCAGAAGTGAGGATAAGAGTCAGCTTCTCGTCTGCACTCTGTTGTCTGAGATGGCACAGTGTGCTACCGAACAGCTCGCAAGTATTAACCCTAATCGGCAAGATATGGATTGCAAGTCAGCCTCACAATTACCATCAGAACTGAAGCCAAGCTGAACCTCTGAGTGTCACATTGCTATTGAATAAAAATTAGGACCTAAAAATATGAATGAGTTCAACAAATATTTATTAAGCTCCTATTAAAGGAGATCTCAAATGTCAAATGGAAGACGCTCCTGAAAGGCTTACTAAAAAATGAAGGTTCTAGGCATTATTTCCAGAATTTTTAATAACGTGTTAAGAAAAAGCCCAGAAATCTGCAGTTTAGTAATTTTACTCCAAGGGATGCCAATGCTAGTGCTTCAGGGAACACAATGATCTACAGTGTTTCAAAAGAAGAAGACACACAGTATGAGGGCTGTTACGATATCCTGTCCCTGTACCATCTCCTCCCTGCTAGAAGAAACTGCAAACTGCTTCACTTACCCCATATAAGTTAGAGTTATCACTATATTGCTATCTCTATGCTCCAAACTCCAGAACCTAGACCCTGTAGCTAGACCCCTCTCCCAACTTCAGAAGCACACATCTACTCAGTACCTTCAGACTGTTGTCTCTGAGATAACTTGGTCTGAGCATGCTAAAGCTGGGCTTTTGATGTCCCTCAAACCTATTCTTCATGCAGTTGCCCACATTAAAACTTTTCTCCAATTATCCAAATCAATCTTGGGAAAATATTTGAGTTCTTTCTTTCTGCCGTACCACTCAATCAATCTGTTAGGAAATCCTTTTACTTGTATCTTTTAACTTTATCCAGACTTGGTTCAAAGCCAATTCAAAGCCTTCATCATCTCTCTTGGTCTATAGCCAGTGACTTACTAATTGGCCTCCAGGAATACTCTCCACTCCCACTACAGTTTATTTTCAGGATAGCAGCCAGAGAGAGCCTGCTAAAATAAGCATCAGATGATGAGAAACTCCATGTTTCCCTATTATGTCCAGAGCAAAGGTCAGAATATGCATGCTGGAGTATAAAGCCTTATAAGAAATGACTATACTGTCTCATAATCTTGGCTTCACCATGGTCCCTCTTGCTTACTTTGCCACATCCCATAGGGCTACTTCCTGCATAGGGTTCTTCCTGCAAGCCCCTTGTCATGTTTTTCTTTAGGTCCTTTGCTGTTTTGTCTGGAATATTCTTGCCCAATACATCTCTTGTTCACTGTGATGTCGTAACCATTTGTGGAAATGTTTCCTTCTCAGTGAAGTCCTGGCTGCCCTATCTGACACTGTAATGTATGACCATGTCATTTCTTATAAGGCTTTATACTCCAGCATGCATATTCTGACCTTTGCTCTGGACATAATAGGGAAACATGGAGTTTCTCATCATCTGATGCTCTACTTTTTCTGAACCTCTCCCCTTTATAAATTCTGTGCTATCTCCTGTATCTTTTTATTTGTTGCTATCAAACATATAATGAAAAGTAGCATCTTTTGTTTACTGTCTCCCTTCTGTCACCAGAAAGCAAGCATTGCAAGCATCACAGGTGTGAAGATCACTAACTTTTGTTGTTGTTGTTGTTTTTCTTTGTTTTGAGACAGGGTTCTCTCTGTAGCCTTGATTGTCTTGAAACTTACAATGTAGACCAGGCTTTCCTAGAAGTCACAGATATCTGCCTACCTCTGTGATTATAGGTGTGTATTACGACTGCCCAGTGATTAACTGCTTTTGCCCCATTGCCACAAGCATCGCAGCAGTGTCTGCTAATGCTCTGCTAGTGTTTATAGATTAAGTTAAGGCTTGATGTACAGTACTTCTCAAAATTTCCCAATGAGACAACATTTTGAAGCATTAATTTGTAGAAGTCCTTTCACCTCATATTTACGAATGAAAAATTAAAACTAGCCAAAACAAATAAAGTATTAACCCAGCTGATAAATAGCAAGTAACATAGACAACCATAAACATTTAATGGAAACTTTGGGTTGTAGTGCAAACTGGCCTGATTCTAAAATGCTTTCACTACTTAACACACAGTATCTCAAGATCTGTCCTATTTACAATGTTCAAAGGGAAGAGTCTTGGTTTCTATTTTGTTTCCACTTGTTAAAGAAGATAGATGCATAGAGAAATATAGTTAGAAAACTAACTCTTATACAAGGTTCATGCCATAGATTATTATAGCAAATGCTTAGATGAATCTGTTCAAAAGCAGAATATGCGCATGTATGCAGTAAGTTTCCAGGGGAGCAGATTACTTATGGTAACCATAAAGTAATGTGGTAATACCATAAACTAATGCTGGAAATATGAGGTGGTCTTGGGTAGTTACTGATTGTTGAATGGTTTATAAAAGGTAAATTTTGTGAGGACCAGGAAAGTGGGAATTAGGTGTGAAGAATATGCCATTTTCTAGAGACATAGAATATAAAGACAATAGCCTGGGTAAATTTATTGGATTTTTGCTTTGAATTCATTGAAGCTTTTCTTAATGGGAAAACTGTGCATTATAAGAACCTTTCCAATGGACAAGTTACACTGTGTGAAAATGAATTGTTGGAATTGGTGTGATAAAAAGCAGAATGGCCAATAGCTGGGAAGAGATATAGGCGGGACTTCCAGGGAGAGAAAGGAGCAGGAGGAGATAATTGAGATGCAGAGGACTTGCCAGGACACACAGAGAGGAAATAAGAGGTGTAAGATGGAAGAGATAATGTCACATGCTGGAACATAGAGTAATAGAAATGGGTTGATTGAAGTTGTAAGAGCTAGTGGGAGAAGCATAAGCTAAGGCCGAGCTTTCATAATTCATAAGAATGTTCTGTCATTATTTGGGAGCTGGCTGGAGGGACAGAGAAGGACTTGTTACACAAGTGTTCAGATTTTTCATGCTAAAACTATGTATTGTGTGCTTTCTATGTGTGAGGTGAAGGGGAGCTGACATTGAAAGGGTGATGAAAGAAGCCTCTGCTTCTTTGTAGCTGGTGACTGGCAGGAATGCTGGCCAGTTGATAAACAGGTCCAGTACCGGGTAGTGGACAATTCATGACAAAGAAGACAAAGTGTCTACAGCAAAAGCGAGAAGCACAGCTTGGATTTAGGTTTCAGAAAAGAGTGGCAGGAGAAGTAACATTCAAGCTAAGACTGGAGAAACAGAATGGCGAACACCAAGGCAAGCAAGAGGAAAAGTGTTGTAGGCTAGGGAATGACCGGTGCCTAAACCCAGAGTTCTCTAGAACTCTGAAGTGCAGGGGAGCTGAAAACCAAGTTTAAAAGAACAGAGTAGACAGGAGCAGTGCTGAAACAGTGGCTAGTTGTCTCTTGAAGTACCTAGAAACATGAGTTTCCGTTCCCTCAGAGGGGGAAAGAACTGTCATTATATGTTCCTGTTTGTGTTACTGCATTGGACAGTATGGTTTGGAGGAGATTGACACCAGAGGCGTGGTGTCAGGGGTCCTAAGGTAATCCAGACAGGAGTCTATGGACTGGTGGGATTGGCAAGATTATTCAAAACTTGAGGAAGGTGAGGATGCATTTGGATGGTGAACAGAAACGGATCAAAATGGATTTCAGGTTTCTAGCTCGTACGAATGGGTCCTAGGAGAACCAGTTACTGACTTGTGACTGGACAGAAATGGCATATGTTGCTGGGATGCATGCGTGTGGGTATGAGTGTGAATTAAGCAGCTGCTGCAATGGATGAGATAAAGCATGTACTAATGGTAACAATGGAGGGGCAGGCAATTACTCTTCACCAAATTTATGATCATTATAATGCTACTGGTGAGAAGCCACACAGTTAGTGATGATGGCACGTAGTTGATAATTCGTTTGTAGTTTTCTAGATCATTAACTGATAATATGTTGAGCTCTTGAATTGATACCTCATTTATTTAGTTAAGGCTTACATTTAAATCTTTCATAACATATAGGCAGGGCTTGGAGAGAAATTTCAATCATCATATAAACTGTATTTTAGGAAATGTGTTACCAAAATTCCCTTAAACATAGCAGTTATTGTGACTTTGCTATATCATTTCTTGATAAAAACAATGAGAATTCATTAAACATAGTGTTTAGTTATTAGTCTCAACCCAGTGTGAGCTACAGCTTACATCTGAGAATTTTATTTTATTTTTTATCTTATTATTTGAGACAGGGTTTCTTTGTATATCCCTGGCTGTCCTGGAACTCATTCTGTAGAGCAGGCTGGCCTTGAACTCAGAGATCTGCTTGTGTCTGCTTCTCTAGTGCTGGAATTAAGGGGAGGAACGTCACCACGCCACACATGAGAATTCCTTCTTAAGAAAGGACAATCTAGGAAGTGTTCTCTGTAAAGCCTTAAAGAGTAAGAGTGATGAGGAAGGCCAGGTGTGTCTCATGTCAGAGAACATGAGGAAAGCTTCACTGACTTGATGTTTCACGGAACGGCTTTTCTGAAGCTCTTAACCTAGTTGATATCTTATGTGTTAGTATCTTTGTTGCTCACTGTATCTACAGACAAAACCCTGTTCTAGATTTGCAAGCTGTGTTCTTTTTAAACTTAAATGCAACTTTTGAAAGTAGCAGTATAGAAATCAAGTCTTTATAAATACCCAGCCAGGCAACCACACCCAGTTAAGAGTGACAGGCAGCCAGAAATACTTGTGTCTGCCCTTATGCAGACTTTCCACTAACAAGAAATTACCCTCTTAACAAGTAGCCTTGGTAAGATACTTCTGCCACCATTTAAAATAAACTGGTGAGTTCTTTCTGTCCCTTCCCATAGATTTTTCTGTAGTAAATATATAAAGAATTCCAACTCTTCCCCCAAGACACTGAGTTTTAGGGGCTAGAGCTCCTGGTCACAAAAATATTTTATTGATGTCATTGCTAGTAATTGAACTCCTAGCACATTGATGTGCTTATAGTAAATATTCAATAAGTAAATTATGGAGAAATAAATAATTTATAAACAATTCAGGGCTGGAGACGTAGCTCAGTAATAGAGTGCTCTCTTGGCTGCTACGAGACTCTGGGTTCAGTCCCAGCCTGTCTGACTTGACTTCTTGGCTTCTCTCTGGATACTTTCTGTTCCTCTTTCCAGGGACAGTGGAATACTTGCCGGAGGAATTTTCCCTAGAAAACACATTATCTTTCATCTTTGCAGTACACATGATTATTTAAACACCTTCAGCCTAATGCTCAGAGAGGTTAAATATTTTAGCACTCAAATTACAGATGAAATCTGGATTTGACTGCTAATAGAGGATGGATTGTACTGTGTAGTGGGATACAGTTATGATCCCATTTCGGTCTGTCTTGTCATTGGTGCCTGTCTTAGGTTTCTATTGCTGTGAAGAGACAGCATGACCACGGAAACTCTTATAAAGGAAAACATTTAACTGGGGCTGGTTTATTGTTCAGAGATTTAGCCCATTATCATCATGGCAGAAAGCATAGCGGTGTGTAGGCAGGCATAGTGGTGGAGAGATTGCTGAGAGTTCTACATCTGAATCTGCAGGCAGCAGGAAGAGAACTGAGTCACATTGAGACCTCAAAGTCCACTCCCTAGTGACGCACTTCCTCCAACCAAGCCACACCTCCTTATAGTGCTCCTCCCTACAGGTCTATGGTGGCCATTTTTAACTCAAATCAGCCCATTGCCTTTCCCTCAAATTGTGCATTCTTGTCTGGGCCTCTATTATCTTGTGTTCTCTTTTCCTTGTGACATAGTCTCAATCTTGGCCTATCTGTGCATTCCCTTTTCAGTTTCCTCCTTCTGAAGTATAAATTTCTTGAGAGGACGTGTGTCCCACTTGTTTGCTCTGGTTGGCTAAATTGATGAAAGGTGCCTAGATCTGAGTCTAATCATCAAATAACTAGCAGGGGTGTGCCAAAGATATTGTTCTTTCTGGTCTGACAGATGGAGGACTTTGCAGACATCAAGACTGAACCAAGACCACCAATGTGATTGTGGAACATAAGAAGTAGTTTTCTGGCCAGGCAGTGGTGGCACATGCCTTTAATCCTAGCTGTTGGGAAGCAGAGACAGACGAATCTCAGTAAGCTCGAGGCCAGCCTGGTCTACAGAGCGAGTTCCAGGACAGCCAGAGATATTATACAGAGAAACTCTATCTTGACCCCTGACCCAAAAGGGAAAAGAATTTAAGTTTCCTAGTGTCTGCCATATGCTACACAGTACTCTATATACGTCTATCTAACTTTTGTATCAGTCAGTAACCTAGAGAGCAGCATTATCCTTGGTTTATACACAAGGAAAATCAGGTGCAGAGATGTTCTATGGCTTGTCTACCTTGAACTCAGGTCGCTAACTTCAAACCTCTTCTTGTTCTAATGTCCATCCTTCCTATCAGCTAGATATCCTAGCTAGTATAATGACCTCTGGTTTATTTTTGTTTTGTATTGTCTGTTTGTTTGTGTGTTGTTGTTGTTGTTGTTTGTTTGTTTATTCTGAGGTGTAGCTCAGACAAGTGTCCTGAAATTCACTTCATAGTCCAGACTGGATGAAAACTCACAGCAGTCCTTCATCTGCCTCTTGAGTGCTGAGATTATCAATGTGAGCCCCAGTGCATCTGCCTCCTGAGTGCTGGGACTATCAATGTGAACCCCAATTTCCAAAAATGTAGCCTCTTTTAATATCAGTTATTCCATATTTCTAAGAAGATAATACCTACCTATAAGCCATAGACTAAATAAAATATATCTGAATATCCGTTTTGATCTTGGGAGCAAGGTATGGATATTTAAAACACCCATCTATAACAATAAAAATAATAAAAGTGTAAAGATTTCTGGACCCTCACTTTTTCCTTAAAAACCATGTTTCAGCTCTCAAGTTCTCATTATGAAGGATTCATACATATCTGAGTCTTTAAGGTGAAAATATGTCTTTCTTTTGGGGGTGGTCAGGTTATTGCTGTATCATTACTGTTGAATCATCTTAGAAATAATAATATTGAAAAAGGGCAGATGTCTAGGATCTGCATCTATTTTTTCTTTTTCCTCCTCCCACTGGTGATTATTTGTGGGATAGACACATTTGTAACGCGCGTTCAGGCTTCAGAGAGAAGGTGTGAGCAGCCGTTTAGTAACAGCTTGTTCTCCTGCATGGTTTCTCTTTTCTTGAGATGTTCAACAACAAATTGTGTAATGGAAAGTCCTTTGCCCTTCCTGCTCTGCTCCTTAGTTAAATGTCTCTAATTTTCCACACTCTGAACCAGCTTACTTGTAACTAAACAGGAGACCCTCGAAGAAATTAATTCTTCATTTTTCTCATTTAGGAACCTTAAAGATTCTCAGTATAAGCAAGAATGCTGGTGTGCTTCAGAGGAGACAGTGGGGAAGAACTGCAGGTTTTTATCCTCCCAGGTTTCTGTACTGAAGAAGCAGCACATTAAATGCCAAGGCAGCATTAGCCCCAAGAATATATTAATCTGCTGTGGGATACTTACAGCACCATGGTAACAATTATCTGTAGACTTCACAGGATACACTTTAGGAATTAAAAGAAATCCATCTCTTTTTAGGAAAACTAACATGCACATAGATGAGAGAGAATAAGAGAATATTTAAATTAGACTTTTTCTTTTATTGAGAACAGATTTTATTTGTAATTAATCTTTTCCAGTGGGTGCATTTATGTCCTTTCATTTTCCTTTATATATCTCTCATTTTCTTTTACACTGAAGAAGGGCAGGCTTGTTTTGCAGGCAGCTAAGGCAGTGGGTATATGCTTATGAGGTTGGGAATACATTACATTACATTTCACCTCATAAAGTTGGTTATGTCCTTGGAGTCCGCACAAAAATGAAATTTCCTTTATTTGTTTCCTTTGGAGTAAGCTCATCCAGTGAGCCACTTGTCTTTATTTTAATTAGGTTGGTGACCATACTGTCCTCTTTCATAGCACTCTGCTTATATCCTTGTCCCTGGAGCAGAAACGCCTACTCATAAGCACCAAGGCAGGAGTCATCTGCGGTCCTCTGCAGACATGGCAGACGTCATCAGCATTTTCTGGCAGAAATTGTCATCATTGACAAAGATGAAAGGGATCTTTGGGGTAAAGATGGTATGGGAAGATGCAGACTGCGTATTCGCATTTTCCTCTGGTTATAGGGACAGCAAAAGTGACAAATTTGGCAAAACAATCAACTACTTGCAGTTGCTTTCTTCATCTCTGTGGTCAGAGGCTTTGTTTATCCTAGCTATAAATACTTAAACCACACACGCATCAGTTCATGAGTCTGTAAATGTTAAGATTTCATTTGCGACAAACTGTAATGGCAGATACCTGTGGAGTGTGAACTAGTCCTGTCCTCCAATGGCTGAAGAGGTCAACTAACATTACCTTCTTAGACAGAATTTATGTGGGTATTTAGTGTCTTATTCTTAGCCCTTGTCAGACCATTCCTAAACAGGGACCACTGGAAACCACTATTTCATGTCTGGCTAATGGAACCCAAGAACTAAGTGGTCCAAATGAAAATAATTTTTAACATTAGTAGGTAGTTAGCTGAATGTAAACTCAGGAAGTAACAATGAACTTCCTGTTCTGGACCAAGATAGTAAAGGCTTACTTTGCCCTATCTCTCTTGTTAAATAACAATCTGAATAGGAAGAAGAGTGTACAGTGGCTTTGGAGCTCCAAGATCTGAAAAACAACATGGCAACATGTGTTTTCTTTTTGCCTCATCTATCCAAGATAAGGTGATAGAGAGGCAGGTGCTAGACCAACCCTAATGTGAACAGACAGACAAAAGTCTCAAGAAAGCCTCTATTGTCTCTAACGAAAGAGCCAGAAAAGGAGCTATATAGCAAGACTGAAAACTCTCTGACCTGTTTCCTTCACCCAAATACCATGGAAAAAGAAATACCTATACTAATCGTACTTTCACTAACATCAGCAAGGGCAGAGTGTGTTATCTAGACTCCAGCCTGGAAGGTTGTAATAAGGCACCCCTCCTCTTTTCACCCTTAGAAGACTAGCTTTCACCGACTGGGAATGGTGACATTTACCTCTTAGAGGACTCAAGTGAAGCACTTGTATTTTCACTGCCACTTGGCACCAGTGAGGCTGTGTATAAAAGAGAGCTGAAATGGATTTTTATAATGTCAGTGAAACACCGCAAGTTGGATTTCTTAAAAAATGTAGTTAATGGTTAGCAGGTTTACTATGAACTAGATGTTGCAATGACCTGACAAGGAGTTTTACATTAGTCATTAGGAAAATGCTTGAAACAAACGAAAGCGTAGAGGATCTCAGCCAATTAATGCCAACTAGAAACAAGGAGAAAGCGGGAATTTTCGTGCTCAAAAAGACGTTAGTCAAAATTAAAGTCTTACTGGAAATGGTAGCAGATGCAGGGAAGGAATGCACAGCAGAGAAGGCGCTAGAAATCAACAAGGGTCTTGGAATGCTCCCAGAGAGAAGGAAGGAAGAGGGTGAGACACAAAGACAATCAAATACAGAGGCTGGAAACTACTATGTACTAGAGAGTTAAGATTAGTTGAACGGCAGAGGTTTCATCATGAGGGAGGCAGCCCATGAGCCCCGAGACTAGCTTCTATCTCCACACCCTGCTGCAGAAGCAGGGGCATTGCTCTGACAGACCACTGACTGTTCCCTTGGGTCTGGGACTATGATTTAGGGATTTTGCCCACATAGAAAACTTAGTCATAAGCACAGAGAGTTTAAAAACTGCAAACAAACTGACTTTGGAATGGAGACTGGGGAAGTTTCAGCCTAAGAGGCAATTTGAAGAGGGATTGGGGTAGAATAGTACTGAATAACAAGGAGGTCAATTAGTAAACCCAACAGAACCACAAGAGGGGTGTCCCCCAAGATCCCCCCACTGCAGTCAACAAAACTCTTAAGTCATCCTGAAGAGATTATAGTAACACAAGGGCACAGATTTAATGAAGTCAGACAGTACAGCAATGTTTCCTCCATGGAGTTGGGAAAGCAATAGAGTCAGGTAGGATCAGTGAGGACTAAGGTAGATACCTCCAGCATAAAAAAACTGGTCTAAAAACCCTACTGTGTGATTGCCCAAGACTGTATCTTCTGGCAGGCACCTCAAGAACTACTGAGTGCAAAGGAAATATATTCTTTCAGGAGCCAGGCCCGGTTACTATACAAAGACACAGAATAGTATCTAGAGAGATGGATTATAAAACTTGGTAAGAATGTGTTACCAAAATTGCTCCCTTTGAAGACAAAGAAAAGAAAAAACATATAAACAAAGGATAATTCTCTCTCTCTCTCTCTCTCTCTCTCTCTCTCTCTCTCTCTCTCACACACACACACACACACACACACACACACACACACACCACAAAACAAAGGCAGTAGGAGTCTCCTGATAGTACCAGACTCTTGACAATGAGCTGTTACTGATAATGCTTGAAGAACACAAAGAAGAAGGCCTAGGCTATTGTCTCCCCCAAAGTTAAAGAGGTTAAAGAGTGACCACAATGGAGTTGAAGACAGATTGGTGTAAGTGAAAAACTTATCTGTAGGTCTGTATAATGAATGCATTTGAATCAGAGTACTTGAAGATACATAAACAGTGATTATCCAGTCTAAGGACAAAGAGGGGAAAAAGAAGAAAACAAAAGAAGAAATGTGGGTCACATTAAAGACGCCAGTAAGATATAACAATGGTGATTTCAGTAGGCAAGGAAAGGTAGAAAAAATATTGAAGAATTAACAACTGAAAAATGTTGAAAACATTGTTGAAAAACAAGACTTTAAATGACACAGAAACAACTTACAAAAAGAAGATCTTGGAAAGAGCAAGAAAAGAATGATTATTTATATACAAATCAAGAAAAAACACAATTAAGATTGACACCGATTTCTCATCAATAAATATGCAGGCTGGCATGCAGTGGGATAACAGAAGGCAGTGGGGTAACAGAGAAAAGGCAGTGGGGTAATAGAGTGAAGGTAGTGGGGTAACAGTGAGGGCAGTGGGATAGCAGTGAAGGCAGTGGGGTAACAGTGAAGGCAGTGGGGTAACAGTGAAGGCAGTGGGGTAACAGTGAAGGCAATAGGGTAACAGAGTGAAGGCAGTGAAGTAACAGTGAGGGCAGTGGGGTAACAGAGAGAAGGCAGTGGGGTAGCAGTGAAGGCAGTGGAGTAACAGTGAAGGCAGTGGGGTAACAGTGAAGGCAGTGGGGTAACAGAGAGAAGGAAGTGGAGTAACAGTGAAGGCAGTGGGGTAACAGAGAGAAGGCAGTGGGGTAGCAGTGAAGGCAGTGGGGTAACAGAGTGAAGGCAATGGGGTAGCAGTGAAGGCAGTGGGGTGACAGAGAAGGCAGTGGAATAACAGTGAAGGTAGTGGACTAACAGAGAGAAGGCAGTGGGGTAACAGCGAAGGTAGTGGGGTAACAGAGAAGGTAGTGGGGTAACAGAGAAGGCAGTGGGGTAGCAGGGAAGGCAGTGGGGTAACAGAGAAGGCAGTGAGGCAGCAGTGAAGGCAGTGGAGTAGCAGTGAAGGCAGTTGGGTAGCAGGGAAGGCAGTGGGGTTACAGAGCGAAGGCAGTGGGATAACCAAGCAAAAGCTCAGAAGAAAGAAACAAAACGATTAGCAAAGAAATCTAGATCCAGAACTGTATTTCCAAAATGAGTGTAAAGTAGATATTACCAAGTAAACCTCAATGAGAGAATTTATTGCCACTAAATATGCCTTATAAGACACAATAAAGGAAGTTCTCCAGTCTGGGAGCAATCGTTCTAGGCAGTAATTCAAATACATAAAACAGGACAGAAAGTATTAGTAAAAGTACAACAGCAAGTGAGAATTCCAGTACTCAAATGGGTAGAATAATAGGTAGATCTCTTTAGGAACAAAGAACACTTGAATAATGCCCACTGTCTCCTAAGGATATCTGTGGAAACTTGTAGTATGACATCAACAGAATAATATTCTCTAGTGCACGCTACTTAAATTTTTTCTACTTGTTATCTCTCTTCATCTCAGGAACTTTTACCCAGCTCTGAGTAGACATATAAAAGAGCTATACAAATCAAGCATTTATTTGATGAGAAAGAAGAGAGAAGTTTATTTTAAAGCAATTCTTTGGCACACTCACAATTTCACTACTATAGGTGAAAGCACATTTGCATACTAGTGAGATGGGTGTGTTGTTTAAAAATGTGAGCGAATCTTGGCTCATTTGGTACTGTATGATGCGGAACATGCTGAGGAGTTTCAGAGTTGATCCAGTTTTAATTTGTTAATCTATGCTTAGGATGCTGCTTTCCATAAACATACAGTTCAAAACGGTAGAACTGTGTTCTGGGATCTCTCAGAAATTTCTGGAAATCTTCCCTCACCCAAAGTCAAATTCCTTTAATGAATTTTGTTTCATGAAAATCAAGTCACTAAGCCAGTGAGCAATGTTTAAAATGTAATATTTTAACACAGTACAGATATGTACTTATTTAATTCCTGTTCTGAGGAATGATGGTAGCAGTATTGGGAGTCTTTGCTTTCTTTAATTAAGCCATTTATTTCCATAAGAGCAGAAAGCTGTGAATGTACAGTAAAAACTCTGCAGCTAGTGGTGTGGTGACCTGCACAGCGCAACGCTCCCATGCCGTGTGTTCAGAACCAAACATGGCTGACACCTCAGATTCATTATGCATTTGGCTTTGGATTAATTTTTTTTGTCATTGCATGATCAGAAACATGCTCAGTTTTGTCAAATTTTTTGGCAACCTTCACTTCAGTTATATGAGCACATGTGGGGCTGTGATCCAAAGCTTAAGCTGTACCAATATATACATGACATTCTCCAAGATAGGCCATATACTAGACCACGAAACAAAAGTTAATGAACTAAAAGGAGTCAGATAATGTAAATATTTTCTATGAATGAAAACCAGACATCAGTAAAAGACATTTTGAAAATTCACAGATGTTTGGATTATAATAGCATATTCACAAACAGCAGAAAAACCAAGGGGAAATTGTACAAAGATAGAAGTGACTTTGACATGTATGAAAATAAACATACACCAAATAAAAAGAATGGGATCCAGTTAAAACAATACTTCAAGAAAATTTTATGACTAAAAATGCCTATAGTTAAAAAATTAAGGCCACATATGGATAGTCCAATTTCCCCTTAAAGACACTGGAGCAAAAATCAAAAATAAATATTCACCCAAGGGAAAAAGAAGGGATAAAATTATGAATATTGGGGCAGAGATTGATAAAATTTAAAAAAATAGAAAAAAATGGCCCCAAGTTTATTCTTTAGAAATGACAACAAAGTTGGCAGAATGTTGGGCATAGTCATTAAAAAAAGGAAAAAAAAAAGACTCAAAGTATGAAGTAAGGATAAACAAAAGGAGATACAAAGGTGTTATAAGCACATTCTAAATTGTAATGACTTAAAATTAAGTACCCACAAAGATAACTATGGAAACAGGTTTAAGCAGAAATAAAGAGTATGAATTTATGTGCAAGGAAAGACATTTAACAGTTTTAAAATCTACCACAAAGAGAAGGCTAGATCCAAATGGCTTCACTGGTGAGCTCTGTTACACATTTAAAAGAAAACATATTAATTTCTTTTTAAAAAAGAATTTTTCCAAAAAGCATAAGATGAGCAAACCAGGTCCAGATCATTCTACAAAGCCCGTATTGCTCTGATATAAGGCCCCCACACAAAGCCAGGTCTGAAAATCAGTATATCTTATATGAATCTTATATAAATAATATAGATGTAACAGTCTTCAATAAAATACTAGGAAAATGGATTGGGAAATCTTATCACAAAGGATTATCTACTGTATCCAATTGGAATTTGCTCTTGAAATGCAAGATTGGCTCAATATTTGAAAATTTACTAATACAATAAACAAATTCAAAAGAATAATGCTCTTTAAACTTTTTAGTTATTTTTTGTGTTTCAATTTAGGTTACTTAACTTTTGTTTTGTGGTCTAGTATATGGCCTGTCTTGGAGAATGTCTTGTATACACTGGAGTACAGCTTAAGTTGTTGTCACAACCCCACATGGGGTCAGATAAATATGACATCATGCATCTCGTTCCCATTCATCTCCCTTTTTTTTTTTGTACTTTCCCTCCATATCGCATACTCTCTGCCAAAATAAAATGAAATAAAATTTACGAGAAAAAAAAGAAGATAAAAATCTTATCATGGAGACTGTAGTATCACACAGTATATCTCTTAATCCATATATACATATGGATTAAACTCTTACATATTATTTTAACCCATCTCTTTTAATTTTTACTAACTCTTACATATTATTTTAACCTATCTCTTTTAATCTGTGTATTGCCATGAGGCTGTGGCTTTACACAGGGGAAAGTTTCTGTGTCTGTCTCTGGCGGGGCTATATAGCTTCTCACTGACTCTGCCCTCTTTCTCCCAGCATTCAGTTTAGTTTTCCCTACCTGCTCTACCCTATCATAGGCCCAAAACAGCTTCTTTATTAACCAATGGTATTTACAGCATAAAGGGGGTATCCCACATCAATTCCCCTGCTAATTCATCCTATGTAGCAATGATCAAGGTACAGGACTGGTTCTCCTGCCATCAGGGTCAACTCATCTGTACCTACACTATCAGGGTCAGCTCTACTGTGTTGCCTAGGCAAGGCACAGGGCCTCTCTCCCAAGTTATGTAGTTGGTGAAGGGCATAGCTTTCCCACTCTTATAACCTTGGGGCCAGCTCTTCCAACTGCCCAACTGCCAAAGGTGGCAAGAGGTGATAGGGGGTATGCCTACACTACCATATGGCAGACATGGGGTGTGGCCAGATCTTATACGCTCATGTTCTTAGGATTGGTTCACCCTTACTCTAGTCAACAGGGTCAGCTCTACTGTGCTGCCCAGGCGAGGTGCAGGGCAGCTGCTACGGGGGAGAGTCAGTTCCTTGTCTTCTGCATGTGACAGGGTGAAGGCATCTTTCCCTTGCCCTCACTACCACATGACCAACAAGGGGGGCATGGCCAGTTATCCCACTCTTATGTCCTCAGGGCCAGCTCATCCACATCCCTGCCAACAGGGTTAGCTCTATTTTGCTGCTCGCACAAGGTGCAAGGTTCGCTTTCTTGGGTGCTGTAGGTGGTAAGGGGGAAGGTCAGATCCCTTGTCTGCCACAGGCAGTAAGGGGAAAGAGGCAAAGTGGGGCTTTTCTCCCTTTCCCACTTGACTGCATGACAAACAAGTAGCATGCACTATCTTTCCCAGCTCTCCCATGCTTACACCATCTGGTTTGGTTTACCTGCAACTCTGCCAACAGAGTCAGTTCTACTGTGCTTCCCAGGTAAGGGGCAGGGCCTGCTCTCCAGAGTGCTACAGCTGGTGAGGAGCAGGGACAGCTCTCCTTATCTGATGGCCTGCCACAGATAGCAAGGGTCCGGGGGAAGAAGGATAAAGTTTAAACTCACAGGATCATATTAGTAGATGTAGAAAAATTATTTGGCAAAATAAAGACCTTTTTTATTTTTGCTATTAGATCAAAAGACTAGTAACAGGAATTCCTGAGTGTGAAGACTCCATAGGAAACACCATGCTTAATGCTAAAACACTGAATGCCTTTCCCCACCCACTAAGCTACGGTAAAGCACAGTATGTTCCGCTAAACTACCATTTCAAGTCCCAGAGCATGTACATGTCAAATAGAAAAGTTTGTAAAGATTTAACCTGTTTCGCAGTCTGACTTATGGTGGTCCTCACATTTCCCCTGTAGGATATTATCTTCCCACAATTAATTTCTCCCATTTTGTTACCATTTTCCAAGAGCTCCTATAGGTGACTTCTTAAAGCCTTGTTTGTTTCCCAAGTGCCCAGACCCGAATAATCACACAGAAACTATACTAATTACTGCATTGCTCATCATATTAGCTCAGGCCTCTCATCAACCAACTCTTACACCTTAAATTAACCCATTTCTATTAATCTGTATATTAGCATGGGGCTTCAGCTTATTGGTAAGGGTCCAACATCTGTCTCCTTCGGCAGCTACATGGTGTTTCCTTGACTTCACCTATTCTATCTATATCTCTTCCAGCCTGACTATATTGTGCACTGCCATAGGCCAAAGCTGCTTTATTCATTAACCAATAAAAGCAACACATGTATAGAAGGACATCCCCCATCAGCTTCTAAGGCCATCACAGTTAAAAATATAATAAAAAGATTTAGTCACAATTGTTCCATGTCAGGGGCTATCTTTCATCCATTCTCCTCCCTACATGCCTTATGATTTGTTTTCAATGTAGTAAGGAGGAGTAGGCTGGGTCCCTTGTTCCATCCTGCCTTCCATCCTGCCTGGCTGCCAGCTGTTAGGCTGCTTTTGGTCCTGTCTGGCTAGCTTACCTCCTGAAATAATTACACAGAAACTGTATTCATTGAAATATTGCCTGGCCCATTATATCCAGCCCCTTATTGGCTAACTCTCACATATTGATTCAGCCCATTTCTAATAATCTGTGTGTCACCATGAGTCATGGCTTACCGGGAAAGATTCAGCGTGTCTGACCTGGCAGGCTTCATGGCTGGTGGCTCTCCCTGACTCAGCCTTCTCTATCCCAGAATTTCATTCTATCTACTCCCCCTACCTAAGGGCTGCCGTATCAAAAGGCCAAGGCAGTCTCTTTATTCAACCAATGAAAGCAACAGAAATACAGAAGGACCTCCTTACACAATTTCAACTTGTGTTTTTAATGCTTTCTTTTGAGCTTTAGGACTTTATCTAGCAAAGGACAGACTAAAAAACATTAGTATGTAAATTTTTGTGTAAAGTGCAGCAAATTTAGAAGTGAAAAGACTAAATGGAGTATTTGAAAGAAGGAAGAAGCCAAGGATGTTCTCCCATAATGTTAATGCTTTGGTTGTAGCAGTCTTAAAGAATTATAAGAGATTAAAGTAAAATGCAATAACCCCACTAATCAGAGAAACTTATTATAGTTAAACCAGTAGGAGGTGGCATCTCTCACTGACATAAAGGAAAAGTAAAATCCATTAGGATAGAGGAAAGTGTCATAGCCCCTCCCTCTCAAAACAGTGGTAAAAGTTTAATTTTTATTATCTTAGAAGACAGGATCTTGGAGAAACAATAACAACAAAGCCCTTACATTCAGTAAATATACAACTGTTAGGACAGAAGACAGTGGCTTTCTGAAATTCTGCTCTTCTGAGCGAAGTGGCAGCTTGATATATCTGAGAAGGAGCCAGTGGGTGTGAAGATTAAAAAATAGCATGTGCCATAGATTTGCATTGCATTTCTTTCATAAGCAGGTAAAACTCATATGTAGAGGCAGAGAACATCTTACCAGTTTAAATGATTTATAGACAAATCTATATATATATATATATATATTCAACAAGAACTTGATGAATAAATGCAAGAGGTACTTCTTAATGTTCTGGACCCCAAGAAGACAACTAGGAACTAACATCCAACTATGCATTTACTAAGGACAAGCCCGGTGCTTACTGCCAAACCTTGAAATTTAGTTTCTGTAGCATATAAACAATGTTTGCTGGAGGACGCAATAATTGAGTAGAATGTAATTAGCTGCCTTAGGATTATGAAAGAAAAAAAAGTAAGTTTAGGACTGCTGGCATTTTCTAGGGAGGTGAGGAACATTATCTTCTGCATTTTCCCTTCTCATCCACATTAATATTAGAATTTATCAGAAGACTCCAAGTAAAATAAATTATATCATGAAAAGAAGGAAAATAAAATGGGTGATGGACCTCCACCACATTGATTTATTTTTGTAGGAAACATACTGGCACCCATTCCTTCCCTCATTATATCAATCTGCATGTGTTCAAAGGCATACAGCTTTAAGAAACCTGCCATTCATCACAACAGATGAATATTTATTGAGAAGAATGAGGTTTACAGGTTATTGTTTCTCATATGCCCTGTCTTCTAAAGGCTTAAAGGCATAATAACAGCTCCTGGTAATTCAAAAGACATCCTTGCTGGGGTGATGGCTCAGTGGGTAAAATACCTGACACACAAACATAAGGACCTGAGTTCGGATCCCCAGAACACATGAAAAACCCAAGTGTGGTGGCAGGCCTGCAGCCTTAGTGCTGCATACAGGGAGGTGGCAGAGAGAGGTGGATTCTAGAGCGTGTGAGCCAGTTAGTCTACCCAGTCTATGGGCTTCATGCTCAGTGAGAGATTCCGTCTAAAAACAAGGATCAAAGGTAATACCTGGCATTGATGATTGGCCTCCACAAATGTAAACACCCACTCGCAAGTGCACATGCTCACACATATACCACACACACCATTATTGAGTATTGAGTAGAGTTGCTGCCACCTCCCTATGAACTGCCTCCATGACTCATTGCCCATTCTCTTTCAGCCCTGGGGACCAAGTATGGGCATAACTGAGTGAAATATCATATGTTGTATCCAATTGTTAGCCAAACTTTTCAGTTTCACTAAAAATCTGGCTGATGGGAAGTATCTCCAATAGCATTAAAATGCAAGAGGGCACTGTCCTGGATTAAGTGGAAAGCAACAGTGTATAAGCAGTGCTAAACACTTTCTAAGTGGTGAGATTTTATTCATATTGGTGCCTCATTGCCATTGTTCATAATCACAAGCACTTTCACTATACCATACCGGAGATCAGAAATCAAGAACTAGGTGGTTTGTCTCCACTAAAGACCTCTAAATCACTAAGCCTGGTGTATTTGCATATAATATTATCTTCCCCCTCTCAACAAGGGTGCAGGGAACGTCCAAAGTTGTGTATACAAAAAGGGATATGGACTGTGGAGGTGGCACACTCAGTGGAGTGCTTAGCACACAAATGTGGAGTCCTGTGTTCTGTCTCCAGCATCCATGTGAAAAAGCCAAGCATGGTGGCAGATCCCTGCAACACCTGCTCTGTGGAGGAGATGCAAGTAGATCCAGTTCTTGTCGTCCACCGTGTCTAGTCAATCACTGAGCCTCAGATTCCAGGGAGAGAGCATGTGTGCAAATCAAGGTGGCCAGCTCCTGGAGGACAGTGTCTGAGGTTGGTGTCGAGCCTCCGTATGCACACATGGACAGGCGCACTTGTACACATGTGCACCTGCACACACATTTGCACATACGTGCACACACGCATAGGAAGGAAATAATATACTAATGTGAGACATTTTTTACTATTTTAAATGTATATTTGTCATTTTTTTTCAATTTGTTCTACAAATTACCACTGTCGATGAAGATATTTTTTCCATGAAGCAATATAACTAGACGTAAACACACAAGGTATTTGAAAATTGAGATAAGGTCAGGTGGTGGTAGTATCTGCCTTTAATCCCAGCACTTGGGAGGCAGAGGCATGCGGATCTTTGTGAGGTTGAGGCAGCCAGCCTGGTCTACAGAATGAGTTCTGTGAACTATACATAGAGAAACCCTGTCTCAAAAAACCAAAAATTGAAACAAATCAAAACAAAAAATCAAATCAAAACAACAACAAAAACCAACCTAGTTGAGATGAATAAAAACATCATTCGTCATCCCCCCCACCCAGGTTTTCTTTTGAAAATATCTAATGTTGAATTGTCATGTTGAAATGATGCTAGGGATAAAATGGATGTGTGCTTTGATATCTATTGATGTAGGCAATGTGTAAGTATCTAGAGTCATAATAAAAAATGAACGTAGTAGAAGCCCCCACGTGTACGAAGAATCATAGAGAGCATACACAAAATTTCTAGTAAAGTTCAAAAGGGAATTGTGTGTCTGTCTTACAGCTTTGTACATTTCCCTTATTTCGCAGTTATAAAAAAACTTTAAGGCATTAAGGATCCCAAAGAGCCTACCTCTAGGTCTGAATAAACCCATGTACTTTCCTTTAGGTGACGCTTCTACCCATATTCCCATATACTCCCACCATCAGAGAACTTACTGCACAGTTCTTTTTCAGAAAACAGAATAATTTCTTTTTTTTATTAGGATATAATTTGTTTTTGTCTGTAATCTCCATTTCAAAGAGAAGCTTGGAATCTGGAAGTTCTTTTCTTTGGAAAATTTTATAGGGTGTAGAGTAGAAACGACTTGTTAGTCAACAGCTTTTGCACTTAGTAGGATAAATCGAAGCTCAGAGAGGAGAAGGTCCCATGTGTCCCAGAGACAGAGGAGAGTCATGAGGGTAGGAGGGACAGAGTTCAAGGGCAAGGGCTTAACAAATATTGGGGAAATGAATGTGACATCACGGTAAAGCCTCAGGGAGCAGCCACCTTAGAAGGAAGTGCAATCACCAAGTCAATTATACAGTCCCCCAAGCCTGGGTGAAGAGTGGGGCTCATGGGAGTGCAGCCAAGCAGAAACCACCTCAAGGCATGGTACCTCTGGATTTTACTGCAACCCAAAGAAGCAACATCCCAACAGAATTTCCAGAAGGTAGCTGTTTGTCAGCTAATGAAGTTAACCTAATAAAAACTTATTTGTCCACTAGCATTTTTTATACTGACACCCTATCTCATCTCTGGAAACAGATGCTTTCTGCACTCCCTTTGAATCTCTGAGGGACGTGTTTGCCTCCGCTTCTCAGAAGAATGTCTGTTTGTCGACTGACTACAGAACCTGAGCCATAAGACCATGTATAGGAAAGAATTATTTGGAACCACTCCTTGTGAATACTGACTACTTCACAAGGATTGAGCTCAACTTTTTATGAAACTTTGCTTTATGAAGAGAATTTCACATCCTAAAAATCCCAGGATAAATAACACTTGGCATTCCATTAAAGTAAAACTCAGGATCAGCTGAGGCATCGGTTTTGCAAGAAAAGAATTGGTACCCCATTTCTAAAGGAGTACATAAGGCCAGTCCTACTAACAGACTTTTTATTCCATGTTCTGTTTCCAAGTGGAGCTAACATTTCAGTAGCTACTGGAGAAATAATGCTGACTATGATAAAGTGCTTACACTGGTCACAGTCTGGGTTTTCCAGCCATATACCACTTAAGTCTTGTCTTTGTGCCATACTCCATCTACAAGGAACATGAAATGACTCTTTTGAAACAGTGAAGTCTATGTTCATTATGCAGAAAGGTAATGTGAAAAGTGGGGCACTCTGTTATCTGTTTTTACTAAAACAGATGGGTTTAGCTCTTGTTATCTGACATTTCCTTGAGGTATGACCAACGTGAGTCACATGGTCTCTTGTGCATTAGTTCCCCCCTATGTAGTGTGAGACCTATCGCACTACATCATAGTGCTCTGAGGCTTAAATGAACCAATAGAGGCCACACTTGCAGCAGTGGCTGGCACAGTCTTAAAGTGGTAGTTATTGAGTTATCTGCATTTACTATTAATTGCATGGGATAGTCATCAAAGGCTTCAGGATTGCTCACAGTCTTCAATAACTCCCAAATACATATCATCATTTGTTACACAGTGTCCTGACCAAGAGTATCTCCTCTGATTAAAAGCATGTATAAAAAATAAAAAATACCTACTTCAAGGCACTTTGTTGGAAGAAGGTGTTGGAAAGTCACCGTCCTTTGGTTGACACCAGGCTTATCCTGTTTGTTGTAAATAAGATCTTTCACAGACTTAAGGACATACTAAAATAAAGTCACTGCTAAACAAAGTCAATCCACTTCAGAAGTCAGCAATCTCTGGTGAAGAAAACAAGAAAGTATCACAGAATAAACTTGGGGGTCTTGCATGAAAGTGAGCCTATCCCTAAAAGGTGACACTTCATTATTGAAAATAAGAAGTAGCTGAATTGCCAACCCTGAGAGACCATGGAAGTTGGTATTCAACAGTGTCAATTGTGGTTCCTTTGGGCTTTTTTCCCTGGAGTAGGAAGCTGCAGGCCCCGCATGAGAAGCTTCGGTTCTTCTAGGGAGGAACATGGGTCCCTGTTCTCCTATCTTCATTTGTGGATGTCCAGGGAACACGCAGAGCCGGAATGTGCTCTGATCTGTGAGGTAGGAAGTTCCTGGAAAGCTGACAGAGGAAGTGATTTTGTCAATTATGGCTTGGGGCTTCCTGACATGCAGCACTGGACAGCTCTCTCAGGCTTCAGTCACGCTCTGTCAATGCTTTATTACCTTCAAGAATAATATACGAGTAGCAAATCTTTTCCTTTGATAGCATCTCAAAGTATAGGTTGTTTAAAATTATATATGTGTATACATATATGCATGCAATAAAAAACTGGTGAAAAAAAAGAGGCCGTGAAATTTGAAGGAAAGCATATGGGAGAATACATGGGAGGGCTTCAAAGAAGAAAGGGGAAGGAATTCAGATTAAATTCCCCCAACAGATTTTGTAAGTATAATGAAATAAAAACTAACTAGTTATAGCAAATACACTTTCATCCAATCCACCAAGTTATATCTTTAAATACATTATTTCTCTTACAATGTGTTTAAAATTGTATAACAAATATCTAATGATTTTTTCCCCAGACTTTATATTCTAGGTCGTTGGTGTTTTGGATTTCTGTGGTTATTTTTCTAAGGTGCTCAAACCTTTTATTTTAATGGTGTGTGTGTTTGTGTGTATGCGCACTCTGGTTCTGATCTGTATTATTTCTCTCTCTTCATTTAAACCACAGTATTATAATCTGGGAAGGTTTATTTTATAAAGTAGAAACACGATGCAGTGAGCAGTTTTTATGACTGCCTTGTTATTGTGGAATCTATTGTACTGTGCCTTATTAACTCAGAAAAAGATGATTCAGATTGTATGTGTTCTGATCCTATAAACTTTACTGACCACAAATAATGAGTGAATACGTTACATGCTGAAATAGAGGAATCGCTTTAAAGAGCTTTCTTTGTGTCTGGAATGTCAGAGAGTGACACAATGAAACTGTTAAATGTCCCTTTCAAATAAAACAGATGCAACTTTGGAAACATTGTCCCTACTATAAAATGAAAGAGCACTCATCACTTAATGGTCCTTTACCCTCTAGGCATGGAACCTTGTGCCCATAACAATAGAAAATCTCTTGTGATAGGCTGACTCTGCCTATTTTGTGCCATCTGCCAAGACACTGTTGTTCAGATTCATAATTAAATACTACAGCCAGTTAACTACCAACGAGTAGAATTTGAATCCAGGTCTGACTGCCTCCTAGACTCTCTACTCAGTTTTCATTTTCAGCCTTTCTAGATGTTAATTTTCTCTTTCTTTTCAAATACATAATGATCACGAAGCTCTTTCATCTCCCATGAGTGCAAAATTTTGCAACAAGTAAAGCATGTGTTTCTTGAGAAAAATGTGATAGACCAATGAACAATTCTGTAGGAACCATTGGTCATCTTTAAAAGGTGAGCTTATAAGAAAGAGTGCTACATCTCTCTGGGCTCTCATCTCATTGTGAGGACACCTTCCCAGGAAACTTCTCTAATTTAAGAGGAAAATGTGAGTATAGTGTAAAAAGCATAGTCTTCTGTCATGAGTCAAACAGCTTTGTGGTGCTAGGCATCATATTCAGGTGAGAAAGTTTGCTTCTGTTTTTAAAGACATATTCTATTTGTGTGTGTGTGTGTGTGTGTGTGTGTGTGTGTGCGTAGGTGCTGATAGATGCCAGAAGAGGGCATTGGATCTCAAGGCACTAGAGTTATGGGCAGTTGTGAGCTGACCAATGTCAGTGATTATGGCAGAAAATTCTTTCTGTAAGCTGACTTTGCCTACCTTGTGCTGGAGGCTAAACTTGGTCCCCTTAAAGGACAGTATGTGCTCTTGCCCATCAAAGATATCTCCCCAACACCTAGGGAAGAATTCTGAGCACCACATGTACATGGTACAGAAAGAAATGAGGACCTGAAACTGTCACTAGGTATGGCCAGCTTTCTGCAGCCATGCATCCAGTTGTACCTGGGAGGGCATGCAGCATACTACTGTCAGACAGTGACAGAGTCAAACACAGTAGAACCCAAAGTTCTCTAACTTTGTACTGTTTCAGAGAGAGATCAAGGTGAGAGATCTTTTCTGTAAAACCCAGGAACACATCCAAAGATTGATGATTTCCTACGCTTTCTTGGTCTGGCTTCCCTATGAGTTCCTATGATCTGGTCTTAAATATCTTATGTTTTCTGTTAATAAGGCATTAAGACCACATTAAGGAAACATCTAGTGGTTTTATCATGTATTCATCATGCTCGAGGTTAGAAAACACACATACAACACACACACACACACATAGTGAGAGAGGAAGACAAAGCAGAGACTCACAGGGGAGAGTTTAGGACACTAAAGTAGAAAGGAATAACCTAGGAGTATAAATAATTTTTTCCTCCATGGCAATAAGCATCAGATCTGAGTTTTCTTCTCATTAAATCCCTGAAAAATGCATAACCACACCTAATCCAAAGTCCTTTCTAAACAGGGGAGTCTCAGAGGTGTTTTCACACTTAGAGATAATCATTTACTCTGTCAAATTAATGAGAAATTGATGGCAGACAGATGTTACTGAGAAAGAATAAGTAAATATTTGTTATCTACCTTGGCAAATAAAATTTAATAATATCCTCTGTACCCACCTTTTAAAGTAGGTGTATAAAATAAGGATTCGGAGTACTTATACTTTTTAATTATTTCAGTATAAAAGTAACGAATGACATCCAGTGGTGCAAGAATAAAAAGAAAAATTAAGGACAGGACCAAATTCTATCATTTCTACATAAATAAATACCCACACACACACAAAAACCACATTTGGATGTGTAGTTAGGCCATTATAAACTTAAGTGATGCTTAGGGAGAATTGAGAATGCTTTAGGATTAAAACTCTGATCTAGGTCCCTGCAACTTAAAAGAAATAGAGTAAGTGGGCTAGGTAGAGAGATGGCTTGGGTGGTAAAGTGCTTGCCTTGTAAGCCTAAGGACCAGGGGCCTATAATAGAATTGGGAAAGGAAGTACATTGGAGAACACTGGAGGAAATAGGATCCCTGGAGTTTGCTGGCTAGCTAGATTCAATGAATAGTTTGAGCTCCAGGCTCCTGAGAGAAATCTGCATCAAAACATAAAGTGGGGTAGCAAAAAGACACCTGGTGTCAACCACTGGCTTCCACACACATGTGCACCTACGTGTATGCACATTCCCCACACACCTGTACTTGAGTACATCCACATGCATATAACATAACACACATGCACATGCATGCGTGCACACACACACACAAATAATAAACTTTCTCATGTGTGCAGGGGATGCTGGTATGAGGAAAGAGTCTGAACGAAGAGGAATGCTGTACCTGTTGCTGGTTCATTTGACTTACAGTAGAAATGCAGTGTAGAAATTCCCCAGTCTTCCAGACCTTGCTTGTAAAGGCCTGCCACAGCGGTGCTATCGGCTTCTACGGAGAGTCTTCTTGTTCCATCAAACTGGGTAGACTGCTTCTTCTAACTGGGTACCAGGACTGGTTTCTATTCACGTTCCAAAGCCTGTTCTAAATGACATTGCAAAGACAGAACTTCCCAGGGTGTGGAGAAATCTTTATCATTTTCCGGAGATGGTTCAGCTGCAAATGATCTCCTAGGAGCCACTGAAGGTCAGTGGATATTGTGAGCTTTCAAAATTGATACGAAAAAATATCTATTAAGTGTGAACAGCTGTGCATTTATTCTGGCATAAAAACTCGTGAACTACTCTTAACCCCTGCTAGGCTTCAGAGAAAGGCAGCTGACCTCCTAAAGCCATGCAGGAAGAAGTTCAGAAGGATATGGATCTGACATTTGTCATTTTCTGTAAGTTTCTGCTTTAACCAGCTTGGCGTCACTTTTCGTTTCACAATCTCAACACTGTGATAAGTTTTGTTTCCCTGTAACAAATATGGATAGAAAATTTTGCCAATCTACTTTATAAAGTAGATCAGACAGCTTTCTTTCTTTTGATCTAAATAATTGATAGGCCTGAACAGAACAAATCTGGTGCAATACAGTAACTTACAGCCCCACTAAACATAAACCACTATTCAACCTTCCTTCCTTCCTTCCTTCCTTCCTTCCTTCCTTCCTTCCTTCCTTTCTTTCTTATTTCTTTCTTTCTCTTTCTCTCTCTCCTTCCTTCCTTCTTTCTTTTCCTTTCTCTTTCTTTCTTTCTTTTTTTTTTAAACATTTTGCTGGCTTCGTTTCTCATTTGGAAATCAAAGGACACATGGGAAGTACTTGGGTAGTTTAGTTTGTTCATAAGCCTGTTTTCTGATTCCTTAGCACTCCAATAATGACTTCATAAGAGTTGGGGAAATGAATTTAAAATACAGAGAATATGCAAAGATAACAGGGATGCTCCTTCCTGTTTAACTAATTGATTTTACTTTCTTCACCTTGTATTTTATCAGGGAAAATGCATAACTTTGAAATAGTCCTAATTATTATGCTTGGGTTTACAAGAACTTAATTTTTTTTATGAGTGAGCAGTAATTGTGACTTTAAGTATTTGGAGTTTTGCATGGTAACTTCTACATTCCCCCTTCACATTGCTCACAATGCTCCAAATGACAAGACTACTCATCCCTCTGAAAAGGAAGTGTGTAAGTAGTTTAAAATTTTAATTTCCCAAGCATGTGAAAGGCAATTATGTTTAGAAACTAAATGTGCCTGAACGTTGCCCCAGCTTTAAATAATCACGATGACCTGTGTAGAATTTTGGTAAAGTCATACTTCTTACAAATAAAAAGAAGAGAAATAAAAACTTCCCTGATGCCTGTAAGAGAGTGTGTTTGTTTTAAGATGACCCCTGATGTTTCCTGCTGCTGTTCTGTGAAAGCAATTTAATTGGACTTCAGCAACAGGTGATTGTCTCGTGTCTAGTGGTAGAGCGTGAGGGCAGGGAAGAGGCATGTGTTTATCAGAAACCCCAGACTCTGGATTCTGCATGCTGCTTGGCACACTCATACTGGATGTTCTTGTCTAGCAAGCCTACAGTTTGTATTACACACTGAAGATCTGGACCACAGACATATGATAGACTAATAAAATGCAGATATTTCTTAGATAGGCAGCTGCATTGCTTAGGAAGGGGAAGAAGTGAAAGTGCAAAGCCGGATGTTCAGATCCCTGCGAGCTCTCAAAAGCGGTTTGAGGGAACACTCTGATTCCCTAGAGGTGAGGCAGCCACTGCCTTGGCTGGCAATAATTTCATACCAGCTCCTCCTGGGATTAGCAGCATCCTGTATGGGTTGAAAATCCGGTTATGTTGAAAAACCTTCTTTGACTTAAAAGAGATTACATTTATTTATTATTTTGAAATCCAAGGACAGGCTTTTCTTTGATCATTTTATAGAAATTAAGCCTCTGTTTTATCTTTTTGTATGAACCATTCCTGATATGTTGGACTTCTGTCTTAGTCACTGTCCTATTGCTGTGAAAAAGCGCTGTAACCAAGGTATCTCTTACTAAAGAAAGCATTTAATTGCAGGCTTGATTACAGTT
>JAQHUG010000021.1:12315610-12337950 GCA_028555095.1 Dicrostonyx torquatus | reverse complement strand
CCCCTTTTCTCTGATAATTGAAGGCACTGTCTCAGATTCTGTTCTTCTGGGATGCCTCAGTGGTCCTCTTTTTTCAGTTTAAGGCATTATTAAACGTGAGAACAGCACAGCTTAAGAGAGCTGACATGAGGCTCACGAGAGAGCAGAGAGAAGCACCTAAACCATAGGAGGAAGCGACAAAAGGCATGTGACACGCTGAAGAACTCATGTTGTCCTCACCTTGTTCTTACCAGAGAGAGAGAGAGGAAGAAAAACAAACAAACAAACAAACAAACAAAAAAACCAAGTCCCTTGAAAGAATACCAAACCCTTCTCTTCCCAGAATCCTCTTCAACACTGCTCCATAATACAGACCCTTGGGCTTAATTGTAGATGGAGAAGAGACTCAATTGACTTGGGAATTTTCTTTTTTTCCTCAGTTCTAGAAAGCTGGAGATCAAACTTGGGGCCTTGCGCATACCAGCAAGCGCTCTACCTTTGAGTTGCACCCCAGTCCCCAGAATCCTGATTCCTAGGCCACAGCCGAGCTAATTACACAAACCCTCGAGAAACAGCATTTAACATTTTACAAATATATATATTCGTGTGTGTGTTTGCGTATGGTGTGTGTGTGTGTGTGTGTGTGTGTGTGTGTGTGTGTAATAGAAATCTATTCAGAAAACTTCAATGTGCAGCCTAGTCTGAGGCCCAGCGGACTAGCCTGACAAGCAGAGGGAGGAAGTAGCCTAGCACCTGACAGGCAGATGAAGCTGGACTCTCCCTAGGGTTCTTGAAGACAGTTGTTGCGAAGAGATGAGAAGGAAAGGAAGGAGGACAAAGTTCCAACCTTCCCCTCTTTGTTTAATTTAACTGGAGTCTCCACCCACCCACCAGTAGATGACCTAGGCTTCTGCTCCCAAGTCCCAAGGGCTTTGAGACCGGGAGGGGTGTGGTGACTGCAAGAAACTCCCAGAGCTGCGCGTCCACAACCTCAGGCGTGGGCTGTGTCCCCTCTCCCCTACCACGGGAAGGCGGGGGTTGCCGGTGGAAAACAATTTGGGTGTATAAGGAAACAGGCTGGGGCGCAGGTGGCGCTCTCAGCCCCAGTCCCAGTTGAACCAATCGCGGTCGCAAGCGCAGCCTGCGGGCGGCGGTACAGTGCGTGGGGCTCCGGCGGGAGCCGACCAGGCGAAGGCGGCCCAGTAGAGAGCTGAGCGCCCGCTGTAGCCACTACTGCCGAGGGCGCGAGCCGCCTCCCCGCTCGGCCACACCGGCTAAGCATGGGCAAGAAGTGGAGGGACGCGGGCGAGATGGAGCGAGGCTGCTCCGACCGCGAGGACAGCGCGGAGAGCCGCAGGCGCAGCCGGAGCGCCAGCCGGGGCAGGTTTGCCGAGTCGTGGAAAAGGTTAAGTTCCAAGCAGGGGTCCACCAAGCGCTCGGGACTGCCCTCGCAGCAGACACCGGTGAGTGGCGAGAGTCGGGAGTCTCAGCATCTTCCCTTCGGTGGCTCCAGGAGCCCCGTCCATGGTGCTGAACTTGCCCTGGTGGCGCAGGAACTTGTGGAGCCACTTACAGGGAAAGTCCTTGCTAGGAGGGGCCCCATAAGGGACGACTCCCCTCTTTAGCCAGAAGAGGGTCTTGATGTATGTTCTGTCTGTATGGGAATGAGAAGTGTGTTGGATCGGCGAGGGTCTGCCGGTCAGATCGTTAGAGTTTTTGTAATTAACGGACTGTGTGAGTTGTCCCATATCCTGTGATTCCTCCATGGCTCTGGTCTGTCTGTGTCCCGCGTTCGAACTCACTTAACATCAGCTGAATGGGGGTATAATGGGAAAGGCATGTCATAATTTTACTCTCTTAACACTTGCTCTTTTCATCTCACACTCCCACCGTTTTAATGGGTGGGTTTAATTGTTTGCAGAATGTCATTTACATGTGGAGAATAGCAAGAATATCACAGGTGCTTCTACGCCTCTGGTTTAGCATGTACGACATTCAGAAAGCAGTTTCCCCATGTGTCAGCGCCTCTTCAATGTCTGAATAGTGCGATAAAAGCACTCATGTGAAATTAACACAGGCACTGTGTGTGTGTGTGTGTGTGTGTGTGTGTGTAGAAATACAGTCGATGAAAACTTCTGCTGCGTTTGCATTTCTAGTACTTAAATATTAGATTTCCAGCATGTCAGAGGGAGAGAGCTCTGTTGCAGAAGGCAGTTCCATTGGCCTCCTGTTGCTTATGGGCAAGGAACACGCACTGATTTTAACTCCCAAAGCATCCTTAGGAATATCAACATGTGTGTTTCTGTGTTTTCAAAGGTATCATGCAGATCTTACAACTGAAGCTACTTTGAATTAATTAAAAAATAGTTCATACAATGGACTCCAGTATGATTAGTGTTAGCTCACCCTAGCTTTCAGGGGTTGCGCTGAAGGATAAAATTCACCCACAAAGGTAGCATGTATAAACAGCAGTTGCACAGAATGAGATTTTAGCTCATTTACTTTGTTTTCTTTTTGCAAAAATTATTGGCAGAAAATAATTAATAAATTTGAGGATTTCAACCTGTTTAATGTATTTTGTGGGCAAGTTTTTTATTTAATATATATTAATATAAATTAATTTTATTTCAGGCACAGAAATATTTTCTTAGAAAAGCAGACTTGAAAATATCTTAAAAGCAGAATATTTTCATCTGAAGGCAGACTTCTAGAATAAATTTTATTAAAAAAAGGTTAATGACCTCTTACCACTTACATAAAATAAGAATTAAGTTAATTTCCTTGGAAAACATCTAAACATTATTCTGTGGGCCTTCTTATATTGTGTCTTTGATTTTGCTCAACAGGTGGGGGACCAGCCTTTATCAGGGCCATACAAAATCTTCATTTAATGCCGTTGTGAGAATAAATGTCTTGGAGGTTATTGCCTTGAATAAAATTGTGTGTGAGGCATACAAGGATGCCATGACAACCAGAAACATCTGGAAAAGTAACCATGTTCTCCTGCTTGTTAAGGACAGGCGATGGTGCAGTATTTTTCTGTGGTACTTGTTAATTGAAACATTAGCAATACAGTTAAAATGCAGTTCAAAGCCTGTGTTTTTTTTCTCACATTGTATGACAAGTTTAATATTGATTTTGTTCAAAAACTCCAAAGAGTAAGTCTTTCAGCTCTGCTTTTAATTATAAGATTAAAAATACCCGAAAGATAATGAGCTTTTGTCCTTCTTATGTCTGCAATCTTAGTTTTCATTCCTGGTTTGATCTCATTAGTTGTTGATTAAAGGCTTTTGACTTCATTAGTAATTGAGACACTCAACCCATTCATGCAAACACAGGAGCGAGGGAATGATAAAGCTTTCAGGGTATATCTTTACAAAAGTTTGTCATTTTCAAGGTAAGATGATTTTCTTATAATTTAATGTGATCTGGTGATGTTTTCAAATTTGTGGTATTTTAGCTCAGAAAAACAGCTTGTAGAACACAGCTAACTCTAACAATGTTGCTTTTTGTTGTTCTTACCAGTAGCTAAGACACTCTTTGACATAGCTGTGGTTTTTAATCCACTGTGGGCTATAGTCAGAAACAATGTGGTATTCAGCTTAATAATAAATCATATGAAGATTTTGCTCTTTAGTTTGAAAAAGACTAGATGAATGTGAAGAATTTAGTTAATTATTAAATATGGGGCTTCACTGCCTTTCTTTGTCCTTTTGAGACATGAAATGATCATATAGTGATTTTGTTAAAGTAAACCATGATACCTTATGTCCAACAGGGTTAAAGTTACTCAGGGGATGTAAGGACCTCTAATTCCACCCAAATAAGAAAGATCTGTTGTTATTTTTTATTTTTACTTTGGAAACACAGGAATATCTCCTGGATATGGAAATTATTTACTCCAACAAGGGAACTTCTGTCACATTCTAGATCAGTGGGTCTCAACCTTCCTAAATCTGTGACCCCTTAATACAGTTCCTCGCGTTGTGCTGACCCCTAACTGTAACATTATATCATTGCTACTTCATAACTGTAATTTTGCTACTGTTATGAATCATAATGTAAGTATCTGATATGTGATCCCCGAAGGAGTCATGACCCACAGGTTGAGAACTACTGTTCTAGGACAACAGAGAAGCTTTTCTTTCTGACTCAAGTTACAATATTTTGTGTGTGAAGTTAAGGGAGGTATGCTTGAATTGATACTAGTTAGGTTTCCTATCGATTCACCACTAAATTTGTAAGTTTTTTTCTCAGGAGTTGAGTACCTTCACAGTCATGATACTAGCAACAGAAGTAAAAGACTACATTTATGGCAGTTGCTTTGGTAATGAGAAAGTGCTTATGGAGTATGGGAAGCCAGGGATAGGAGGAGAGTGTGTGTGACCCATCCATCCCTGACCACAGCTTTCTAGAATCTTTGATTCCAGTACCAGGCAGAAGTGGTACTATCTTGCAAAAGCTGGAGAAAGGGGCAGCTATTCTGAGTCTTCATGGAAGCATTTCCTGGACATGCTCTGGGATTCTGGGCCATAACAGTGAGCATGCCTAACAAGCCAATCCTTATTGGTTCTTACATTATTTATCATTAAGAAATGTTCCTTTCTCTCCTTTTTTTTTCAACTTCATAGTTTTCAGCAGAAGGTTTATGAATTCATGATCCTTTGATATTCAAATACAGAACTCATATAATTCTGATGTAGTGAAGTAATATTTAATAATATGCATCCCTTAGGAATGATTTTATTCTGAAATAAAGTCTTAGACTTTTAAAAAAAATCTGGAAACTTTAAAATAAAGGCAGACAAATTCCATTCCAGTTTTATTTTATTATTGATTAGAATAAAACTATGTGTTTGCACTTTGGGGTATCAAACTAAGTTTTTGAGTACTATCTTTATCAAAATGGTTTATTGGTATAACAATAATTTAATAACTTCTTCATGGTCACTCTATAAGATCTAGAGTGCATTTTTCCTCGAAGTAGTGTGGTTACTCTTTCTTTGTTTTTGTATTTGCACAGAGATGCTTGGAAGGCATTCAAAATATAATCTAGGAGGTGCAGTCTGGTGTTGCAAATATCAAATACTCACCTCAGCATGTATGCATTATTAATTTAAAGAAGTGTTTTCCTCTGATCCTATAACTATTTAAAGGCACATTTTCAAATAGTTGTAGATTTAATTTAATCTCTGAATAAGTTCTATGTTAAAGGGACAAGAATGGTTTGAAGGAGTACAATGATGGAGTAGTAGTAATTAGAGTTGTTTTCCAGCCTTGGATGGCGTGTTTGCTTCCACTAATGCTATAATTATCCTTATCAGCAGGTGCCAAACACAGAGTATCACACCTTATGCAGATAAGTGGGCTACTGAGAGTGTGCAGAAAGAGCAGGGAGCAGAGGAAACAGTAGTGCTCCAGAGCAGGCAAGTGAATTTCAGTCAGATACCAAGTGCATTCTTCCTGCCAAGGCTTACACTTGAGATGCTGTGAATACAGGGAAGTCTGTGTAAAAACCTGGCTCCACTTCTGATACTCATACCCTAATTTTGGGCCTAGTAGGTGGCTTCTAGCTTTTGCTAGCCAAAGCAAATATTACCTGATTTTTCCTGTGTCAAGATATAGAAACAAATGTCTATCCATCCTAGATATGGTACCTACAAGAGATGAAAGAATTGATTCCACCTAAGTCAAGCTTGATAACACAAAAAATTAAATGTGGTTATTTATAGATGCATGGACAACTTATAGGCAACTATATGGCAGAAGAAGACCACCCCCCTCCTCAGCAACTGTTAACTTGCTTATAAATCCTTGGGGAAGTGAGGTCTTCTTATGCCTCATGAGTCATCTCAGATCCCTTCCAGGGAAACCTTGACAGACATGATTTTGTGACTTTGTTAGAGTCTCTGTGGGTAATCTAATGCTGCTCTGATGTCAAGATGGCAAGACAATGTCACCATGCCATACCTAAAGGACAGAGTTTCACAGCAGCTAGATATGTCAATGTCTTAAAATAAATAAGAAAGGCTGAAAAGGCAGGACCATGTGGGTGATGAGTCCATGGTGGTTGTGGTAGAAGCAGTGGCAAGTGGGAGAACAGAATATCCTTGTTTCCCTTTCAGCATCTAATATGCCATCACAATGTCATTAAGCCCTTAATGGTTTGTTCTTGTTATACAAAGGGCTCTCTTGGTGGAGGTGGAATGAATCTCCTGCAGCGCTGGCCCATCGCTAAGCAAACTGTTTCTTGACAGGTTGCTTTTTGTGCACAGCCTTTTCCTCATTGTGTTACGACTTAAGCAGGGAATGAAGCAGTATTGCTTGGGAATACAATTGCATTTTCTTGTTAGTATACATTTTTTTTCTTTTTTGCGATGAAGAAAAATCTATTTAAAAACAATGGTCCGTTTTGTTTAAGCATTTTGGAAATATTAGTTTTTAATAATTAGCAAAACAATGAATATGCTTTCTTCTTTTTCTTCTTATCATCATCATCATCATCATCATCATCATCACAGTGAATGAAAATTTAATTGTATCTTTGAAGGCAACAAACATATTAGGAAGAAAGTAATCCAAACAAGTTTTGGGGAAAATATCCCTGCATGATGCTAATTTTAAATTTGTTTTCAATTCTAAAATATATCAGGACAGTTTCTCCTGACATTGTTTACTGAGTTTTTTTTTTAAAAAAACAATTTAGTCATTACAATTTATTTATAAATAGCAAAAGATCCATTATACTCATTTGCTGAGACCAGCTGGATGTATCGACTTGTTCATTTTCATTTGCAAAGGCAAAGGAGGGCTGGAAGAACAAAAATGAAAGGGTTCTAGAGAATACATGTTTTTAAGAAACTTATTCTAGGAGTCTAACAGATGACTCAGCCGCTAAGAGCACTTGCTGCTTTTTTGGAAGACCTGAGTTCAGTTCTCAGCACTGAGTTAAATTCTCAGGTTAGTTTGCTCAGGCCTGTACCTCCAGCTCCAAAGAATCAAGAAGCAAGTCTTTAGAACTCTGTGACAACACACACACACACACACACACACACACAAATAAAAAATTAAAAGGAAAAAGAAATAAACTTTTTAACGTTTGTCAAACATATACAAGTTTAGGCACCATGTTAGGTTTTTGATTTTGTCAATTTGTTATTATCTAGAGTCATCTGGGATGAGGTATGCTCAACTAAGGAATTACCTCCATCAGGTTGATGTGTATGCAAGTCTGTGGGTGTTGTGGGAGCCTGCTTTCTGGTTCCTGACTGCTTAGCCCCGAAATAATCCCACAGAAACTGTATTAATTAAATCACTGTTTGGCCCATTAGCTCTAGCTTCTTATTGGTTAACTCTTACATCTTAATTTAACCCATTTCTACTCTGTGTATTGCCACGTTGCTATGGCTTACCAGGTCTGTTCCCGGTAAGTTCCAGTGTCTGTCTTTGGCAGGGCTGCATGACTTCTCTTTAACTCCTCCTTCTTTCTCCCAGCAACCAGTTTTGTTCCCCACCCCCACCTTTATCAGGCCAAACCAGTTTTTTTTTTTTTTTATTAACCAATGGTATTCACAGCATACAGAAGGGAGTCCCACATCATGTGGGGGGTGTTTTATTGATCAATGATTGATGGGAGGGCTCTGTGGGTAGTGTCATATTTAATCACGGCTTGTCCTAGAACATCTAAAAAATAAAGCGGCGTGAGCCATGGAGAGCAAACCAGTGAGCAGTGTTCCTCCATCTCTCTGCTTCAGTTTCGTTCTCTAGATTCCTATCATGCGTTCCTGCTCTGGCTTCCCTTCATGATGGACTACAAGCTATAAGATGAAACAAACTTTCCTTCCCAAACAGCAAAAGAAACCTAAGTAAGACAAGTCTGGACAGCTCTAATAGCACTGAGAGTTTAATCCGCACAAAAGAGATAGGCAAACCACCAATAGAGGGTACAGTCTATCTTTATAGGCAGAGCTCACTGGAGCAAGGTTAAACAGTCTATGCCTCCTTTAAAGTGGAGTAGAAGGTAGGGACGAAAAGCTTCCTTGACCTGGTGACTAGACTTCAAGAGGAAGAAAACGTGCTTGGATTTGTCAGTTAGGAAGAAAGCAATGTCATCTTCCTAATGGCAATTTTAACTGAATCACGGCGATAAATGCTGAACCTTGGGAGATAGCACCAAGACCGATCATGCTGTGTGGAAGCTCTCATTAGGCAGACTGCATGTACTACTGTCCGTCTTCTTGCTGTTCACTAAATGACTTTGCTTATTACAGCTGGATTGTCAGCGCCCCTGAGCACAGATTCTTGTGTTATCCAACGATACAGCAAGGAGCCCTGAATAGAGCCTACCATAGACTAATCAGTCAGATATTTGCTCCAGAAATGAATTAATCAGTTAGCAACACCAAAAATAAAAGCAATAGTTTTTAGTTAATGTGAGGGAGATTTTAGTTCCTAGACTTTGCGTCTGAAAAGTAAATAGAGATGATTTTTTAAATTTATTTTTATCTTATCATCATTATTATTATTATTTTCTTTTTGTGTAGGGAAGAATAGTCTCAGTAAGTAAGAGACAGATAATTATGAAATTGTTCTTCAGGAATAGGATAGAGGGGATTATTTAAAATTTACTTTTTGCATTTGCTTTTAAATTTACATTTTCTTTTTATATGTCTAACTCTGATTTCTTCATCCTCATGGACTTCCCTGGTAGAAGTCTGATTGTTGGGTAGGTCTTAGAAGGTATTTATTCTGGAACATTAGTGAATGAGTTCACAAGTTGTCATGTAGTGAAATGTATACTTGTGAAAGATTTTATGAATAATTCAAAGGTCACCAAAGTATCAGTTCATGTCTTTCTCTGACCTATTGAAATAGGTTTAAAGAATGTCAGAAATTGCCCAAGCTTTAATAGAGTGAGAACCATGCGGGATGTTCTGAAGATGGATGTCTAAAAATTGAGAATTGACATGACAAGACAAGCACTCTGTGTCAGGGCTGCATATTCATCCAAACCCCCGCTCTAGAGTACCTGAGTTTCAGCCCCAGGGTAATCCAAAAAAGGGAATGCATTCATGTTAGTAATTGCCTAGATTTCCCCCCCTTCTGGAAGGTTAACTTTTCTAGAATTTCCTGGAAATGAACTTTTTTATAGCAGTGATATTTTGGATTGAGAGCTGTATTGAAGAAGAACGCTGCCCAAAAGCTCTGATCTGAAACATGTCGCCTCAACTGGGACAGTAAGTCTCATGTACTTTAGTAAACACTGTGGTAGCTTTGGAATGGAGCTGACAGAGGCTGAACGCCTGTTAGTTGTTGGCTGTGCAGCCTGAAGAAATCATCCTACAGCTGGCTTTTCTCACCAGTTATTAAAGTAATTCTCTCTTTCTTTCTTACTGAGTTTATGAGTCATCCAGGTGCTCTGTTCTCTCAAGGGAACACTATCTAGTGAAAATTCTTTTAAAGTCTCTTTGACTCTTTACTGTCCATTCGTTATACTTTTAAAATGAAGACGTAAATAGTCTTCATATGCAAACGGTAGAAAGTGTGAGGCACCTTGATTATCCCAACTCAACAGAAAGTAAAAGTTTCTATCTTTTCTTGATCTCTTTGAAAGAATAAAATGTTGCAGATACTGATAAAACACCCGTTTCCTATTTTCTTGATTCCTTCCCCTCAGAAAGAGACTTCCTAAACTCGGCATTCATTTTCTCATCCAGATTAGAGACACACCTCTAGAATACAGTTGTAGAGTTATAAGGATGCATCTATGGCTTTTCTGCTTGGCATTTCTTAGGAACTGTGCTGTGCAGGAGGTTTTCATTTGCCATTTGTCGTCTCCACTCCACATCGTTTTTTGAGAATAATGTGTACAGGTATTTCATAGTGTATGTTTATGTTTCTATTTTTCCAGTACATCTGAAACCATATGTTTTTATTTCTTTCATTTCTTTTGGGGAACATTATGCTAATTAATCTGGTAGCGTTTAACTTCACTATTCAGCTAAACTATTCAGTGAAACTCTTTTTCCTTGTCTCTTCGGCTCTTGACATGTGTTGCTTTTAGGAGGATACAGGGCCCAGTCACAGAATCCTAAACTTATCTGATCTGCGTCTCAACCTCTTAACTAATTCAAAACTTTGCCACAGATTGAAGGTGGGTGGCACTGGCCTTAGTTTAAGACCTTTGTCATTGATATTTACCCTAAATGCTCAGTCCCTTCACTGCTTTTTGCAGCTTCAGGGTTCTGTTTGTCACTTCTCAGCAGGAAGGAAGATGGCAGTACCTGCTTCCTGGCGGATGAGTGTGAAAGTCACATGCATTGGTGTGGAACCTTTGGTAGTCACACACTCACTACATGGGACAGTCTCCTAACTCCTTCTTGGCATTTACTGGAGATAGGCTGAGCACTGGGGCCTGTGTATTGTAGGAGGTGCTATGTGTAGTCTTTAATGTTTCAGAAGTTAGAATGTTGATGAGTATAGCTAAGAGGTAATATGAGACTAAAGATTGTGCTGGGACTGTGGTTTGTGAAGTGCTTTGAAAGCTGGTCCAACATGTTGGTCATCCATAGCAGATCTTAATCACTGAAATGTTCTATGTCTTTCTCAAAGATATTTTTTTTGGCATTTTTGGAACTAAAATAGGAAACTTAGGCAATATTGCAGTATAGGACACTCTTTGACTTTGATGTTTTTATTGGTTTCTTTATACTTTGAGGAAAAAAATCATTGTAATAAAATTATTCTCTTCATAAAACTCAAGGCCTCTGGGAAATAATGCCTTTTTAAAATATGGAAAGTTTCAAAAATAAAGAAAGACTTTATAATAATCCTCTAGTTTAATTTCAGTCAATATCCTATTCTTCATTTTTTTCCCTATGTATTAGAAAATTTATAGGCAAATCTCAAATATTACGTTACTTCATCTAAATGTTAAATGAAAGAGAGGGGGTATTCATATATTTGCTTGGATGTGGGGCATTTAACCCAGAGTCTTGTGCCTGCGAAACCTGTGCTCTGCTATTGAGCCACAGCCCTGAACACTCAAGTGCAGTGGTTCTCAACCTGTGGTTTTCAACCCCTTTCGGGGTCACATATTAGTTATCCTGCACTTCAGATATTTACATTATGACAAATCACAGTTATGAAGTAACAATGAAATACCTTTATGGTTGGGGTCACCATGACATGAAGAACTGTACTAAAGGGTCACAGTGTCAGGAAAGTTGAGAACTACTGCTCTAGAGATGGAGCAGAGCAAATTTAAGGTGTGACTTAAAGGCGTTAGCAATTTATCAATACCCTCAGCTATGAACTTACTATCACATATCCTCAACCCCTTCATAATTTTGTGTTTTAGAATGTTTCTATGAGAATCCAAATGGAATTGGCATATTGCAGTTATCTGTTTAGCCTATACATCGTCCCTCCTGGTCTATTTTTTTTTCCTCTAGAAGATGATTTTATCAGAGAAAACAAGCTTCTTCTGTAGAGTTTCCCATGTTTTCTTCTGCTGAGCACATTTTGACTGTGCTATTGTCCAGGTTCCACTGTCCATGTTACTCCCCACAACTTGGTTGTGACACAGGGGTCCAGAATCAGTTTAAATTTGATTTATTGGTGAGACTATTTCGTGGGTGTTTTGTGTGCTTCCTGTTTTGGGCTATAGTTGGAATTGAAGTCCATTGCTTAGAGATGGAGTCTGGAAATCAATCTTTGAAGGAAAGCAAATGTTTTGGATTCTGCAATGCCAGGGAGCCTCCTGCAGCTGCTTCCTTCTGCTGCTACAGGACAAATGCAGCATGCACGCTGGTGATACATGGGCACCGTTGTGCCTAACATAGTATTACTTGTAAATACCCAAATCTGAATTTTGCATCTCTTTTGTATGGAGCATTAGTTTCTCTTTAATGTTTTTAGATTTTTAAAGATTATACAAGTAGCCATTAGCTCCCAGGAAAAGAACACCAGCCGCAATCTGGACCTACACTTAGCTGAAGTCTGTTGATTCCTGGTAAGGAGCTATCCCTGCCTCACTTCTTGTTATTACCAGGGACTGCAACATGATGATGCAATTCCATCTTTCCTTTATCAGTTATTAGTTGAAATATATTTAAAGCAAATCTCTCCACACTGACTGATATAGCTTATTATACATATACTTTGTCATAATCCATAAGTCAAAATAAACTCTTGAGAAAGATTATTTTTTAAGTAGAGAGAGTAATCCATGTGTTACTATACTGTCAGGCTTCAGGTTTTAATTAGTTCATTGTGTTTGGTTAACTGGCAGAGAATAGTTGGTCTTTTAATTGTGGAGGCCAATTAAAGTATTGTTAAAATATGGGATATGTAAAAATAAATTGTCAAAGTGTTTCTGAATTAAAGTTTTTGCATTCCCACTGTTGCAGTGGATTTAGCATACACTTAGTGGGTTGCTGGTACGCAGATGTATTAGAGTTCTGTATTCAGGAGTCTGACGTTGGTTTCACTGCACAGAAAGCAGGACTGCTTTCCCTTTGTGGTATCTGGGGAAAAATTATTGACTTGAGCACTCCGGCTTGCAGAAGCCACCTATATTCCGTAGCACATGTCTGCTTCTTCTGTGTTTGAAGGTAGGAAAGTTGAATCTATTCCTACTTCCATCACACAGTTTTTTTTTTTGCCTCTCACATTTAAGATGATATTGAATCCACCTACATAATCCAGAAATCTGATTGTAAAAACAGATTATTAGCAACCTTAGTTCGTCTGCAGCCTTAATCCCTGTCTGTCATGCAAACTAACATGCTGCGGGTGGTGGATATTAGAGTGTAGGAGGCCGTCATTATTCTGTCTCTATGGGCATTGTTTTGTTACTCAATGTGCCCTTTTCTTTCTGGAGTATGGGATTCATAGTGAAAACTGTACAGGTAGAAATTACCTCAGTAGACTTAGAAACAGGAATGCTTTTTATCCATTGTTTTTACAGTACCAGTCTGTGAAGGTGAAGCCTCACAGAACACAAGGGATGTGCGAAAGACTAACTTGATATAAAGGAAGAGATGACTTTACAACTTCAAGAATAGAGTAGGAGAGAACTTGGAATATGGCTCAGTGGATACAGTGTTGCTGTTCGAGCATAAGGACACAATCACCCATGACCCCAAGTACCATGAAAAGGTTGGTCATAGCATCATGCCTCTGTAATGCTGGCAGCAGGGTTGGGGAAAAGAGAGGGGAGACACAAAGAATCTTCAGGGCTTGTGGCCAGATCTACCTAAATGGAAATCTCTAGCTCAATAAAGAGACCCCACATCAAACATTGTGGAAGAGGGGTTGCATAAGAGTGGTGGGAAGAAAGTAAGACCTGGAGAATGAACAGAGGAGTGCTAAGAAATGCCGTCATCAGGACATGCCATGGCCATCACACCCACAAGCTCACTGCTGCCATGGCTACCTGTAAAAATCAAGTCACTAAGCTCAATCAGCAGTCCAACAGGAAGCAATAATTGGACTCAGTGGGTTTTTAACAAAAGGAAGAGAACATGAAGGGTGGAGGAAGCATGCCGGGAGTATTTGGAGGGTGAGGGAGCAGGCATTGCGAGTTCTTGGAGGGACTGGAAGTGAGAGTGGGAGTTGGGAGTGCATATGATCAAAATGCACTGTTTACATGGATGAAACTGAACTAAATCATACTCTACGGAGAAAAAGAAAAGAGAACCAACCCTGTCTCAAGCAACAGAAGAAAACATTCAGTGCTGTCCTCCAGACACATGTGCACACATGTGTGCCACATATACACAGTTTGCATAATAGCATATGAAGTAGATTTCAAGTGTATCAAGTATATCTTAATAGTATTATTAATTTGCTAAATTGTTTGGTAAGAGTGTTCAAGCCAGTGAGGGAAACTGCCAATTGGACTCGTAAACAAACGATGTAATTTTCAACTCTTTGACTCACTAGATTGAAACCATACACACAATACACATAAGCTGTCATTTTGTATTATTTTTATGTGTTTGAATGTGATGGATAGAGATGATAAAGTATGTATGTGCTCATGCTTGTGTGAGGGTGTACACCTGCCTAGTGTGGTCAGAGGTCAGAGGACAGTCTTGTGTTGGTCGTTGCCTTCCACCTGTTTGAGATGGGTTGTCTTGTTCACTGCTGTGAATGATGCAGCGCTAGCTGGCCTGTGAGCTCTCAGGAATTCCTGCCTCTGGCTCTTACCTGATGTAGGAGTACTAGCATTACTATGGTTACTGTCCCCTGCTATAGAGTCTGAACTCAGGCCCTCATGCTTGCATGCTAAGCACTTTATCTACTGAGCCATTGCTCTAGGTCACACTTACACACACACACACACACACACACACACACACACACACACACACACACATGCATATTTGGGTTTTTCAAAGTCAGGGTTTTTCTGTGTTACCCTAGCTACTAGCTATCCTGGAATTGATTCTATAGACCAGGCTGGCATCTAACTCAGAGATCTGCCTGCCTCTGTATCCTGAGTGCTGGAATTAAAGTGTGTGCCACCACTGCCCATTGTTTCTAGCTCATCCAGTATTTTAAACAGATGATCAAAGTGTAATTTTGCCAGTTTTTAAATTTTATTGATTGTTTTATTAATGAAGAAAATAATCTCGCATCTTGCCTAGTTTTATATCAGCTTGACACAAGCTAGAGTCATTTGAAAACAGGGGACCTCAACTGAGAAAAGGCCTTAATGAAATTTGGCTATAGGCAACTTGTTGATGCACTTTCTTGGTTGCTGTTTGCTGTGGGAGGGCCCCACTAATTATGGGCAGTGCCACCCCTGGGCAGATGGTCCTGAGGTGTTTGAAGTAAGCTGAGAAGCTCATGGATAAGAAGGCAGTAAGTACTATCCCTCCATGGTTTTGCTTGAGTTTCTTTCCTGACTTTTCTCAGTGATAGAGTGTTAACTGGAAGTGTAAGCTGAAATAAACCCTTTCCTCCCCAAGTTGCTTTTGGTCATGGTGTTTATCACAATAGAAACTTAAGACAAACCCTTAATTTGAAAGTTTGAATCACAGCTACTCCCTAACGAGAGCTCTTGCCATGTTTCCTGTAATCTAAGGATATCTGATGTTTCATAGGAACACTTGTCTTCTTTGCCCATAAGTAATGAGTGATTGTATTAATAGGTAATTACTTGATCATTGCTTGTAGGAAAGAATAAATGGAGGAACATTAGCAGTAATGGAGGACAGACCAACAGACTCTCCTAAAATTCACAGGCTAAAAATGACAGGAAGTGGGTTCTCCTTTTCTTTATAATGTTTTTTTGCGTTTTTATTTAATGTGTATGGATGTTTTGCCTGTATGCAGGACTATGTACCATGTGCATGCAGTGCCAAGAGAGGTCAGAAGAGGGCATCAGATCCTCTGGAATCTGATGGTTAACAGTGCTTAGTAGCTACCATGTGGGTGCTGGTAATAGAACCCTGGTCCTCTCAAAGAGCCACCAGTATTCTTGACTGCTAAACATCTACCCAGCACCCTACTTTTCTTAAGGAAGAAAAAGTGACATTTCAAGAAAGCCGAGTTTAAGTCTAGAAAAATCTACCCTGGGGGGAAAAAGCTGACTAGACATACAACAAAAGCAACGCTTACCCCAAGGAATAGATCGCATTTAGAAGCAAGAGTAGAGAATTTTCTGCAGCATCAGACCATGGGTGACTGCCTAAGCTGGACCGAATGGCAGTGAACAGTACTTAAAACACAAGCCTTCGGGGAATCAGCAAATAGAATGTTTTTCTTATGATATCTTACAAGGAGGATGAGGTTGTGTTTAGTTTGTTTAGGCTGCTATAACAAAATGCCATGGGCTGGAAGGCTTCTGAATGGTAGGGACTTACTTTTTACACTTCTGCAGGTTGGAACGCCAAACTGTACTTAATGGCTGGTGGAGTTTTCCTAGAAAACAGTGTTTCTGCTGTAATTTTATCAAGTGGAGAAGGGACAGGGTCTCTTTGTATTTTTTTTTAATACTCTCACCCTATTTATGAGGGCTTAACAGTCATGACCTCAGCACCTCCTAGAGACACATCCCCAAATCTACTTATGTTGGGGACAGATTTCATCATGCAAGTCTATCTATCTGTCTATCTATCTATCTATCTATCTATCTATCTATCTATCTATCTAGCACACGGTGGGGGGCGTGGCACTTTTAGTATGTTGTATAATGACTTCTATAATAAACTTCAGAAAATTTCCAAGGTGGATGAGGCCTCCAAATTTGAATGGAAGGTAGCAGGGGGCTGAAAGGCATGGTGGCCTAGAGCAGCTATGAGTGGGCAGAAGTCCACCTATGTGGTAGTTAGAGAAGGCCATCTTGGATTGAGCCTCAACCCCAAACCTGTGAACCTCTGGGCTGCTGGGAACCTGAAGCCCTAGCGCTTGCTTAGAATTATAGAAAAATAAACAGATGAATTCATGAGTTCACAGGTGACAAGCACCGGGCAGGTGATTGGCTTTGGAGGTTCAGGAATTCCGCAGCTAGTTAGTAAAGACTGCAATAAGTGGCCCATGAAGCGTGCCACCAGAACAGGAGGCTGAACATTTGGCTTTTAGACGACAGTGAAAGCCACAGCAAGCACCAAAGACACAGGACGCTGACTGGAGATGGAAACATTTTCCTTTGCTGCTCCTGGGTTTGTGGCACTCGTGGTGAGAAACTCTGATGGACAGTGTCACAACTTACACCCATATGAGAGTAATGAGATGGTCAACTCTATCCATTGTATTTCTTTGTTGTCTTTATATGACTTTCAGAAAAGCATCCCTTCCCAGAGGTTGTGGGGACAGATTTCAGTGGCTCAGAGTTTGTTTGTCATATAGAAGGTCCTGGGTTTTGTCCCCAGTACCACAAATAGAGCTTCCAGACTAATTAAAAAGATGTGGCAGATTGGGCCTGATGTGTGTCATCGCCGTTTGCTGTACACACAGAGAATGAGAGCCACTTTCAGAAAAAGAGGAATTCCCATTTTCTTTGACTTCATGTCACAAGTCATCTCTCCACATACAGACTGCAAACTAGAAAGATGGCCTTGAAAGTTACTTTCCTTCTTGTGAAATGACTGGCATTGTAATGAATAGAAGTTTTTAATCATTTGAAAGTATTTGGTATGCCATCCATAAATGAAATTAGCTTTCCTTAGAAGAGAAACAGTGGTGATTACTCTCAGAGTATGAATGATTTAGGTTGCAGATACAAAAATAGTTTATGATTTCAAAGTTTGGTCAAGTTATTAAATGCCACAATAGGGTCCAGTGGCAACCGTAACTAAAGCAAGAGCTTAATTCATGTTATCAGGACCAAATGCTCTTAATTAAACAAATGCAGAAGGAGCCAGAAATAAGCAACTGTTAAGCCCTCTGTCCCTGACCTGTTACATACAGGAGGGAGAGAGAAAGCAACTTGTAAGGATACCGAATCTTTAAAGCTGGTGCCTTTGGATCTCCTAATGGAGACAGACTACTGAGCTGGTGGGATAATATCGCAGCCCTGTGCTGATGTGAAGAGTGAGGTCATTCACAGCATATATTGTATTACTGCACAGCTTGTGGATCTCGTGCTAGAGAAGCCTGGCATTGCTTCTTCCTGGGGAAGAGATCTGCCCGGCAAAAATATCCATGCAAGGACTGCAAGCATCATCCGGTCCTCCATTTAGTGTTCTGCTCCAGGATATTCCTCCTGTCTTGCTTCTACCTAGTATGTTCTGGGAACTTGGGATCATAGATGAAGGTGAGTGACAGAGAAGACAGCCAGACGTAGACTTTCACATATATAGCTAGGAAGAAGGAAAGAAAGGAGAAAAACGAGTTCAATTTTTGAATCTCTGAATACTCAGCACTTTAAAGGACCTCTAACTAGACTTACATAAGCCCAACATCATTCTGGGTAGCTTTTATTTGGTTTTCCAAACTATAGATGAATAAACTAAATTTTGGGGCAGTGGAGTCATTTGTAACTGCAGTCAGCTGGGAGATGACAGAGATGACGGAGACGTTACTCTCAGGTAGCCAGATCTGCCCCTTGCCTGCAATACTTGGCTGACTTGTGAATCAGGAGTGAGATAAGTGGAAAACAGAGTTTACCTCTGTTCTCAACAAGATGTTTTGTTCTTGATCTAGATGGTGAGGTCAAATCAGGTCCATGTTAATGAAGGCAACAAAGCTATGTAGTTAGCAGTCTTACGGACAAGTTTATTGTCAGACAAAAAATATCAAATGAGAAACTACTAATTTGTTACCGGAAATGCTTCATTACCGCCATGGAGTGAAAGGAGGGCATTAACTTGTGCTTTTGTGATCTTGTTTTTAGCTTATGTTCCCTTTACTCTTTTTAATAGATTGAGTCATTTACTTACCAAGTTTTAAATAAACTCTGTTTTTTTTCCGTCATGTCAATCAAAACAATATGAAAACTCCAAATTTATGAGTGAAACAATGTAAAACCTTTGCTGTTTTCCTTCCTTCCTCCTCTCTCTGTGAACGTATGTATTATGTATGTATGTATGTATGTATGTATGTATGTATGTATGTGTGTGTGTGTTTGTGTATAGTAGTTCTTATTAATAATGTGACAAAAAGGTGCTGGAGAGCTGGCTCAGTTGTTAGGAGCACTTACATCTCTTCCAGAGGACCTCAGTTTGGTTCCCAACACCCATATCAAGAGCTCACCACCCTGTGTAACTCCAGTACCAGAGTATACAAGGCCTCTGACACCTGCACACATATTTTGCACAGATACATAGAGACGCAGACATAATTAAAAGTGACTAATAAAATGAGAGACTTTAATAAAACAATCGCCCTGGCTTGTTCTGATATTAAAAAGGATCAGGCAAATAGTTTGAGCCTTCAGTATCTTCATTAACTCATACAGGAATTGATGTTTCTAATACTGGCCCTTAGCCAAGGTGCTGCCGTTTGGCCATAGGTGACAATTGAATGATACCTATATTTTCTACTTGTCAAGATAAGAAAGTGTGATAATGGCATTAGGTTGATTAATTGAATCTATGGTGGAAGCCTCAGGGAGGTCTCAGAGTTAGAGATGGTCTGGGGATACTTTCAGGAAAGGAAAGGTGGTGGAGAGAATAAGATGCCCACTAATTTGACAGTCTGGATTCTTTGTCAAGAGCAGTGTCTCTATAGTGACGGCACCAGGAGCCAGGCTAGAACAGGATGGGGAGTGGAGGAAGTAGAGGCTGTGACTGAGCTGACTGTTGTGGATATGGCAGAGAACTGAGAAAACTGCCTGGGAAATTCTGTACAGTGAGGTGATGGCTATCGGAGAGGTGTGCTGAAAACATCAACGCCACAGAGATGAAGAAAATGATAATAGAAGAGAGAGGAATGTCTGGAAAATATAAAGTCACGGAGAAGACCAGAGGGTCTAGGTCCTCTGCAAAACAGTATTGTACAAAAAAGCAAAGCGACTCACTAAGAGCAAGAGGGAGTCAAGGTAAACTCGCACTGTGAGTAGCGTTTCCAGTTAACTCCATCCTGTCATGTTGTCTTATTCCCGTCATTTAACTTACGTGATGATTGCTTCTTATTTGTCTACTTGATTAGCCAGAGAAGAACATGTATGTTTTATCTGCATATATCACTTGGGTCACATGTATATTCAGTATGAGTTTAATTGCAATATCATCTCAGAGGTCTCAAATCTCTTAAAAAGTAGGTTACATGATTACATGTCATAGGGCACCAAAAACTAGTTTCTGGATGAATTCAGAAATAAATGCACATCAAAACCTATTGCTGAACATGGTATAAAGAAACCTAGGACTTTGGAGTGCTGTCTTGAAAATCTAAACAGTGGGAACTTAGTTGAGAAACTAAAAGCAGACCCTGAATTGTTGGAAGATTGCTAAACAGGGCTTGCTGTCATCAAAGTCAAATGCAGTGAAGGTCTGGAAACTGAGCTGGCCTGATCTCAATCAGCCCCTTTATCACCCCTTCCTGATAAGGCAGAGCCATCATACTGGATTTGGAAGTAGGTTAAGCACACCACATCTTGGTTGATACTTTAATTAAAATTATTAAAGTAATTATTAAGCTAAAATTGCTTAATTAAGAACATAGCTTTTGGCAGTCCCCGCCAGCCAATCAGCTGGTGAGATACCTGCTACAGTCGACAGCCTCGGAGAGGTTAGGTTATAAAAAGGAGGGCTCAAAGAAGGCCACATGGATTTCTCTAGAAAGGGGATATAGAAGAGATCTCCTAGGTAAATTGGGGTAGGAGTAGAGGAGCTGGGAGGTGGGAACATGAGGGGTTGGGTTGGGCAGGTTGGGAACAGGATGGAGGTGGGAGGGGGGAACATTGATGAAAGAGATGTCTTGAAAAGGGGGCCATTTTGGGGTTAGAGAGAAACCCAATGCAAGGGAATCTCCCAGGAATTTATAAGGATGACCCCAGCTAAGACTCCTAGCAATAATGGAGAGGGTGCCTGAACTGGCTATCTCCTATAATCAGGTTGGTGGCTACTTAATCGTCATCAGAGAGCCTGGATCCAGTAGCTGATAGAAACAAATGCAGAGATCCACAGCCAAGCACCAGGCTGAGCTCTGGGAATCCTCTTGAAGGATTGTATGCGTCAGGACATCAAGGTCTTTACAAGAGAACCCGGAGAAACAACTACCTTGGACTCAGAGGCCCTCACAGACTCTAGACTGACAACTAGGGAGCTTGCAGGGGACTGACCTAGGTCCCGTAAGTATGTGTGACAGTTGTGTAACTTGGTCTGTTTGTGGGACTTCTAGCAGTGGGATCCTGGAATGTCCCTAATGTTTGAGTTGGCTTTTGGGAACCTATTACCCAATCTGGGTTGACTCCCCTAGCCTTAACACAAGGGGAGGAGCTTAGTTCTACCTCAACTTGATAGGCTATGCTTTGTTGACACCTATGGGAGGCCTGCTCTGTTCTGAACAGAAACAGAGAAGTGGATCAAAGAGAGGAGATGGTGGAGGAGGGAGGGAAAACTTTGGTTGGTATGTAAAATAAATGAAAATTTTAATTAATTTAAAAAACATACCTCTTCTCTATGTTATGACACTGGGCATTGTCCCATGAAGCATGGAGAGGCAAACTGCCAGAAATGACACAGAGACTTTAAGCTGGTGAGAGAGAGCTGCCAGCTCCCAATTATGGTAATATTCTGAGTGGTTTTTTTCAAATGTCTCTGGAATGTACATACTTCTTAAGTTTGTCTACATTGTCTTATTTTAATCTCTAAAATAATATACATAATGTTTCCTACCCACAAGTTTCACTAATGAGCTTAACTACTGAAGGAAAGCAACCACACTGCCTTCATGGTGCCAGGCTATAGAAGGCTGTGCTGGAGACAATGGTAGTGGAAACCTGTTGTTAGAGGGTGAGGGAGTGGTTTCTTGGCAAACATCAGCTTTCTTCCTTGTTTAGATGGGGCAATGCTTCTGTATGCAGGTCACATTACAAAATGATGTCAAAATGGGAAAATCTCAAAAACAATAATGGTAAAACATGATTTATATATTTCAGAGTTGTTCATGAACACGAAATTCTATTTCTGAATTTTCTGACCTTCAGGGGATTTTCCCTCTTCATCCATTTTTTAGAATGTTTTAGTTTAAAATTATCTCTCAAAAGGGGAAGTTCTGTTCCAGGTCTAAGAAATGAATTTAATAGTAAGGCAAGCAAGACAACTTAGTTAGGATGGAAATGGAGTCACTGTAGGATCTCTGCCTTGAGAAATGGGCACTGTGATATTGCTGGACACTGAGCAGAACTCTTAACGCTCAGTTATGCAGAGGATTGATGTTCGATGACTTGTAAGGTGATGGGTTGAAGTTTAGAGGAAGTGAGTTTTGCCCTGTAGATAATGTGTTTTGATACAAGAGTGTGGGGTTCATAAAGGTCACTCATCTTTCAGTTAAGTGTGGTGAGACAAGGGAGGTGAAGGTTTAGAAATTATTTTAAAAATCTACTGAGCAAAAAAAATCATCTTCAGTTGCTATAACAGAATTGTCTTAAAGATTCAGAGATACTGGGAAATATCAAATAATGCATATGTTTAAAATATTAACTGAGTGATTTTCAAAGGATAGCTCCTGTGAAATCAAATGTAATAGTGTTACATAGGTCCAGCCACATGCATCTCATTTGGAGTCCTTTTTAAATTTCAGTGATCTTGGAATATTTTTTTCCTTATTTGGGAGAATTCAGATTTATTTTACTATAAGAATACATTGAATTATGTTATCTTGAAAGTATAAGAAGGTAGGGGTTTAAAATTTGATTTGGTAAGACTCCAAGTTTTAATAAAATTTTCTTGGCTTATTCACAA
>JAQHUG010000021.1:12280497-12314198 GCA_028555095.1 Dicrostonyx torquatus | reverse complement strand
TTAAATGTAATTAAATCATAATCATTTAGACAATGATCGGTGGTTGAATATTAACAATTGATACTTTGACTTGAAATAATAGTTTTATTGGGCTTCGTCAAATAAAGAACAGGAGATTTAATTACTTAAAACGTAAGAAATATCCCTAAAGTTTGTATTCCAATCCAGGCAAGAAGACAATTATCCTTAATATAGAGTAATATATTGATCTCATATTTTATGGGAAGAAAATAAGCTATATTAAGAGAATTTTACCAAGTCATTTAAGTGTGCATTTTAACTTTTATCGTGACACAACATAACACAACATGCAATTTATCATTTTATGCATTTAAGTGCAGTATTAAGTAGATATTCAGGAGTAGAACTCCTCAAAAAATATTTTCTGATATTTCGTTTTTTACCAAGTTTAACTTTTCAGGTCTCCTATTAACTCTTAGTTATGACAGTTAAGAGAACTATGGCCCAAAGAAATGAACTAACTAGCTTTGGATTGCTTCAGCCTGCCCAAAATTCTTATCTTTAGCAAAGGACTGCTTATTAATTTGCAAATAAACTGGCTAAAATGTTCCTAGAAAATAGGATGCCTTCTAAATATTTAATGAAATTTCTCCTTCTTAAAACATGTGCACAACAATTTGCTTTCCTGGTCCTTCTGGAAAACAAATGCTTGTTTATGCCAAAGGAAGGACCATCAGTAAAATCCCCACATTCCAAGGATCACTGGCATGCAGCATGGGCTCTCAACCCTTCAGTCTCTTGTTTACAAGGGCTCTGGCTGATGTTAGAAGTAAAAGTGCTCTAGGAAGTAGTTGCTGTAATCAGAGTGAGAAAACCCATGAAGGTTCCAATAGTCTACATTTGAGGGAGCTTTTTCATTTTATTATTCTCAGGTTTAAAAATAGGAAAAAGAAGTTATCTTACATAATAGAAAATCATCAACTAATTCAAGGTGGTTTATGGTAATAAAAATAATCATAATTTTAAATATTGCCTTAACTTGATTACAAATCTTAAAACTTCTATAATTTTATTATAAATCCCTTCGTATATAAGTTCTTTTTCAGGGCACCAGTAAATTAACTTTTCTTCTGCTCTTGTACATACTTGTACTGAGTTTTATTATTAAAATTTCTCCTTTAACTTACAATTTTTAATAGGCACCAAAAAAGTCCCAAATGACTTTTGATTCTGTGGGAAAAGCAGCCAGATATTTTTTTTCACTTGCTAAATAAAAATATCAGGAGCTGGAACTCTACCACAGTGCAGAGCCCCTTCCGAGAATACACAGGATTCTGCTGTCAATCACCAGTGCTGAAAAAAAGTAAGGTAAATTCTCAGCCTTACTATCTACTAATAGACAGAATGTATATGTGAAGCTTTGGGTTAATACCCTACAGTTACTTTTGAAATATGTTTTCCCAACGTACCAGGCAATAAAATAGAAGCTCAATGTTTTCTATGATTCTTCCCCCTTGATCCTGAGCAAGTTTTGTTGGACATACTTTTCAGATCTCCTTCAGATTTTTTCCAACAAAGTTTTAAGTTTGGAAAAACAAACAAACAAACAAACAAACAACCAAAAAACCCTGCACCACAAATATGCTGAGACTGTTTACATGAAAAACCCAGGAGGTCTTTAATGCCTATCCTAGGAGGCTGGTGGGAAAAGCTCTGACTGATGCCCAACAGAAGGGACTGGGGAGATTACAAACTGAGCTTAATTCATTTTACATATGAAGAGTTTGATGACCGTATATGGGAGTTGATGTTTTGTACTGTTGTTACATATGACATATGAAGGCTGTTTTTACTGGGTCTAAATAAATAGGAAAGTGTGATTGAGTAACACATGGGCAGTTATACCATAGTTAAACTTATTGACAGCTGTATCACTTTCCTGTGGCTGATGTAAGATACTGGACAGATTAAGAGAACAGAAATTACATTCTTTCATAGATGTAGACCCCCACAAGTCTGACATTAGTATTACAGGCAGAAATCAAGATATGAGGAAAGCAACTGACCCATGGCTCTCCTGGCTTCTGGTGGACTGTCAGCATGGGTTGCAGCCATGCCTCTGTACTCCCTGTCTCAATGGTCAAAACCTTCCATTCTGCATGTACTCATTTTCTGTTTCTGTCTGTCTCTAATGATGGAATTGTCACTGCATTTGTGACTTATTGAAATAATGTAAGACAGTCTCCAGTCTCAGATCCTTAATGTGAGCATCCCTGCTGACATCCTTTCCCGCAAATAACACATGATGTACGGGGGTCAGGGGTAGGAACTCTCATCTTTCCAGGTTCTTATTTGGGTAATTACAATGACCTAAAAAGCGAAGCTCACTGTTCTCACCATAACTCCTCTTTCTCTGTCACTCCAAAGCAGTATTTCTTACACTATATGGGTTTTAATGTTGTGCTTATTTTAAAAGGATGGAGTGTGTTGCATAAGTCAGTGATGGATACCATTCATAATAACCACAATAATTTTGAGTTATCTCTGACCTGTGAACCATTATCTTGTCTCTCCAGTAAGCTTGAACACAAAGTCTGTGTGCTATACCTATCTTATGAAACCTAGAACTAGCCTGATGGTAGCAATTTAAACTCTCCCAGCCTTTTGTTAACTAATACTTCCATTACATGTTACATTTTCTTCTTAACTCAGAAAATGTGATTGCCACATAAAGAACTTGAGACAGAGGCAACCTTTTAGCCATATCTGTTCAAGATCATAATGGGATTTCATTTTTTTCCCAAGCTAGTTTATTATCTCTCATCTCACTTTTCTTTTTCTCTTTGTGAAAGGAAATAAGGAGGTAATCGATGGGTAAGCTGCTAAGAGAGCAGTGGTATCAAGTCTGTTTTGTAACATCAAACTATTATAACATTTTATTGCTGTGATGGACTGGCTTACATAAGGCATCGATGCAGCAGAAATAAAATCTGTCACATTAATGTTTCATATTTCTGGTCTTATTTAGATGCTGGCTTCTGCCTTCAATGGTATATGTTATTGTTATTCTTATTATTAGTATTAGTGTTATTCTTATTCTTATTGTTATTAGCATCTTTCAGCCTCACAGACCACAGAGTATACAGCTTAGGTGTAAAGGCAGCTTCACAAACACATGAAGGGTGATGCTACCCTAAGTGCAGTGTAATAGATGAGGTTTGATTTCATTTGTACGTGGTACAGTTAAAAGGTTATGGTTTGTTTTAGTTTTGTGACTATTACAAAGGAAAAGGTCATGCTTGGGAGCCAATTTTAGATTAATGTCAGCAGATGTAGTGTGAACCAGTCAGGAGGCAAACATGCTCCATGTTTCAGAGTTGTGTTGCTAGAGAGAGTGTCTGGAAACAATTTGTAAAGAAGAAAAGTTGTCACAGTTCTAGAAGCGGCAATGTCCAGGGTAAAGCCACTAGTAGGCTTGAACCCCGTCTGTCTGTGATTCAACTCAACACATTGGTTAAGTATTCGCTATAGCAAAATGATGTGATAGACATTGGAATAAAGCAGAAAATAGTACAGAACTGTATCTCTTCATTTGTCAACGTTTTATAGTGAAAAAGATGATGAAAGACCTTTTCGTTTTTTCTCTTTGTTCTGTTACCTTTGATCATTTCTGCACGGAGATGTGAAACAATGAGGAACAGGTACATAGATACTTTCTTAGCCTCTGGCATACTTTAAGATATATTTTAAGTCTTGAATATGTATTAGTTGTCACCTGCCAAATATTAATTACTGTTCTTTGAAGCATCCCTGGTGCAGAGAGTAAAGACAAATAGAATTGATAATTTCACACAGCGCTGTGAGAAAAAGAACCACCAGGAAACAAAAATTTATAAATGCATTGTGTTATAATTATAATTAGAATTCAGCATGTGAAAAATAAAAGGTGTTCTATCAGGATTCTGTGAATTCATAGGGAAAAAGGATTTTAAGTTTTTTTTTCTGTCTTCTCAGACTTTTAAAGGAGAATATATATAACAATTTGTACAGTGTTAAAGAAAAGGAAAAAAATTCTGTGCATGTGCTTTTAGTTTCAGGGTAAGATCTTGTTTATAGGCAGTGAAAAGCTAACAATTACTTGCAGCCTGTTAGTGTTGGAAAAAGACCTTTGGGAGAGTTCTGGAAGCATGTGGGCAGCTGATTTGTGTCTCCCTCTGATTGACACCAATGCCTAATGATCATTTGTGTTCCCCCCTCCCCCCGGTTCCTGGAGGAGTGATCTTGTTCTCCTCTGGCTTTGCATAAGCTGCAGAACACAGGGCATTCAATAACAGAATTCTAATCGACCTAGAATATTAATTTAATATTCTTTTAAATGGAGGTAGAACCTATGAAGACAGGCAAGGGAGTATTTATCACTTCATTTACGACTTGGCAAATATTTACTGGCAATGACTATGCAACAAGAAATACAGAAGGTTTTGAGGGTGTGAAGTCAAGTGAGGCAAGATTCATGACTTGGAGGCACCCAAAGTCTGGAGGAGACAGATGTGCATGTTAGTCACAGAGCAATGCAGGAATGTGAAAACGATGTCTAGTTACAAACACTATAGGACTTGGAGCAGTAGCGGACCAGGATTTTCTGAATTGAAGAGAGCTGTATAGACATGGTCATATTTGATTGATATCTAGAAAGCTTTTCTAGGTGTGGAGCAAGACAAGACAGAAAGAATAGCTATGCAAAGCCACAGAAATACAAAAGAGACTAGTTTCTGGAAGAAATCAGATTCAGATGTAATTCCCTATGCAATGGTGACAACTGGAGGTAGGCAGCAGACAGGTAGCATCATCTATAGGTACCCCATACTTAACAGTGCCATCTATCAGGAGATGCCTGGGTCTGACTGGTATAAACAGAGGGTCAGACTGAGGGAGGTGAGGTGTGGGGAGTTTAGAATCGTATAATGTACATTTTCAAGAGTTTGGTGAGTAATGGGATTGTAGAAGGGGAGATAAAGTAATTTTGGATGGCGTGTATGCTGCTTAAGTGGAAATATATCTGATTAACATTGGTATTAGCTAACTTTTTTTCCTAATGTAAATGTTAATATAGTAACAAGTTATCGACTATCTGCTTCTTCTTATGTGGTAAGCACTTAAAAAGCCAGTGACTGTAGCTAACATTATTGAGCCACTACTTTGTGTCAGGCATGGGGATAAAGACTTAAAACATTTTTATAATCCTTGTGATGGCCCTATGATATGTACTTTGGAACTCCTGTTTAATAGAGGAGGCTGCCCAGGCTCTAAGTAATTCATGTGTGTTTCATTAGTAGACCAAATTTGGACATTTTCTAATTCTAAAACTCTGATGTTTTTTCCCTACTAGCATATTCCTCCTTTGTATGTCAGAAGTTTTTTGGCCCTATTTTCAGACTTTTGAAAGGAGTATTCCTTACCAGCCGCTGGAAAGCAGCATCTTGCTGGCGAAACCCATGAGTTATTTTCATTTATACTTGAGTCTTGTGTATTCTTAACTCTGCATAGACAGAAGCACAAGCCCTCTGCCCCACACAGGACTTCAAGGTTCTATAGATCTTTAGACAGGTCTGAAGACTTTGTTGACCCAGTAGTTTTTGATTTGCCTAAAGCATGTTCTGGAGCCCCAAAGTCAAGGTACCTGCATCATAACCAATTGTCTTCAATTGTCTAAGGACAAAGCACTATGTGGTCTAGTCCATGGTGGTTCTTACTACACTCCTCCACTTGTCTTTTTGACTGGTGCCTTAGCATATACTTCCCAAACTGGAAGGGACAAAAACTACCTCTCAGGCCCCAGGCACCTCTTTGTCTTGATCAGCAGTTGGCAAACTTTTCCTGAGAAGAGTCAGAGAGTCGTCGTTGTCAGTCTTCAGGTCTATGCAAGACCTGTAGTATTTCTCAGCCTGAGAGCAGTTGGTGCTCCCAGAAACTCTCATCTTGTATTTCAGTAAAACTTGAATTACAGAGACAAAGGTCAGGCTAGGTGGGATGTGTCAGTTCAGTTTGCCTACACTCTTTCTGAAAAGTTTCCCCAGAGCCCACATCTCGGGAGAGTCTTTGCCTACTGGTTTACCTGCAGTGAGTGCTCTCCATTTGGGAAACAATGCTGGTCTGTGAACTCTGGGAATAGGGACTGCTTCTTACCACCTTATCTTCATTACCTTTACAAGGATAGAGAAGGTTCATTAAAGTTTCTTGAGTGGATGGATGAATTTCATTAGCACAACACTGTATCCTGGTTGTGTGATTCAATTGTGCTTTGCAAAATCTGCTTTAAACTGATAAGATTAGTGGAAGTTCATACTAAGGCTAGGCCTCCCTTCTCCACAGATAACAGGAAAAAGGCACGCACTACTCTTTGAAATTTAGTTTCAAGTAATTATTTTCATTAGCATGGAATACAACACTTAATGTCTCCATTAAAGTGAAACAACTCAATACAAACTTAGTCTTTTGTTTCTTAGAAGTAGGGACTTTGTTAAATGTTCCAGTTTAGAGTATGGGAGAAATTCAACGGGAAAGGGATACTTTTTTTAGGCTTTGGAATATTCATCAATAAATTCTTGAAACACCTAGCAGAAATGCATAGTTGTTTGATGTATGTATAACAAAACCTTTCTGTGGCCTCAAGATGGCTTATTAAGGAAGAGATTCAATATAAGGGTTAATTAACCTCCCCTCTGGTCTTCAGAGTGGCAGAGAGGGTGCTAGAAACAGTAGAAAGAATCACATTTAAAAAGTTTTTCTCTGGTTTCAGAATGTTAGTTTCTGAACCTTTTTTTTGTTTTTGTTTTTGTTTTTGTTTTTTTCGAGACAGGGTTTCTCTGTGGGCTTTGGAGCCTGCGCTGGAACTAGCTCCTGTAGACCAGGCTGGTCTCAAACTCACAAAGATCCGCCTGCCTCTGCCTCCCGAGTGCTGGGATTAAAGGCATGTGCCACCACTGCCCGGCATAGTTTTTGAACTTTTTAATACAAACTATTAATGCAGCTAGGTTTTATGCCATTTTTTTCTACATTTGTATTCACTAAATTCTCTTCATAAAAAAAAAAGTGACTCAGATATGTAAAATAGCTCTGGATTTCAATTTATCTTGGCTTAAGTAAGCAGCAATGTGCCAAGGGCGTGCATGTTGACCCCAGAGTGGGAAAGCCACTGTTTGCTTGGGTACACAGTTTTTCCTTCAGTTGGTTGGAACAGTTGGGACCTGAAGACCAGTCACTCCTCTGCTGCTGCCTCAGTTGTCACAGGTGATGGATTTTAGACCTGTCTTCCCCCATTAACTCATAAGAATGATTTGAGGAAATAATATTAACAATGTTAACTTCCAGGATTTCAATTTTTGCTTCTATCTAAAAGCCATTAAGCTCAATAACTCATTCAGATTGACCAAAGCCCACAATTACTCAGTAGGTCATCATCATATTTGAGTGGAGACCTGTTTTGTCACATACAGCCTTGAAACCTCCTAGGATGAACTTCAGAAAGGCAAGCAAACATTTTGCCTCCTTTTTTCTTTGTATGTCATGTTAAGCTATTTTATATCTTGGATGAAAACCCAATCCTATCCCAACTACATAATCCTGTTTACTTTTTCTTAACTAAAAATACTACTCCGAACAGATAAATATATTTTTTGCCCAGTGAGGCCTGTGAAGCCTGTGTCCCTCATCTACACCACTTTGTTCAAGGCTACTGAAATGAGTCCTGGTCAACCTCTCAGATCCTCCAGTTTCCTGAACCCTCCCACCACACCAACCCTCTTGACTCTGACCATCTTCTCATCTTCCTTCCAAATCATGTCTAATTATATCAGATAAAAGGAGCACCAAGTTCCTTGAAAGAAGTGATTATAGGCTATATCACTGATTTCTTATTTATTTATTTTTTAACATTCCAACTGCTGTTTCCCCTCCCTCTTCTCCTCCTAGTCCCTCCCCTACTCCCTTACAGTCACCAGACAATCCACTCCTCCACCATTTCTCTCCAGGAAAGGACATGCCTCCCATGGATATCAATGGAACATGGCATATTAAATTGCAGTAAACCTAGGCAGCTTCCTCTATTTAAGGCTGAATGAGTCAATCTAGCATGAGGAAAGTGTCCCAAAAGCAGCAAAAAGAGTCAGACACAGTCACTTCTCCCACTGTTAGACAAAGAAGACCAAGCCACACACTATAAGATATAGTAGAGGGTCTAGATCAGTCCCGTGCACGCTCCTGAACTGATATCTTTTTTGTTTTTCTTTAAAATATGTATTTTTTATTAGTTCATTGAGAATTTCATACAATGTGTCTTGGTCATATTCATCCCTCCCCTATCTCCTCTTATGTCCACCCTTTTTTCCTATTCATCCAATTTTGTCTCATTTTTTAAAATTTTTTTCACCCATGGAGTCTAATTTGTGCTACCCATATATTCTTGCCTGTACGACCTTCTACCAGAGTGTGATTGACTTACCAGGGGCTATACCTGGTAACCTACAGTAACTTTCTCCTATCTCACTGTCTATCAATTGCCAGCAGCTCCTTGGATGGGACTTTGTGTCCAACTTCCTTCTCCAGGCTAGGATTTGATCTCCTTTGAGCTTTTTGCAGACTTGTGTGTGCTGTCCCAACAACTGTGGCTTACAGGTGGAGTTATTCTAGTGTGTCCAGAGGAAACTCTTTCCTTGTCATACGCTTCCACTGGAAGCTTTTCTACTCCATCTTCTGAAATGATTAGGAGCCTTGGGAGGAAAAAATATGATATAGGTGTCCCACATAAGGCTGAGCACCCCACTCTCATACTCTCTGCCCTTTGGCGAACTGGGGGACTCTGTGTTAACCATCCACCACCGCAAATAGAAGCTTCTCTAATGATGCTTGACGGATGCATTAAGCTGCATCTTCGTGCCATAGGAGGGCCTGAATGGGGAGAAGGTCTGCATCACTAACCCTTGATAAATGTATGCTCCATTGGGTGGAAACTAAAATGCATTCTTTTGAGTATACTTTTATAAGGTTTTTGTGTCTTATTTAAACTTTCTCATCATGAAAGTAAATGGAAGTAAAATGTCTTTGTACTAAAAAATACAATCAAATCCTGTTTTCCTTGGGGGGAATATTAATATTTTGACAATGAATTGTAATCTATTACTTGTAATTATAAACTATAGCATATCCTTAGCTTTTAGGTTTTGCAGTGATTAAAAAATCATTTTGATATTTGAAGTAGTTAACATTAAATCTTAAAATATAACAAAACCTTTAATAATAGGAAGTGCATCTTCTGTTTACCTCAGCAAACAATAACAGATTGTTCTCACATTCCCATGTTACTCTTCCACCATGTAGTTGGGAAAAGACTTTAAAACTAACAGTGTTAAATAAGGACATTTCTCCTGACCATACCCGTGGCCAGCAATAGAAACTGTTTGAAGAATGCAAAGTAGTCTACTGTGCTTTTGTTCAAATTTAAATTTATTTTATTTGACATGTATAGGTGTTTTGTCTGCATGTATTTCTGTGATCCACATGTATGCCCAGTTTCCACAGAGGCAGGAAGAAGGTATTGGACACTTGAGGACTATAATTACAGATGGCTGTGAGCCACTGGGAGCATGGTGGCTCTCTAACCTGGGATCCCAGGAAGCAGACAGTATTCTTAACTGATGAACCGTCTCTCCAGCCCTCTCCTGTGAGAGATCCAAATGCTTACAATTGGCTCCAGGAGCACTTCCAGTTACTGTAATGGAAGCACCAGAAAAACCTCAAACTAGGATTGTTTTCAGACTCTTCTCCCATAGTGGTGACAAAGAAGCCCTGGGCAACAATGTTACTTCTGTGATTGTGGAAGAGCCAGCCGTTGTCCTACATGATGTTTCCACCCAAGGAAACAGACCAGAAGAGTCGAGCAACTTGGTCAAAGGTATTCGGCACTGAGAGCAGCAGAATTGATCTTTTGACTCTGAGGCTAGATTATATTTTTGCCTCATATCCAAGAAAAAGACTAAATTTTGTACACTATAAAGAGGTAGAAAATAAAAGCGTAAAGAGCAAATGTAACATTGTCATCATACAACTAATCTAAGATAATTATTCTCCTTTTTACAGGATGAGTTCTAAGACCTGTTCTCAGATTTTTATTTGGATGTATATTTAGCCGAGAAAGAAGGGTGGCTGCACGTTGGACACATGAACTCTGGTTTTCTAGGTAGTTATTTATGGGTAGCCCTCTAACTCTGGGAAGGTCCATGCTGTGGTTGTGGTTGAAATTCCAAACGTATTTGGCTAGGAGTTTTCCGTGGAAAACATTTTATTGTGTTCATCAAGCAACGTTCACTGAGACATTTGGAAGCAATTTGTGCCGACTGTAAACTCGAACATGGCCCCAGGTGAAGTTTCAATATGGAAATGAAGCCGAGCTCCCCGGGTGTCTCTCTCTTCTTGTAACACTCTAGCCATGGGAGTTTACAGCACTCTCCTGCAAACTGTGTAGTTCCACCTGAAGTTTCCTTTCGTGCTCTTTTGATTTGGGTGGACAGAGGGTAAGCGCCAGCATTGTTCATCATTCTGTGGGTTTTGGAAAGAATGCATGCAACAAGGCCTGGTGTTGCTGCGGTCGGGTTGCAGAATCCAAGGCGGTAACGGTGGCTAATCCAATGAATGCTTTGTGTCACTATGGTATCATATGTAATATTTACAGACCATAGGGTGGCAAGAATCGTGAGGCTATTTGATTTCAAGGAGATGTTCTTTTCTTTCTTTCTTTTTTTTTCCTGGGTTTTTGGTTTCTTTCTTTCTTTTTTTTGTTGTTACAAGAAAAATTTACATTTACTCCCCTTGTTCCCGGCCCTCCCGCTCCCCCACTACCCCACCACCTTCCCCCTGCTTCCTTAAGATGGTGCAGGATACCCTGCCCTATGGGAAGCCCAAGGCCCTCCCCCCTCCATCTCGGTCTAGGAAGATGTGCATCCATATATAATAAGTTCCCAAAAAGCCAATACATGCAGAAGAGCTAGGTCCCGGTGCCATTATGTGACTGCCAGTGGAGACTGACTGAGAAACCACAGATGTTCTTTTCTTTAGGATAAAAATGAAAAGTACACACTCAGAAATGTGATTGTATTCAGAGCTTTTTTTAAAAAGTAGATGTTGGATGCTTTGTTTAACAAAATCTGTTGACCCTGACCAGTACCCTCCAGATAAAGACTTAATGTGCTGACTATAAAAAATATAAAAGAAGCTATGAAAATGATTGTTGTCTACATGTGGATGCATTTCATTGTTAGAAAGCCGTGATTTTATCCTGATGGGTGAATTTGCTGTTCTTATGCATGTGTGTTTATGTATATGTTTGTTTGTGTTAGAGTTTATGTGTGTGCCTGTTTGTGTGGAGGGCATGGGTGTCTATTTGTCTTTAAGTGGAGGGCAAAAGAGAACCTTAGGTGCCATTTCTCAGTGTCTTTCATTTGCTTGACCCAAAGAAATAAGAACAATAAGAACAAAAAGGCCAATAAGAACAAAAGATCTGTCTTCCCAACAGTGGCATCATAAGCATGTACCACCATGCCTAGATACTTTAAAATACAGATTATGAGGGATGACACTTCTTGTGCTTTTATTAACTGACCTATTTTCTCTGCTCCAGTATAGTGTTTTTTGCTTATTTTCCTCACTTTATTATTGCTACTATAAAATTCTTTATTATAAATAGTTTTGTTAATGACATAAGACACTTGCTTCACATACTGTTATGCTTATAAATTTAAATGCTATTCCCCACACTGAGACAGCCTATGCATGGTTCCCTTCAGTTCTGTAGAGGTTTGTCTTAGTCACTGTTCTATTGCTGTGAAGAGACATCATGACCAAGGCAACTTCTAGGAGAAAGAATTTAACTGGTGGCTTTCTTACAGTTTTGAGGGTCAGTGCATTATTATCATGGTGGACACAATGGTAGCGTACAAGCAGAAATGTTGCTAGAGAGGTAGCTGAGAGCTTAAAGGAAGGAGTTTGACTGTCCCACCAGCCAGTTCCCAATAATGACACGGAGACTTCTTATTAATTATGAAAGCTCTATAGCTTAGGCTTGTTCCTAACTAGCTCTTATAGCTTAACTCATTTATATTAATCTATTTTATCGTGTGGTGTTACCCCTCTTCCATTTTGTACCTCCTGTTTCCTCTCCCTGACTCCTGCCATCTAGATCTTCCTCTTCTTCCTTTCTCTTCCTGGAAATCCCACCTTTATTTCCTCTCTAGCTATTGACACTTTTCAGCTTTTCATTGCATCAATCACAGCAATACATCTTCACACAGTGTATAAATTCCCACAACAGCTTTACATGGATCTGAAGTCAGGAGGAAGAGAGCGACACGCTTGCTGTTGGCTTTTGAAATCTCAAAGCCCACCCTCAGCAACAGATTTCCTCCAACAAGAGGAAGTCCTCCTAACCTTCCTAAATAAACAAAGCAGTCAAACATGAGTCTATAGGGGTGTTACTCAATAGAGCTGACCTTAGCTGACAGAATTGTTTGTTACCTATTTGCTTAACCACTTTTTAATCATCCTGGAATTAAGTATAATTTCCTAATGTGTCTTCAGAGCAGAACTCTCATGACTTAACTCATTTGTTATCTCATGTTTTTCTACCTTAGCTTTCCGAGGTAATTTTCCTGGGCATTGTTATCACATGATTTGTCACCATTGTTCCTCGTACAGTCCCAATCTCGTGTTTAAAGGGAATTTCCAGCTGCTGCCTACTCAATTTCAGATTAGTTCTGTCACTTAGTCTCTGCAGTAAGCATTCTTGTCACAGATGAAACAGGGGTATTTCCCCTCCAGCTTTATGTTGTCCAAAAAATGTGGGCTCTTCTTTGTTCTTTTCTTTGCTTTAAGCCTGCCTCCTCTTTCTCCCTCATTCCCACTAATTCCACCTTCTCCCCTTTATTCACACACTTGACACAATTTTACTTTTCTTTTTCCTTTCCAATTTGATGAGAAACTAATGGCAAACAAACTTCAAGTCAGTTTTAATTGACACGGAGTTTCTCCGATGGTTTTATGTAACTCGGAAGAGTTTCTGATGATGTTAGAGAATGATCTAAGCTAGAGTCTTCCATCAGCATTTTAGTGTCTATTCAGAATCTTCTTTTAATGTGGTCTTAAAAAAACAATCTTTTTAAATTTTACATATCAATCCCAGTTCCCCCACCCTTCCTTCCTCTCTCTCCCCCTCCCTCTTTTCCCTACCCCACCCCACACTCCATCTACTCCTCAGAGAGAGCAAGACCTCCCATGGGGAGTCAACAGAGTCTGTCACATCACACTGAGGTAGGACCAAGGCCTTCTTCTTTATATCTCTATTCAGAATTTTACTTCTTAGTTTTCATTAATTTTTTTATGGTTAGAAAAGTCCTAAGATAAATAGCTAATGACATTTGATCCCTTACTTTGGTACCAGTGCTTCATGAGTGAAATCCTATAACTGTTTGGGACCGTGAGCTAAACTGAAATGACATCATGGGGCAGCTCAGCATGGGGTTGTTTGTTTATAAGAATTCACTCTTGAGAAACTCAAGGTGTTTTTCTTTTGCCACATCTGACATTTCCTATACAACCTATTCTCAACCATACACAGAGACCTTGGAATTTTCCCATTTTCCAAGATGCTCTAGGATCTCAGAGGTCTTTGAAAAAGACAAAACATTTGTATGTGAAACTGTTACATATTTTTATAGGACACCCTATAATTAAGTGCCAGGCTGTATCAATGGATGAAAATACAAACGAGGAACATGCTGACACATTTGTGGGAAGGGTCATCAAGATCATGGATCTGGTCAGGAACCCTGCAAGAGATTGAAAGGGGTAGGAAGACCACTGGGAAAGGTCTGCATCTTGGCAGAGATACTGCTGGCCCTTCAGCAACACAGCTCTTCAACCAGAGAGGTGTGTGCATGGTTGATGCAGGAGGCCCAGACCTTGAATACTAGATGACATCAGTGCTTTCCAAGTTTATGCCAATGCCATGCAGCTTAGCCAGCTCTTGTCCTGTCAGAACTGTGAGTTACTGCTGGCATGTGCCAGCCTCCTTGGCTGTCTTCACTTTGGCTTTCTCAGGCAGAGCTCATGCTGCCAAGTGGGAGGAGGTAAAGGATTTGTTGACACTATACCCTTCTGGGGAGAGCATATTAACTTGAGTGCTTTTGAAGGACAAATGTGATTTTTTTCTCTTAAAATTATTTCTAACTTTTAGAGGAAAGCTTTACAACAAATTAGAGAAAAAACAGTAGCATAATTGGATCTTACATCACTAAAAAGACTAAGATATATGAGGACAGATTAGGCACTCTTTGAAAGAAAATGGCCCCCAAAAGGAGTGGCACTCTTGGGAGGTGTGGCTTTGTTGGAGTAGACCTGGCCTTGCTGGGGGAAATTTGTCACTTTAGATGTGGGCTTTGAAGTCTCGTATATGCTCAAGTTTTTCTTGGTGTGATATTGAAACCACTTCCTGTTGCCTTCTCATCAAGATATAGTCAGCACCATGTGTACCTGCACCCTGCCACGCTCCCTGCCATGATGATAAAGGATTAAAGTACCGAAGCTGGAAGCTCCCACTTCAATGAGATGTTTTCATATAGAAGTGTAGCTGTGGTCATAGTGTCTCTTCACAGCAATAGAAACTCCGAGACAGGCACTAGCAAACCAAACTCTGATGAGTCTTTAAAAGCAATCTGAGAGTGGGCCATTTTTGGCTGACTAGCATAACCATAACAGGAAATATCTTCATAATTATTTTAGAGTCTTTTCAACTCTACGTGTCTTTATAAAGTATCCACAATATTTACCCAATGTGTTTTACTTTGTAAAAATTTAAAGAATGACAAATAGTTTGAAATTTAAAATTATCTCAATAATGAATGATTCTTTTAAATTGTTTTTATGACAGGAGTTACAAATAGTTTACTTAGTAACTACATATATACTAATAACTATATATAACTATGCAGTTATTGCATACCATTTAGTTTCCTGTTTTTTTTACATATACATTGTAGGCATATTTATTATGTGTTGAAAATCAAGTATTTTACATAAAAGGATGAGTCCACTGACATTCATTCTTCATTTGTCAGCTGTAAGAAACCTCATGTTTAGTGAGCTCTGGTGTCTTGATTTCTTTTTTGTTCAGTAGTTGTTTATAATATTATAAATTTTTACCTGTATTTAAAAGTTTAAGAAAATCAGTGGGTCCATTGTCAGAAAAAGGTATATGGGCATATACACAAAATACGTTTTCAGAATTACGAAGCAAGGCTCAGATCCCTGAAGACTAGCTTAAATCTTTTAGAGGACTATGGATCCTGGATTATAAATTCCTGATTTTTTTTTTTGTACAAATGCTCTTTCATGTGTGAGGAAAGAGAACTGATTGTAGTGTTTAGATGAGTGTCACATGTTGGTCCCCACAGAACTTACTGCTCTGAGTGTGCTGTAGTGCATCGTTGCCAACTGTTCAATACCCAGGGCCATTTGGAATTTATTCCAGGCCAGTGTACCAGAACCATGATAGTGAGGGAGCTGCTGTGTGGAGTTGGGAATGAAATGCTGTTAGGAGCCTCCAGATCCTGAGCTTGGCAGAACTGTGCAGTCCACGCATCCAGCATCTGCAGATAAGGCTCTCTTCTTGTAGATGTGGTTGGCTTGTAGCACAGTTGGGAAGGATTCTGATTTACAGTAGAAGTTCAAAACTTTTCCTTCAAGTGTTTTCATCCTTCTGCTTGATACCCAGACCTCAACTGAAGCATTACCAAATCCTTTCCCAGACACTCTGAGATAGGACTGCCAGAGCGTCAACATCCTTCAGAATCCTAATTAATTTTTCTCTATCTCAGGAAAGATACTGTTCTGCAACATTAGAATAAAAATGGCTACTGTTTTCTCAGCATACAATGTATCTCACATCAATATGCTTTCCAAATCTGTGGGTACACACCGAGAAGGAACCCCACTAATACTTCACTTCTGTGCATACCCTTTTCTAAGTGCTTCAGAAGCTTCAGCAGATCAGTCAGTCTTTTTCTCACTCCTACCTTACTGCAGTCTTCTGGAACCAATACTGCCCTGTTGTCTTTGGCACATCCATCTCACTGGCCAATTAGGAGTAGATACATAATTTTTCCTAGGAAGCACATATTTGACTATTCTCTTCTCAAATTTATATTCTTCCAGGACAATCATCCTACCACACAATCTTCTACAATGGGGTGTAGTTTACATTAAGCATGTACTCTAAGATATGTAATCATTTCTCCATTTCTTAGAGATGAAGTGTTACTAGTTGAGTAACTTCAGCTAACATTCTATTTTACTTTTGTGTGTGTGTGTGTGTGTGCGCGCGTGCGTGCAGGCACATATATTGCAGGGATATAGTCAATGGATGTCAGAAGACAACTCTCGGGAGTTAGTCCTCTCCTGAGCCTTGTGGAGTGAGGAGACTGAACCCAAGTCATCACGATCTATAAATACCTCTCTCTACCTTTAAGCTATCTTTCCAGTCTCGACCAACATACTGTGAATGCTCTTCTTCATGCTATATAGTGTACAAATGTGTTTTAGACACAGTCTACTAAGAAACTCACAGAATAGCATGAAAACTTGGACACACATAGTTAACTATAGTGTGAATAGAGATGAAACAAAGTTAGTTCTATTGAATTGGAGAGAAGTGATGATAATTCTTTCTGGCTAAGATACATGGGTATAGTGGTCTTTCTTTTGAGCATCAGCTTCTGAATAATGACGTGGAGACTTCTTATTATGTATGAAAGCTTGACTTTAGCTTAGGCTTGTACCCAACTTGCTCTTAAAACTTAAATTAACCTGTTTATATTAATGTGTATTTTACCACATTGCTCATTATCTTTTCTCAGTACTGTGCACCTGACTTCCTCTGTGACTGCTGGCAAATCCCCCACCTCAGATTCTTTCCAGAGTTCTGTCTCAGCCGAGAAGTCCCACCTATCCTCTCCTGCCTAGGATTGGATGTTCAGCTTTTTATTAAGCCAACCAGAAAGTACCTTAGGCAGGCAAGGAAGGACAGAGACACATCTTCATACAGTGTGATCAAATATCCCATAACACATGGAAAGTGATTGTTAGAGCTATGATTTGAAGTCACATCTCATATGAATTTAGACAATGAGTAATATGGGCCCAAGGCTTTGTAAGTCAAGAGACGGAGGTGAGCAAAAACCAATCTTGGTCCAAGGCCCATAAGGGAAACTTTAGTTGTCTACTTCATTTGTGTTAGTCTTGTACTATAGACTTTCCCACTTCAGCACCCGACTACACTAGTTTGGGTTTTCTCATCTGATCCTGCCTTGGTCCACCTTTCCATTTGTATTTCCTTTGGTTTTCTTTAAAGTAGACTCAGTTTCTCTCCTAACCAGAGATTCTGTACATTGTAAGTTCTAAAGATTTCTTTAGAAGTGGTTTAATACTTGCTTTTGAGTTACACCTTCTCATTCATCACAGCCTCTGTAAATTCTAGAATTATGTTCTTTTCATTAGCTGTTTTCCTTTTAGTTGCTGCTCAAGTCCTGTTGACCTTGTGTCTATGGTTCCCAGTGCTCATCACATCTTGCTACATTGCTCTTTAATGCCCACATCCAAGCCATACTTGTCTGTAGCAACGAATTCTGCCTTCACGGTCTCCTCTTTATCAGATTACATTACTTGATACCTTTCTGTTAAAAAATTTACACCATTTGAAAATATCTTTTTGTGGAATTTTAACATGTTTCTTAAATATTTAAATAATTACACCTTGTCTCTTCAGCAACCTGAAGGATCTAGAAAAGCTTAACGTTCTTTTATTACCCATAGTATATTTAGTATGAGTAAAAGTTTAGGCTGAATTATAAGAAACACTACTTTTGTTTACCTAAATAATATTGTTTGCCCAAATAATTAGCTATTTCAAATGGTTCAGTATAATAATAAAATTTGTTTTTTTTCTATTGATTTTATTGAGTTCTACATTTTTCTCTGCTCCCTTCCCTTTCTCTCCCCTCCCCTTCAACCCTTTCCCATGGTCCCCAGGCTCCCAATTTACTCAGGAGATCTTGTCTTCCCATGTAGATTAGATCCATGTATGTCTCTCTTAGGGTCCTCATTGTTGTCTAGGTTCCCTAGGATTCTGATTTTTAGGCTGGTTTTCTTTGCTTTATGTTTTTAAAAAAATTGATTTCTTAATTGGAAAACCTATCAAACTTCTTGAGAATGGATATATTTTACCTTCTTAGTATTCTTCAGAGAAAAGTTTCAAAACTCCTTTAATAAATCTTGATCCTTCCTTCTTCTATTCATTAAAAAAATTAAAAAGCCATTTTAGTCAGAGTATATGAACAGTAAATACTATCACACTTTAAAACAGGAAACTACTTTTTGAAAAAAAGGTGATATGTTATGAGACTTGCTTTATAGATTTTCCTGATATTTCTTCCCAAGACATAAGGGAGAGATGGTACAGATGCCTAAGTGCCACTGTGGAAATGAGTATCTGAGCTTGACTTTTGGTTCTAGACAAGAAACTCCATTTGTGTAGTTAATTTCCTCTGTGAAACAGGAATAACAGAAGCATGACACTTATCCCAGGTGTGTTGGGAGGATCAAATCAGATACGCAGAGACCTACTGTAGAGAAGGTGCTCATTCGACTTCCTTCCCTTTTCTTGTCCAGGAAAGGCTTGTTTTAAGGAGGATGACAGGATTGCATGAGGGTAATTTGTAATCATTTAAGTTATAGAGAATGTTTGCTCTTTAAATTCATAATCTGCTCGCTTGATTCTCCCTAATAAATACCCGCAGCCTTGTGTCGCAACATCCTTGTCTCTTCATTCTTTTGTTGCTTCCTTTGTTCCAACCAATTCCAAGTCTTCTTTTAATCTTTGCTCAAACTGTAATTTTTTCTGTGCTCAATAGGACGTGTCTTTTGGCACTGTGTGCTTTTTCCTCTTTTGTAGCACTTGATGCCGTGCAACTGAAAAGAAACAACCATGTGTAGCTTCGCATTTAACGTCTCTTTTGTTGCATTTGAAGTTTCAATATAGTGATCATTCTGGTTTTACACAATGCTGCCTACTAAAAATCTAAGCCTCATATCTGGATTACAGTAGTGTAGTATTTAACGTCGGTCTGAAGATAAGGAACCAACTAACTGATATACCTAGACATTTTCTAGCTGGTCACCTAGAGGGTAAACTTAGAGTCAAGACACACTGGGAATCTGCTAAATCGTCTCTTCATGGAAATTCTATAGCTGTAAACTATGTCCAGATGAGAGATATTGCTTTGTATTTATGGAGATAGAAGAAAGGAGCATCCTGTCTTTAGCCAAGCTTGGAATGTAAGCTCTATGTTTAGAATGGTCTGAATATAAAGTTCTGCAAATGATGAAAGCTGAAATTTAGAGACCTCTTATAAAGGTAACTTCAAACCAAACATGGTGGTACATGCCTTTAATCCCAGTACTTAGAAGGCAAATGCAGGTGGATCTCTATGAGTTTGAAGTTAGCTTGGTCTACACAGTAAGTTCCTGGACAGACACTGCTACACAGAAAAATTCTGTCTCAAGAAACAAAAAGCAACTACTTCCTCCAAAATGCAGCTTCAGATCCTATAAGTCAAGTCTGTGGATTTAAATGAGGAAATCACAACATTAGTTGCTATGATGAGTTTATCATCAAAAACTCATTGTTTATAGGAGGATAAATGTCACATAAGTAGTTTATTCCTCTCCTCTTTAGTTTAAAGTAAAAAATTCCTTAAATAAATGGGTACCTTATGGTTTTGCTTTCAGTTTTCTGCAGTTTTAGTGAGGCTTCTTCTTCTTCTTCTTCTTCTTCTTCTTCTTCTTCTTCTTCTTCTTCTTCTTCTTCTTCCTCCTCCTCCTCCTCCTCCTCCTCCTCCTCCTCCTTCTTCTTTCTAGTTTTTTTGAGACAGGCCTTCTCTGTGCATTTGAAGCACGTCCTAGAACTAGCTCTTGTCGACCAAGCTGGCCTTGAACTCATATAGATCCACCTGCCTCTGCCTCCCAGGTGTTGGGATTAAAGGCGTGCCACCACCACCCAAGCTTCAGTGAGAATTATCTATTGATCTGTTTGTAAATACACTTCTTTCTATTGCTATTGTTATCTATATCATTACATACATATATGCCCATATACGAATATATTATATATATACATATATATGTAGGTAGTTTCTAATGTTTAAAATATTTGATTTTCTATGTATTGAATTTCAGGTGGTGATGGTGATAAGGCCATCCCCTATTTTAAAATATTTTTAAAATAATATTTTTATTAATTCTTTGATATTTTATACAATTTATTTTGATCATATTCATTTCCCTCCCCCAACTCTTCCAAGATTTATCCCTACCTCCATATCTGCTGAATTATATGCCTTCTTTTAAAACCAAAAATGAAAACAAAATCTGAAACATTTGAGTTCTATTTGTAGACTTCCTAAACACGCTGGGGTGTGGGGCTATCTTCTGGAGTGTGATCTGCTTGCCACGAGCTACATCCTGATGGAAAACTGACCCCTTCTCATCTAGCAGCTGTCTATTGCCAGTTGCTCCTCAGCTAGGGGTAGAAGTTGGGTACCACTTTCCCTCTCTATGCTGGGATTCTGCCTGGTTTTAGTTTGTCAGGGTCTTGTGCATGATGGTATAACCTCTGCAACCGCACCACTATGTTCAGAAAACACTTGGATTGTAGTCATCTATTACTTTTGGCTCTTATAGTCTTTTCCCCACCTCTCTCTCAATGATCCCTGAGCCTTGTGGGGAGGGAGTATGATGCATAGGACCCATTTAGTGCAGAGTATTCTACAATCTTTTATTATCTACAACTTAGCCAGTTGTGAGTCTCTGTGTTAAACATGGTCTACTGCAAAAAGCAGCTTCTCTGATGAGGGTTGAGAACAAATAATAACCTACAGATATAGTGATAAATCATTAGGAGCTGGTTTGAGAATGCCCATTTGGCAGAATAATAGCAGTGGGCTCTTTCCTAGGGCCTATGGTCTGTTGACCTGTAGGTTCTTGACCCTCTTAATAGTACAAAGTATGGGTTCGATCTTGAGGAGCAGGCCTTGCATCCCATCAAAAATGTTGGATTATTCCATGCATTCCTGCCACCTCTGCACCAGTGGTCATGTTTTGTCAGGCCAGTAGTTACTATTGCCTGTGGGCTTCAAGGCTTGATAAGATCGATGACATTTTTCCCCCATGTTAACTTGCACAGCCCCTTCCAGCACTATATGTAATATGTAAATGCAAGGCAGTAGGAATGAAACTTTTAGGTCAGCACCAGCATTATTTTTCCATGTTCGATAACTCGTGCGTGATATCTGCAGCAATGGGGTCTTATTGAGGAGAGCCAAAAACAATGTCAGTAACCTAAATTGTTTGTGAACCTATAGTACCCTATTGACCAGCAACTCCAGAAGAGGGGTAACTAACTATCTTTATTGCTGTTCTAATGCTGTGAAGATATATCATGGCCTGCACAGCTCTTATAAAGGAGAGCATAGTAGTCCGTTATCATCATGGCAGGGAACAAATAGGTGGCAAACAAAGGCGTAGTACTGGAGAAGCACCTGAGAGCTACATCCTGATTCACAAAAGAAAGAGAGAAGGGAGGGGGGTAGAAGGGAGAAAGGAAGAACCGGGGAGAGCCTGGGGTTGTGGGAGGGTGGTGATGGAGGAAGGGTGGATATTGGAGAAGGGAATAAGATATCTACATTAACGGGAGTCATTTGCAGGAGACTTGTCTCTAGAGGGGATCCCAGGTATTCACAGGGAAGTCCCAGCTAGGTACTTGGGCAGCAGAGGAGTGGGTGCCTGAACTGAACTTGTCCCATAGTTACTTTGTTGAATATCTCAATCATCACCATAGAAATTTTGCATGATGGATGGAGATAGAGCCAGAGACCCACATTCACTCCAGAGCAAGGGATTGTGCTACCAAGGTCCGGTGGAAGAGCAGAAGGAGGGAGAAGATGAGCAAGGAAGTCAGGACCGTGAGGGACTGGCCCACCAACAGAGACAGTGTGCTTGATCTATTGGGAGCTCATCAAATCCAGCTGGACCAGGACTGAATGAGCATATGACCTAACCGGACTCTCTGAATGTGACTGCCAATGGGGACTGACTGAGAAGCCAATGATAATGGCACTGGGACCTATCTCTTCTGCATGTATTGACTTTTGGGGAACTTATTCTATATGGATGCACATCTTCTTAGACCGAGATGGAGGGGGGAGGGCCTTGGGCTTCCCATAGGGCAGGGTATCCTGCCCTGTCTTAAGGAAGCAGGGGTAGGGCGGTGGGGTAGGGGGGGAGCGGGAGGGCTGGGAACAAGGGGAGTAAATGTAAATTTTTCTTTTAACAATAAAAAAAATCTAAAAAAAAGAAAGAGAGATAGAAAGAGAGAGAGAGAGAGAGAGAGAGAGAGAGAGAGAGAGAGAGAGACTGGGCCTAGGGTGGTCTTCTGAAACCTCAAACTTCATCCCACAATAACACACTTTCTCCAACAATGCCTCACCACCTTATCCTTCAAATCCTTTCTAACTCTTCCTCTTCTTGGAGGTTCTTTTTCCCTTAAACTTTACACATTGCATTTTTCTTTGTCCAGCTTTCTTACTCCTTTTCATTATAGAACAATATAGGAGTGATTTACTAGTAACCGCATGATAGTCAATACTAGGCTGTCTTGAAATCTCTGCTAACACCATTACTAACACCAAACACCCTTTTAAAAAAGTGGTGTGGAAAACTACTACTGTAGAATCTTCCTATAGTTCATGACATGCAAATACAAAAAGAGTTTGAGTGGTGTTCGCCTCTCACGGGGTGGCAGCGCCTGTACTAGACAGCACAGGCTAGCAATGAAAATGCCACATTCCTCAAATGGGTCACCCCTCATTTGAAATCACACAATACTTTGCTCTTGGTTTTGCTCTGAAGAGTTATTGCTTTGCTGTAATTCTTACAGTGGGAACTGATACTTTTCAAGTGGTCCAACCTGTTCACATAAGTCCCCTGGCTTTTCATTTATATTTCTCAGAAAGAGTAGACTGTTGATCCTGGGCTCTGACTGCAAAATGTACATTTCTCCAAACTGGGTAATCTCTCCTGGGGCACTGAAGCCACATTAGGGAAATCAAAAACAAGAATTCTCTATTGTTGTTGTTGAGTTTTAAATGACTTTACTCTGAAACTAAAGTCTCCCTTGCCTGATATCTATATAACTGTTAAGAATTTAGAGGCCAGTAAAATGTGCTTTTATGCTCCAATATATTGTATCAATGACTCTCAAGGCTGAAATGGGTATATATGACAAGAGCTTGGATTAAGTTCTGCCTTATCTTTGATGGCTTATATTGTATAAGGGATTTTTCATACTGTCCTTGAATTTTCTTTGTGCTTCTCAAATTATGAGTCTGAGATAATACAGAAAATTCCATGCTGGCTTTATTTCAGAAACATGATGGGGAAATATGAATTGTAAAATTTTCTTTTGGTTTTTAAAAGATGTTTATATTCTGTTTTCCTCATAGCACAAGCTTTATTTGATCCTCAGGCAGACGTGATTAAGTAGCCAGACTTCGTAGTTTTTGTTTTCGAAAAATGAAATAATGTTCTTTGCTTCTTATCCTCATATGCATGTTGTGCCAAAATATGTTTCCAAATGAGACTGTAAAAATAAAAGGCATAAAAGGCCAGAAAGAAGGCAAGGCACTATAATGTCCTCTCACCCCAACCCCAGCAATTAAGGCTCACCCTTCTTTTCCTTCCAACAACATAAGATAGTTGTTGACAGGATTTTCTTGCCTGTAGGGCAGAAATCTCAGATGGCCAAGTCTTTGATTATGGTGGTTTCTTTGAAGATAGGCATAAAACCCTTCAGTTTTTAGAACCAGAGCTGTCCAAATGTCCAAAGAACCATACTTGGCAATGGAAACGTTATTGGAGAATGAGATGACTATTTCATTTTGGTGTACACATATTTTCATAATGTATGTTTGAGTAGAGCAGAAAAGCAAATGAACATAATGTGTAAAATGTGTTCTTTATGCCAAGGCAAGGGTTTTTACGTGTGTCTGTCTGTATATCTATCTATCAGTCTATGCTCTAGTGAGTATGTATCTTTTTTTTTTTTTTTTGGCAGAGAGGAAAGGGCTTATTTGGTCTCATGTTCCAGTCAAGTACACCATGTAGGTAAATCAGGGCTGGACAAAAACCTGGATGCAAGACTGTGGAGGCAGGAACTGAAGCAGAGGACATGGAGGAATGTTGATTACTGACTTACTCTTTATTATATGCTACCCTGCTCTTACACACCCCAGGACCACCAACTAGTAGTGACACCATCCACAGTGCTCTGGGACCTCCCACATCACCCATTAACCAAGAAAATGTCCTATTGACTTGTCTTCAGGCCAGTCTGAAGGGGTAATTTCCTCAGTTGAAGTTCCTGCTTTCCAGATGATATAGTGAATATGTATCTTGATGGATATGCCTTTTGATGATAAAACTGGTTATCTCTAGAGACAGTATTTGATTTCAGATGTCATTTATGCTAAAGGGATAAACTGGCCAAAGTAGAACATGATTGAGGTGGCCTCTGAGTATTTTTGAGGTGAGATACATTGTTAAGATCTAATCTAAAATAATTTTACATTTATGCAGTTTGAAGTATATATATTTTAATTAAATATATAATAAATAAGCTAGCAAGGAATATGAATGTTTTAAAAGATGATACTTTTTATATTAAAAGTAATTTGAAAAAAACTGGCATCAACATTCTTATATACAGATTCAAAGCCCTGTTTTTCTATATTTTGCTCTTTAAACTTTGTCATAAATTCGATTTTGAGATGTCAAATACAATGGCAGTTTATATAAAGATAAGCCATTTAAAGTCCAGCCACGTTAGCCATCTGTGTATCTGTACATCAAAGCTATTTCCCTGATTGCCGGCCCACAGATAACATCTACTACTCATTTCAATATCAGTTCTGACAGTCAGTAGTTTCCCTGATCATTAGGACTTGGAATCCAGAAGCCATCACGCTTGCCCACTATCTGGGTTTGTGTTCTGGTTTCTTCAACCAGATGTTCTAAAGACTGTTGAAGTTTCTAACCTGTTTCCAGAAGGCATTGCTCTCCTAAGCCACACAAACTGGACAAACTTAATTTGAATTTGTCTTTATATAAAATCACAGGTTATTGATTTGTCAGTATTCTTTTTCTTTCGCAAGAGGCTCCAGCCTCTCTAATTATCCTATGCTCAATAACCCTACAGAGGACCCAAGTCATCAGTTGAGTGGGTGCTGTCGCAGAGAAGATTGCATCCAGACACATTAGCCATGACCCAGACTGTCACTAAGCATGTGCTTTTTGCTGATGGAAGATTACAGACTCGGATGTGGCAAGGATAGGAATTAGTATTTGGCATGGTTATCAGTCAGTCACATAGTAACATAAGAATCTAACAGGCTTTTATGGAATGCTTTCATTTTCTTGAAAAAATTTATCATGTCTTCTCAGGTTTGAGAATGTTAAAAGTTGTTTCTACAAATCAGCATTTTGGAGCTTTATTAATTGATTAATCCATTGGGCATGTGTATAATGACTGATTTGGTGTTATGTGATAAACCATATCATAAAGAATTAATTTCATTGGAGGTTACAATTGTTAGAAATATGGAAAACGAGTTAACCATGCATCCCTTTAAAACCTAGTGTCCTACCAAGTATTTTAGTAACTCGTGTTGTATGAGTTCTATAAAGACAGCCTTTATTTACTCCCATGAATTCTTCTGCCTCAGCCCCTCTGAGTGTGTGTGTTTCCTTATATTCTCTCTTTTACAGAATAGCCCAACCATTTTTCTGTTTCTTTCCTTATGAATCCAGAAATCTGAGAATCATTATTAATTTTATTTTTCTCATATCAATGTCCACAGTTAATCTATTGCCATTTCATAATTCTAAGCCTAGTTGCTCTCAGAATAATTTGCAAATAACAGGTATCTGTGACTGTCATTGTAGTGACAAGAATACCTTTATTTTATAAGAGGGATAATTGTTTCTTTTGAATGAGTGTTTGAATCTCTCCTTTTCTAAGAGTTGGGTTTATTTTTACACACAAGGTGGGATGTGGTGTAACTTCTCCATTGAGCTATCTCTGGGGACTTAAGAATTTGAAATTTCCTTGTAATAATTTTCCAGAATGAGTAGACTTTAAAGGCCATTTGAATTTAGTTTTTTTTCTCTGTTTCATACATATTTAAATTAACTACAGAATTAATAACTTTTATGATGATTCTTTTTAAGTGATACAGGAAATAATCATCTTGTTAAACTCTTCAAAGCACCTAAACAATCTTAAGGATCATCTAGGATTTCAATAAAGCAGATTAGTTCTAGTGCTGCATTTATTGCAAGCTTTGTGGGTGGAAACAATTGCCCACTTAGCTGAAAGGTACCAGAAATTTATTTTGTTTTCTTTCTAGCTTTGTCTGATAACCCCAAGATCGTTAGAGAGTGGGAAAATCACAGCTGAAATTTCAGTGGTATCTATGGGAGCATCAAAGAATAAAAGGCTAGTGACTGGTGTTTCCATGACAACAAGGGAAATTTTTTTCAGGCTAGAAAGATGTGTAGGTTACACCATCAAATGTGCCAGAGATTGGTCTCCATGACGACAGCAGTGTGAATGGGAAAATGTATGCCTGTGAGATTTTGTTTTAAAGGCCTGTTGGGTTATTTTTGAAAAAAAATCCTTGCCGAATCAATATCTTTTCTATTATATTTTACCTAAGAAATGCATAGTCAAAATAAGGAATTCTGTTTGTTACAGTGCTTTGGAGAAAGCAATATTCTGAATATTTGTATTATAAAAGAAATTACTGATTTAGAAGTAACTTCTTTTCAACATTTCTTAAATAGAGGACCCAGACAATACATTTTTTTCTTTTTTTATTACAAGAAAAATTTACATTTACTCCCCTTGTTCCCAGCCCTCCCGCTCCCTCCCTACCCCACCGCCCTCCCCCTGCTTCCTTAAGATGGGACAGGATACCCTGCCCTATGGGAAGCCCAAGGCCCTCCCCCCTCCATCTCAGTCTAAGAAGATGTGCATCCATATAGAATAAGTTCCCAAAAAGCCAATACATGCAGAAGAGATAGGTCCCAGTGCCATTATCATTGGCTTCTCAGTCAGTCCCCATTGGCAGTCACATTCAGAGAGTCCGGTTAGGTCATATGCTCATTCTGTCCTGGTCCAGCTGGATTTGATGAGCTCCCAATACAGCACACTGTCTCAGTTGATGGGCCAGTCCCTCACGGTCCTGACTTCCTTGCTCATCTTCTCCCTCCTTCTGCTCTTCCACTGGACCTCGGTAGCACGATCCCTTACTCTGGTGTAAATGTGGGTCTCTGGCTCTATCTCCATCCATCATGTGAAATTTCTATGGTGACGATTGAGAGAATACATTTTTAAAAAATGTATTTGCTTTGCAACTTCAACATTAACCTCAGGGAAGAGTATTCCAGGAATGAAAAGAATTAGAAAGTTATTTAAACTTTCTAGTGTTTATGAACACAAATCTACTACCAGAATGTATAACATTAAACCTATATGCCTCTGCCCCATGAGACCAGCATTAGTATAGATAGCAGTCCTGGGTAGAAGAAACTCAGTGCGATTCCCCTGCTTCAGCTTATAGAAGATTTGGATAGACGTTTCTTGCTGCTGTGCTTTGAAATCCCTAACTTGAGAGAAGGAAATGGATCTGACTTTAGTATGCTGTGTGTATAGTTAAGAACACATATACTGTGTGTTAGTGTAGGATGAACTCAACCAGAGAAAGAAACACTTGGCTTACACTTGAGGTTCAAGATACTTTGTGACTAGATGTGTTTTGATTTTCTATGTATATGTAAGCATTTTATTGGGACTTGCTTGGTAAAACAGATTTATTTGTCCTAGTAAGAAAATGCAAAGTTCATAAAACTGTAAGATTTAGGAAAATAAAGGGCCAACCAAAGAAGTCAGAACACCTTGGATAGAAGGTAAAAGATGAAAGAGGCCAACCTGAAATGTGGAAAGGGAAATTATCAGAGATGGCTACCTCACAGGAGTACCACCTTTCACTGAGGAACCCAGAAACTGGTGTCAGTCACAGAAGAAATGCTAAAATTACCAGAGCTGACTCTGCCTTCTTTTTGTCCAGCGGTACATCTCCCCAGGGAACCCAGCCGAAGCTGTGGTTCACGCACGGCAGCAGATGTGGTCCACTCAGATGAGAAGGAAGAGGAAGAGAGGGAGGGAAATGGATTTTAAAAAGCAAGGGAAAATATGTGGTGTGTCAGAAATGACATGGATATCAGTGTCAAGGATAGTAACTGTATACATATATACATGTACATATGTTTGTGTGAACCACTATGAATAAAAAGTGATTTTTAACTCTTACCAATACCATACATTTTTGAGAAATAACTATTTTTATAATGCATTAAAAATTTAAACATTAATATGGAATATTTATTAAGGTCTTTTAAAAACTGAATTCTATTTCCTTATAATTGATGACCATGTATCTAATATCCATTTACAGTATGCAATTTTGGGGGGGATTTTACTGAGTAATGTCAACATTTTTGTTTTATTCATGTGTGTATATGTGAACTTTTTTGTGCACGTGTGTGCACATATGCCAAGGTCAGAGCCCCTCTTTGCTTTCTCTTTTGGTCACTCTCCACCTCATTATTATTATTTGAAACAAGGTCTCTTAGTGACCGTAGGGCTCACCAATTCACCGGAACTGGCTGTCCAGCAAGCCATAGGGATCCTCCTGTCTCAGCCTCCCCAGAGCTGGGATTTTAAGCGTATGACGTGGCATCATGTAAGTACTGAGGATCAAACTTGGCTCCTTATGCTTGTTCAATAAGCAGTTTGCCGGCAATCACATCTCTATAGTCCCTATAGTCCCCCCTTTTCAAGATCAAAACTATAGTCTTTCTTGAAAATGCGCACCCAAATAGTAGTGAACGTCATTTCAATGTTTGCCTTCTTCCTTAGTCCAGATGTTGCAGAAACTGATTGAATACACTGCCCATCCTGATGGTTGACGTTAGAGATGAAACTGGAACCACAAAGGCTGCCCTGGTCTTGGGGTATGAATGATTTAGTAGAAAAAGAATCTCCATGGAAAAGACCATAAATATTCAAAGAGGAATGTGATTGATAAAGTGCAAAAATGAAGGCTTTAGTGATTCTAGCTTCAATAATTCTTTATTCTTAAAATATCAGAATACCACTCATTTGAGAATTCCCCTTTAAAGGGTCCAGGCAAGAATTTCCCGTTATTTTGTCCTCTCAAACTTTCGAATGCAGCAACTCTTTAGCACAGTCCCTCATGTGATGATGCACAACCATAAAATTCTTTCATTGCTACTTCATAACTGTAATTTGGTTATTGTTATGAATCTTAATGTAAATATCTGACATGCAGGATATCTGATATGGTGATTTTCCCCAAAAGGGGTTGTGACCCACAGGCTGAGAATTGCTGCCTTATGGGTTTGTGTGTTGGCCCTGCCTCATTTGTTTTTTTCCTGATTGATTTGATTGTCAACAATGGTCAACTCTTTGGATAAACTGAGAATTTTTTTCTCACACAGTGCTGGGCAGTGAATATGGAAAATGAATTTGGTCCTGTCTGTTACTTATCAGTTACAAAAAGTTTTCAAAAATGGTTAAAATAAATAAATATTTTAAAAGCTTAATTAAAAAAATAATTTTATGGATGAGAAAACTGGCACATTTTTGGAAGCCAAGTCATGTGTACAGTGGGTAGTAACAGAAGTGGGATCCCCAATAAAATCTCACACTAAAGACATATTCTTAGCCAATACCACATTTTGAAAAAAGTAATAATTATTCACTCTTCTATTATTCACTAAGCCTTGATGTGCATCACATTTATTACTGTCTATCCCTTCCCTCTCTCTCTCCCAAGCTGCACACACCACAAGGTCATGTCTAGGCTGAGAGGAGGGACTCTCAACACTGGAATCCTTCAGTGGTCCCTGAATCCAGATCCTTGTCACCAGCACAGGGAACCTGGAGAGAATAAAGTTTCCCTTGTTGCAAGCACAAACGATCCCTGCCACTAGAGAAAGCAGTGGACTGCAGTGAATTTACGGGCCCTGAGACCAGTTTACTTGCTTACTGAGTGACTAACTTTCCTAATCTTGTTTTCTGGCCTGTGGTTATGGCAGCCGTGTTGTACTGTTGTGAGCTGTTGTAGACTGTCGAATAATAACATTCAACACATGGTAGCTAGTAACAGGGACACTTCAATGCATTATAATCTAGCTTCAGGTGGTTTTACAGCTTTGGACTTGACAAATTTCCATAGCTCTCTTGTCACCAATAGTACTAAATGGCGTACATTACTGTATCAGGCCTTTGTAATTGACCATACTCTAGGAGCCTTCTGGCCCTCTATTGTCTTGGGTCTACAGACTACACACTTACTTTTTTCTACATTTGCAATTTTGATTATATCTAACATCGCTAATATTTTCTTCTTTCTGCCTGTGCATGTACATACAAGAGCTGAGGATGGATGCAAAGTTCATGCATGTGACAGGCCAGCATTCTGTCACTGAGCAATATCTCATACTAGATGAGAGTCATGGGGTTTGAATGATGTAATTTCAATTATGCTTCTTTCAGAAGGTCTCCCCGGAACTATATGAGATCTTCTGGGTCAACTGGGAGCAAAGTAGAATAGAGGGGAGGGTATGGAGGATGGGAACATGAAGGATCAGGATGGTTGAGTTGGGAACTGTTGCACGGGGCCGCTTGGTCGTTCTTGGCTGCTTAGCCCCAAAATAACCACACAGAAACTGTATTAATTAATTAAATCCTTGCTTGGCTCATTAGCTCTAGCTTCTTATTGGCTAACTCTTACATCTTAATTTAACCCATTTCTATTAATCTGTGTATCACCATGAGGTCGTGGCCTACCAGCAAAGTTTCAGCACATCTATCTCCAGTGGAGGGTTCATGGCGTCTCTCTCTGACTCTGCCTTCTTCCTTCTAGCATTCCATTTTGTGTCTGTGTCCTCATCCCTCCCCCACTCTGCCTAGCTCTGTTCCCTACAGCTCTGCTATAGGCCCAAAGCAGTTCCTTTATTACCAATGAAAGCAACACATAGACAGAAGGACCTCCCACACTAGGGGACAGACATAGAGGGAGAGGAATGAGATAAATATCTTGATAAAGGGGGCAGTTACGGGATTAGATAGACATCTGGTGCCAGAGAAACTCCCAGAAATCCACACGGATGACCCCAGCTAAGACTTCTCACAATCATGGAGAGGGTGCCTAAACTGACCTCCGTAATCAGATTGGTGACCACCTTAATTGTCATCATAGAACCTTCATTCAGGAACTGATGGAAGCAGATGCAGCGATCCACAGCCAAGCACTGGGCCAACCTCAGGGAGTCTAGTTGAAGAGAATGAGGAGGGATTCTGTGAGCAAAGGGGATTAAGATCATGTCAGGGAAACCCACAGAGACAGCTGACCCAAGCTTGTGGGAGTTTACAGACTCTCTAGACCAACAACTCGGAAGCCTGAATGGGACCAACCTTGGTCCTCTGCATGCAGGTGTCAGTTGTGTAGCTTGGTCTTTTGTGGGGCCTCTAGCAGTGGGACCAGTGTCTGTCCCTGGTGCACGAGCTGCCTTTTTGGAACCTATCTCCTATGACAGGATATCTCTCTCAGTCTTGATGCAGGGGGAGGCCCTGCCTCAACTTGATATGCCATGCTTTGTTGACTTCCATGGGAGGTCTTATCCTTTTTAAGGAGTGTATGGGGGTGGAGGTACAGAAGAGGTGGGGAAAAGAATGGGAGGAAAAGGAGGAAGGGAAGTTGTGATTGGTATGTAAAATAAATAAAAATGTTTAATTTTGAAAAAGAAAGTCTCCCCTGTCACTAACATTTACCACTCACTGTCTGACAGCTATAAGCTCTGTGCCATGGCTAACAGTGTTGGTTTACACTGCAAGATGCTCTGTGGTGAGGGCAATTATTCTATGTTCCTTCCATATATGCCTGGTTTGATCCTGTTCCTCTTTCCACATGTGTGTAGCATCCTTTCACTGAGTATGTTAGTGGCTCTTTATTTTGCATTCTTCTCTCACTACCTATGGCCAAGGTACACAACTTCGCTACAACGTTCTAAGCAGTTCTGAATCAGGAGTTGCATCCTCCAAACATCCTCTTGGCTGAAGGTCAGTGCCTATTCTCTCAGGCAGATTCCTAGTTACTAAAGAAGCCTTTTGTGTAATGCTGTAAGAGAAAGATGCAGATCCTCAAAAGACAAAGATCAACAGAAACAAACCTTTTAAATATAATAGCTTTCATTTTCTATGTAAGACAACATCAAATAGTAGCAGATGCTGAGTGTACTGCTTTTCAGTCTCTGTTGATGAATTTTGATTCACCCTTGAGACCTGTGAACCTTAAAAGGAAGGGATTAATGAGATCCTGGCCCAGCTCTGTCCACCTGAATTTGTCACTACTTACCCAGGAAAAAGATGACCTGCCACCTTTAGCCAATGAATAGACTAGAAAACATGGAAACAAATTTAAGCTTTTACCTTCGTCATTGTCTAATTGGCAATTGCAAAAATTCTGAAGCATGCATATTTTCTTAGAACATAGGCAAAGATTCAAAGCCCTTACAAAATGTTCTATGCCTGTGTACCATCTTCTTCTTGTGTGTATGTAATCTTTAAGGATATGAATGGCCCATGACTTGCTTTAAAAACATCAATCATCAATAATACTTTATCAGCCTCTTTTTATAGAAGGAAAAAATGTCCTGAAGCAAATAGCCTAAAAGACTACAGTACATTGGAGAAAAACTAAGGCCATTTCCTACATTTGGAGGTTGGAGGCTAGTAGTTTAGAACTGTGGTTCTTAGCATGCAGGTGCACATATGAACCTTCAGAAATGCATTTGTAGGCTCCACCTTAAATCATGTCCCTAAAACAATGCACGATGAGCCAGAGTTCAAACAATAATACATGGTAGTTAACAGAAGGCCCTAGGGCCTGTCTGCAGCTACTGAAATGTTCTGTAACAGCAAGTGACATGCAACTTCTGTATCCTTTCTACTTCTGCAAGGCCAGCATTAAAGATTGGAGAGCTGGTTTCTCTCCTGCTGGTTTATTTGAGGGCTAGCAATTTGTCTTATGAATTAATATAAATTCATTTTATTCAATAGATAACTTTGATCAACTTTTTGGATTTAACAATTGAAATCTTACTAAAAAAGAAAAAAATTATTCGGATCAGTGGTTCTTAGTCATAAACATCAGATCTTAAACCAGATCAATTAAGTAGGTTTAATTGTTTTAGATAGTTTAAAATATCTTCACAAATCTTATCTGCACCTGGATTTAAGAACCACTCCACAGCTCAGCATTTATATACTACAACAAAATCTGTTGTGATAATATCAGTGTATTTCAAGCTGACAATCAGAAAGATCGTCTGATCTACCTCAAGAGTCAACCAATGCTGAGACTCTGAAGGAGGGTCTTATT
>JAQHUG010000021.1:12259425-12280362 GCA_028555095.1 Dicrostonyx torquatus | reverse complement strand
TTTGTAGTCTATCTACAAATTTGCCAATTTGAATTCCTAAGACTGAAGTTGAAAGAGATGAAGAAGAAAACAAAATATCCATTGATTGGAAAATTTAGTAGCACATTTTTAAAGGGAAAGATATTATTAGGATAGAGGGGGAGGGTGATAGAGATTTTCTTAATGTAGCATCATTAATAAAAACCCAGAGAGAGATATTGGGGTTCAACCTGTACTTCAAAAGAGTAAAACAGCCAGCCACTGGCTCTTACCTCTACCTCAGTCCCAAATGGCGATCCTACCTCCAGGAATCCCAGAATGAGACTGTGAGTGAGAGCTGTTTCCTCCCATTTATATTTCTCTCTAGTGCTGGGATTAAAGGCGTGCACCATTACTGCCTGGTTTCTATGGCAAACTAGTGTGGCTACTGGGATTAAAGGTGTGTGTCATTGCTGCCTGGTCAATGCAGCAATTTTACTCTCTGAACTTCAGGCACTTTATTTATTCAAATGCAAATGAAATATTACTAAATTTTAATTTTTAATATTTTAAAAGATATTTTAATTGAAATAAGATTATCAATTTTCCTCATCCCTTTCTTCTTCCAATCCCTCCTAGCTACTCTCCTTCCAACTATTCTCATGTACCAACTCTCAAGTAGATAGCCTCTCTTTTTGTTTCATATATATATGAATATGAAATATACATGTATATATAAAACTATATTCACATATATATATATATGTACACAAATACATCCTGATAAATCAATTTTTATTACTTGTGTGTATAATGTTTCAGTGCAGACCATTCTGTATTGGACAATCCATAAGAGGACTCTTTCCTGGAGAAGGCTAATTCTCCTTCTCCCTGTAATCTTAAATTGCCTGTAGTTCTTTGCTTAGGCGATGGATTCCATGGAATTTCACTGTTTTTCTCTTAGAGTGTCCATCTATTTTTATTAAAAGAAATTTCAAATTTATTATTAATAATTTTAGCATGCAAAATGCATTTAATTGTAACATTTCTGCACACATATGTTATTACCCTTTGTACTTATTCTTCCCAAATGTTGCCCTCCCCACTTCCTGCTTCTTCCTTGTTGGTCCCATTCCTCCTTCCAGATATGTCTTCTAAAGTAATAGATATTTTAGTTCTTTTCTTATTTCCAGCTTTTTTCTCCAGCTCAGTCTTCTCCTGCCTTTTCTTAAATGTCCTACACATATGCACGCTCAACATCCCATAATACAACACACTTACACACGAGAGAGAGAGAGAGAGAGAGAGAGAGAGAGAGAGAGAGAGAGAGAGGAGAGAGAATTTATATACTACTCTGAGAGCATACCTTTCTAAGACTGGAATTTCTGCATAAATGATTTTAAGTGGTAGACTCCTTAAAGAGTATGTGATTAGAATTAGCATATTGATGACAATCTTAATGTCACCATAGAACCTTCATCCAGCAACTGAAGGAAGCAGAGACAGAGATCCACAGCGGAGCTGAGCTCCCAAAGCTCTGTTGAAGAGCGGGAGGAGGAAAAATATGTGCAAAGAGACTATGATGGGGGCACCCACTGAAACAGTTTACCTCAGCTAATGGGAGCCCACCAACTCCTGACAGTGAGGGAACCGATCAAAAAAACACTCCAAGGATATAATTACAGGCCAATTTTACAAAGGCTTTTTTATTTTCTTCATTTGAGGTTCCTTTCTCTCAAGTGACTTTGACTTGCATTAAGTTGATAGAAACTAGCCAGCGCAGATGCAGTTAATGTCTTTATCCAAGTATTCAGTGCAGCCTGGTAGAGGAAATATGGAGCTCCATAGAGTCAATTGTTCAGCTCCACCCCTTGTCAGTTTTTGCATTTATTTGAATTTATGACTTTGAGAGACATTTCTCACCTATAAACCAACACAGGAAAGCATAGGCCATAGTAGTTATATAATCATTGTTATTGAATTTGGTTACTCTACTATAAATTTTGTTGCCATTTGAATTTGGAATTCTATTCTGTAAATATAAACTACAGCGTCAGAGGGAAAAGCTAAACTGCATGGCTGGCATAAGAAAATGGAAAATGCTTGCAAGTAGAAGTGAAATATTACGGAGAAATTTAGAAGTTTAACTTTTAATCTCAGAGCCAGTGTTCTTTTTGAGTAGAAATAGAATTCTCTTTATATGTTATGCAATTAGAATTTAACATAAATTGCGTGACTTTTTTTTTTTTACCCAGATGTGCACGTCTAATTTGGAGAAAGAATTATGATCCCAATAATACTAAGGAAGCTGGTGACCCATCCATTCTCAGTGAAGGTCAACCCTCTTACGGCAGACAATGTTGTTAGTGTAACTGCATTTCCCTGTTCAGTCTCAATAACTGCGGAAGATGGAGCACTTATGCATTATACCAGTTAGGAGAAGAAAAGGTTAATGCATCATTTTAAACTTGCTATAAATATATATTAGATAAAATTACTCAAGTTATATATCCATTTACTTATAATTGTCAACACAATAATGTAGATTTAGAATCTCATTAAAAGATTTCACATTCATCAGCTGCAAGGAGAAATTATTTCCCAAACTTCCAATGGTGGGTTTTAAATGTTTAATGTCATCTGGTGTGATCTTCCTTAATCTAAAATAAAGATGCTGAAATAAGGGTATATTTCTTCTCAGCTTCTTCTAGGTTAATTCAGTAGAATTTCGAATATTCTCCCTCTCCTTATCACCCAGTATTATAATTATGCTCTTGCCAAAAATATTTAGATTCCACACTAAATTTCCCTTATAGCTTAGCAATATATGTTTTGTTAATTCTTTTGAGAATTTCATGTTATATTTAATCATGTTCTTGCCTCTTCCTCCACTCCTCCTAAACCACCCCTCCATTCCATACCGACCCCACTTTGTATCCTCACGTTTTTTAAAGTCCATCCACTCCAATTACTGCTGGCTTTATATTCTTCGCGTACAACCATCCACTGGACTGTGCTCAACCTACGAGGGCTACACCCTTGAATGAAACTCTTTGCCTCCCATAAGCTATCTATTATCAATCATGACACAGCTAAGGGACAACTTTAGGCCCACCTTGCCCCTCTGTGCTGAGATTTTGTATGGCTTCAGCCTGTACAACTTTTGTGTGTGTTATCAGGACACCGTGAGTTCACACGTGCAATTGCTCTGTTATGTCCATGTCCCCTTCCTTGTTGTTCCTCAAGCCTCGGGAGTGGAGGTTGTGTTGCATCTGTATTTACTGGACTTGAGCACTCCACAGCCAGTCATTTTATGTATTATGACCTTTCTGTAATGGTTTCCATCTGTTACAGATAGAAGCGACCTTGACAAATGGTGAGCCCTGCACTTATCTGTGGGTATAAGGATAAGGATTTGGAATGCGATTAGAAATTATACTAGCTTCAGGAAGTGGCAGTCAGTACGTTTTCCTCTAAGGTTCATGGCCTCACCAGTCGCAGGTAGTTGGCTGGATTTACAGAGCCTGTCATGAATTCCCTTTTATTATACAAACCTTTAATCCAATTACATGGCGGTTGTTTAGCCTCAAGATATAAGTGCCACTATTGTACCCTTGGGGACATCCTGCTACAGTGGTCAGTGCTGTGGTCCATAGGTTTTACGGCTGTGTAGGACTACTAATTGCTTTTCTCCCTTGGTAGCTTGCATAGCGACTTCGGATATGTCCGCAGGGTGGAGGCTTTCAGGTCAGCCCTACATCTGTTTGGCCCGTGTCTGAAGAGTGGGGTTTGATCAGCAAAAGGTTGTTACTTTCAAGTTCTGAGAGGCAACAAAGGGTTATAGCAGTAGCCTATTTGGATTTGTGTGTCTCTTGGACCCTGCTTACTATCAGTCTGAGGGAGTTCCGCATGCCCGGCACCATGGTTTTTGGTAGATAGTCTATGACTCTTGCAGGCAGCATTATCACTCCAAGGGTGTAACTTCATTCAAACTACACACACACACACACATACACACACACATATACACATGCATGCACGTACACACACACACACGCATGCATGCACACACACACATGCACGCACACACAAATGCACATGCACACATTACATATTTTTTATTTTATTTTGTTTTTAATTGAGCTATATAATTTCCCCCACACCCCGCTCTTCTCTCCTCTCCCCTCTACCCTCTTCCATGATCCCCACACTCCCAATTTACTCAGAATATCTTATCTTTTTCTACTTCCCATGTAGATTAGACCCACAAATGTCTCTTTCAGGGTCCTGTTTGTTGTCTAGGTTCTCGGGTTGTGAATTGTAGGCTGCTTTTTCTTTGCTTTATGTCTAAAAGCCACTTATGGGTGAGTACATGTTATATTTGTCTTTCTTGGTTTGGCTTACCTCACTCAATATGATGTTTTCTTGATCTATCCATTTGCCCATAAATTTCAAGATGTCATATTTTTCTACTTTGTAGTACACCATTGTGTAAATGTACCACATTTATTTATAAAAGAGTTATAAATATGCCTTATGTTTTTTTTTTAGCATTATCCAACCTTTATTTATGAACCTATGTGTACTTAAGTCATAGAAGGTTAAGCTCACTTGGCCTGATGCTGCATTTAAATCACATTTGTTGGTCTACTCAGAGTGCTAATCATATACAGTGTATAGCGGGGAGGAAAGGGCTCTTTCAATGTTTTCAGGTTAAGGGAAACTAAGATAAAAGGATAGAGAAAAGAGTGATCTGGTTGGATAAACACAAAACTTTAATTTGAGCTGTTTGTGGCAGTGCATGCCTTTAATCTCAGCACTCAGGAGCCAGTGGTAGGAGGGTCTATAGCCAAAGGCCTACCTAACTCTACATAGTGAGTCCCAGCATAGCCAGAGCTCAACTCTGAGAACTTCTTAAAAACAAACAAACAAACCTGCTGAAAATACGTTATGTGTTTTTATGAAATTCTCAATCAATAGAATGAGAGGATGGAGTGTGCAGCACACAGGCCTCTTTACATATTCCTCACTGCTGAAGAGACAGCCCCTTCCTGCTCTGTCTAGAATGCTACACGGCTCCTCCTCAGGTTACACACAAATGACGTGATTTGATGACCGCAACTCAGCAGGAAACTCCAGAACACAGTGTGCGAAAGTTGATGGAGATCCTGTCATCTGTATTGCTAAATTCTCTGGATCAAATCATGGCATAAAAAATGCTAAACATGTTTGCAAGTTATTTCTTATAGCGAATATGGACTATTTAGCCATATTCTTCCTGTCTTCTTTGGTCCTTTTTTGTTTTGTTTGTTTCTCATCTCAGACTTAATTTATGAACTTACAGGGCCTCTGCACAGGGCAGGGCTTTGAATTTATTGCAAATCCATTAATTCAACGTTTTTAAGAGCGTACTGCTCTGTGTTAGCCCTTCTACTCCCTGCTGTGAAAATGGGATAGAAAGATAGCAGTGTGGCCTCTGAAGTCAGCTTTCTTTCCTTTCCATGTCCTGGGTAGGGCACTTTGCTTCTCCCTTTGCAAGACAAAAACAAAATCTACTGGTGGAATTTTTTTTTCTGTTAGTTTTTGAGATAAAAACTTCCTGGTGTTGCAAGGATTCACACGGAAGTTCAGGCTGGAAATTTGTCAGGCTACCAGAGGATTTTCTGATCACTTTGTTTATCAGCCAAATATTCAGAGTAACAGTAGCTCCCCAGAGCTAATGGATACACTTGGCAGCCGTGAAACAAGCAATCAGGCTGTTCAAATCAGCATCCACAACTGTGCTCACAGTCAGAGGAAACCGCACCATTGGGTAGCTCATCACACTTTACCAATGAAAGAATTTATCTTAAGGTCACTGTGGTATATTTAACATCAGACTCTTTTCAAATTGTCATGCAGAAGGGTATAACTACGGTCATGATCCTTCTTCAACTAATGAACTGGAATATATGGTAGGTTTCCTCCAGGAAGATACTAAGACAACAAGTTGGAAGATCAATGACCTCAAACATTTGAAACAGGGGGGGGGAATCTATTAGGAGAATGCCAAAAGAAACATGTGGAGATTGAAGAGTAATTGAACACTTACAACACTAACAAGGAGCTATGATAATACGGGAGCTGTGTGTATTCCTAAAGGAGGTAGCCACTTCTCCCGGGAATTTCTACTGGTAACTTAGCAACATGCTCACTCCTTGTCCTTGTTCTCTTGAGTTTAGGAAGCATTTTTGCCTTTATCCTCTTACTGGATGGCTGGGGTGGTGAGCTTGGAACTGGTCTAGATCTATTTGGGTGAGAAAACAGGTCTGAAGAGATTGGTTGGCAGTGGGTAAACTCCATGCTATTTTCCTGTAATAATTTTCCTCTTCTTTTTATGATACACAACGTTACCCTAGTCAAAAGAAATGCTGAGCAGTGGTGGTGCATGCCATTAATCCTAGCACTCAGGAGGCAGAAGCAGGTGGATCTCTGTGAGCTCGAGGCCAGCCTGGTCTACAAGAGCTAGAGAGCTAGTTCCAGAACAGGCTCCAAAGCTACAGAGAAAACCTGTCTCAAAACAAAACAAAACCCAGCAAAAGCAAACAAACAAAACCAAAATAAAAGTAAAAAGAAGGAAGGATACTGCATGAAGTGTTACAGCAAATGTACCTTTTGCTAGTGAATTGCAGCCTGGTGAACTCCAGCTAAAATCCTTTTCCCTGTCTAGACAGCAAAAATCCTTTTCCCTGTCTAGAGGCAATGGTAAAATCTTCTCATGAGTTCTGACCATTCCTGCCTTGCTCCTGAGCATCTGGAATAGAAGAAGATATTCCAGGTTGGCCAGAAGTCATCGCATGAGCTGTCCCCAAGTGCTTGTGTGTGTGACAGACTGTGGATCATACATACTGGTTCTTTGCAAACTCTTCTCAGCCTGGAGTAAAGCATTGCTAGTATTTTTTTCATTTGTATAAAGTTTTATTTTATTTTTTAAAATAAACTTTAAAGTTACACTTTCTCCCCTTATGCCAGGCCCTCCCACTTCTCCACCACCCTTCTTCCCTCCCCCTGCCCTGTGGGAAGCTCAAGGCTCCCCCCCTCCTTCCCAGCCCAAGAAGGTGTGCATCCATATAGACTAGGTTCCCAAAAAGCTAATACATGCAGAAGAGATATGTCCCTGTACCATTGTCATTGGTTTCTCAGTCAGCCCCCACTGCCAGCCACATTCAGAGATTCCAGTTTGGTCATATGCTCCTTCAGTCCTGGTCCAACTGGATTTGATGAGCTCCCAATAGATCAGGCACACTGTCTCATTTGATGGGCCAGTCCCTCGAGGTCGTGACTTCCTTGCTCATCTTCTCCCCCATTCTGCTTTTAACTATTGTTTTAAGGAGAAAAATGGATTCTGGGGATGGTGTTGAATGTATTTTTCAGAATCATATTGTTTATTTTCTTGTTGAAATAAAAAAGTTCCCAAACAACAAAGTGAAACTGTAAAATTCCTTATTAATCCTATTCATCTCCCAGGCGTTGACGACTCCATCTGCCTGACACTCTGAAGCAGTCAATTAAATAGGCTCATTTGCCTTATGAAGATTCAGCTTCTTTCAATTGGAGAAATCACATTTATTTAAAACATCACTTGAATTTGCTGTGACATTTTAAATTTATGAAAGTATGAATTGCTGTGGCCACAATTTTTCTATTAGATGGCGATCGGCATTGAAGTCATGGAACCCACTGGAGGTAGCTCATATGATGCTCATCCCTCCTACTGCAGAAAACAAGAAAACACTGTGACTGTCTAAAGAGAAACTTTTCTGCCCTTGACCTAGAGTTCCATTGATTAAAAAAAAAAAAAAAGGAGATCTTGTCTTTTTCTACTTCCCATGTAGATTAGATCTATGTAAGTCTCTCTTAGTGTCCATTGTCATCTAAGTTCTCTGGGATTGTGGTTTCTTTTGTTTTCTGGGAGCATGGGGACCTTGGGGGAGGTTTGAAAGGGAGAAGGGAGAGGCAGGGAGGGGAGCAGAGAAAAATGTAGAGCTCAATAAAAATCAATTTAAAAAAAAGGTAGGAGGATGCTATCTTGAATATATACATACTGGGTTTCTCTGTAATTTTGGAGCCTGTCCTGGAACTAACTCTTGTGGACCAGGCTGGCCTCGAACTCACAGAGTTCTCTGTCTGCCTCTGCCTCCTGAGTGCTGGAATTAAAGGTGTGCACACCACCGCCTGGCTTGAGGAGGTATTTTAAGGACACAACTGAAGGAAATTTTAGTGTACTGATGCAGCAGGTACAATAATTCTGCCATGTCATGCCACCTGCAAACTGGTTATGACTGCATGTAGATGTGGATGTCATTATTTCTCTTTCCTCTTCCCCAAACCGTGGCTGACCTTTCTCCACATTTGTACCCCCAAAACCTCAGCTATCTTCAAGACTTTTGGGGCTTAAGCATGGTCCCACTTTCTCAGCCATGGCCCTCATACTCTAGGTCACCATTCCTCATCCTCTCTAAGTTCATCTCTCATGTCTTCACAGGAAGCAGCAGTAGGTCCTTGGGATGCTCTTTTTCAAGTAATAGCTTGTCTTTAATGGCAGAAAGGACATGAAGACTCCCTTTGAAGTTGTAGCACTATTTGGGCATGCTTACATGTGCTATGAAATCCTAGGACCTGCATTTACACACACACACACACACACACACACACACACACACCTTCTATGTCTCAACCTTTGAGACGCTCTTCTAATGGACTTTGCCTAATTTTATTCAATTTCAGCAGACGTGGGACCTCATTTATGCCTTCCTGTTAAACATGATGTTCATCCCCTTTTATGAACAACCAGCTGTTTCACTTTCTTTTGTTTTGTAGCTCTTATCATAATAGTATTGTATCTAATATCTGTATGTTTGCTTATTTTCTTCTATATTAACCTCAGTGATAGCCTTGTTGGAACATAATCTCCATTTTCTCTTTCTTTTTTTCTATCTTTCTCTTTTTCTATTTTTTCTTTCTTTCCCCCCTCACTCTCTTTCTTTGCTATAGTATCCTTATTAATACAATAGGTGAAGCATACTTATCTGATTAACTAAAGAGAGCATTATTCCTATTTCCACAGTCATAGAAACATCTCAAGTTAAATAATAAACTTTGGGGCTGGAGAGATGACCCAGCAGTTAAGAGCACTGACCTAGGGGTCCTGAGTTCAATTCCCAACACCCATATGGCAGCTCACAACTGTCTATAATTTTAGTCCTAAGGGATCCAGTGCCCTCTTCTGCTGTGCAGATTGATATGCAGATAAAATACCACATACATAAAATACATGCATAAATAAATCATTAAATGATGAACTTCAAGCCACTTACGTAGAAAGTGGTGGAAGCAAAAGAGCATCCAGGCTTGTTTGTTTGTGTCCCTTCTAGAATGTGATACAACTTTCCCTGCTCCCAATATGACAAGGATGGATAAGTATTTTATAATACAACTCTCCGAGGGATATATTTTGGTATGCACGTCAGAATCTCTAAAGTCATAAGCTATCTTTGCCGTCTTTTCCACCTGTTCAGTTAGACCAGTTATGCCCTATGTGGTAAACTTTTAGAATCCAAGATAAAGAAATGTTGAGTGTAATCAAGTTAAAGGGAACATTATTACATGATAAGAAATGACATTAATGCCAATCCAACCTATAACACAGATGTGTGAAAATTGTAATAATATAATGAAAATAATCCTTAGTCATATTATTTTTTGGAGTCTGGAGCTCTCTTTGTAGGCAAATAGAACTCAGCCAAAACCAAATTAGCATGCAATTTGAGATAGGAAAACTTCTTTAAGGCTAGTGGAATGTCATCAGATAGACTGCCTATTCCAGGGACCCAGGGTCACTGAATGTTGGAGGCTCTGAAGTGGCATGTTTGCCTATTCTTTGCCTTGATATAAATGATGAATGAGTTCTGCTGTTGTGTGTCCCTTGATAGCTCATTTCCTTTTGTGCATTCCTTTTTCTTTCTCCATCACCTTACCTGGTGTTGCTAGCATCAGGTCTGTCTTTTTATCTGTAGGCCTACATTGTTAAAACAAACAGATTCTAGTGAGAAACAAGATTGTATCATTATTTTGCTTCCTTTTTGAAGAAGCCCAGTCTTTTCCCCCAGATGAATAACTATGAACATCCATGGGATTATTCACTTACAAAGGAAAGGGATGTGTTCTGTGTCTTTGGTGATTCATGGTAACTATGCTTAATTGTGGACTTTTCTGTCATTATGGGTCAGTAATTCCTCAGGATGGTAAAAGATGGTTTATTTAATGAGACATACTACTTTCACACTGTTAGGAATAAACATTCTCTTAATGTCTTGTCTCTGGGATCCTTACCACCTTTGCCTTCCAGGGCTTAACGTTTTAAAATCATTTCCTTGCCCCAGTTTAGCTCTGAGCCTCACATTAAACTCCAAGAGGATTTATAATCCTTAACTGGTTGGGCTCTGGGATAAGCAAACAAATTAGCCACCCTACTTCTAATGACTCTTGCTTTCTCTCTGACACCACCGGGAGGCAGATGGGTTAAGGTAATCACCCTAGCTCATGCGTATTGTACCCTGACCAATTAGTGGTAGAAATGTCCAGGAGGATATCCCATTTAATTGGGCATAGACAAAGGATCGCCACACATGTCTGCTATTATCTGTGAATGTTCACTTTCTACATCGATTTGGAAATGATGTATCCTAACAATGATGGATAGACATATCAAGGGTACCCAGGAATTCTAACATGCTTTGGCTTTGTTTTAGGAGAGTCCAGCTCATGCTTTTCTGATGTTATCATAGTGCACAGGTTTTCTTACCCCTACCCCCTCTTTTCTTTTAGAGAGTGGAAGTTTCATCATCTTATTACAAGACAGCTCCTATCTTTTTCAGATCTTCCTGTTTTTTCTTTCTTGGTATTGATTAACAGATTTCAAAAGCCAAATGAAACTTAATACATCAAATTTAGCAATTCTGTCTTTTACTTATCCTGTAAATGTTTTTTTTTTTTCAGTTACTGTATGCTAGGCTTAGGGACATAGTAGACTCTAAGCCAGGATCAGGGTCTATTCTTACATAACTTACCCACCTGAGAGTAACTTAAGTAATCAACACTTAAGTCTAGAAGATTGTGTTATGGTACCTATGGGAACAAGTCCTAGCAGCCTCCAGGTCAGGATTTGCAGGGTGGGAGTGGAAGAATTACTGGAGGAAGTTCAAATTAAGCTGAGACGTGATGAGCAAGAATGAGTTAACTTAGAAAATAAATTTTTTTATTAAAAGCTTAACTCCTTACTTTTTTAGGCTATTATTTAGGCTTCTGACAAATGTATTTTATATAGACATCTCAGGACAAATTAATTTTGAAAAGCAACAAAAAACAGATCTGTAAGTTTAACATAAAATTTAATGTGTAATTCAGACTATAAGGGTTAAGCATGCCCATAGAATGCTTGAAGCTTGGATTTGAATCTCATCCCTGCTGTTTAATAGTTGTGGGTCCTTGGACACATTGGCTGAGTATTGCTTTCTTCCTTTCTAGCAGTGTTTTATTTATTAGTGACAGGATAAAGTCTAGATGGTCTTACTATGTTACTTACTCTGGATTCTTAAAAGGAATCTGAAAGCTATCAATCCCATTATGTATTTGAAATCCAGTAAGTAAGTTATCCTATTGAAGGACATTTAAATTCAGTGATAATCTTTGATCTTGTATACATAGCATGACATTGGTACCTTTATCAAGATCAAATTAGTCGACAGAGAAAAGACAGTGGTGATCATTACAACTTCATTGCTGTTCATAGCGGCTCCAAATGATCTGAGTATGATAGATGACATGAATATTACTTATTCTCTCTGGTCTCAAGAACCTATGCTGGCTATTCAAACATCAAAACCATTTTAAATTAAAATATAATTACATTATTTCCCCTTTTCCTTCCTCCCTCCAGCCATTTCCATTTACACATATTGTTCCCTTTAGAAACCATGGCCTTTTTTTCTTTTACACACACACACACACACACACACATCTATATGTGTGTGTATATATATACAGCCTACTCAGTCCATTTAGCAATACTTATATGTATATAATTTCAAGGCTGACCACATGGCATTGCATGTCAATTACGGATTCCTTATGGAGAAGACTATTTCTTCTGTTCTCAGCAGTCCTTAGTTGTGTGTAGTTTTTGTCAGCTGACCTTTTTCTGGTTTTCTCTTGGAGTGCTTCATCACTCTGTGGTTTTTTAGAGTACACATTTCAGTTCTGTTTTTTATTTATTTAAAAGATAGAAGGGGTTTCTTTAGCAATGTTTCAGTCTTTGTGTCAGGGAAGCCATTTATGAGGAACCTTAAACAGTACCACATACAAAGCAGTTTATGTACAGGTAGGAAACTGAGATCCAGTGTGTGTTCTGGATTTGCTATACACTAACTAACGTGGGTAACCTCATGTCTCCAGGCCTCCCTTTCCACATGACAGTGACTGTAGGGTTAATTAGGATAATTGACTATTCATGCTAAGAATAGAACGATGACTAACTAATGTAACCTATAACGTCTCAATTGGACTTGGAAAAAAATCCAGAACACTAGATTGTTGGCAGGTGAAGTGCATCCTTGACTAGCATAGAGAAGACATGAGATTGACAATTCTACTGCTGCACCAGGAAGTGATGGTAGGTCAGCTGGTGGAAACCTGGAAGTAGTCACAGGTATACTCATACTTCATTGATCATTTCTATGTATCTTGACTGCTCAGTAGTAAATTTTTGGGTTCAGTAAGAACTGTGTGTAAAAACTTTACAACATGAAAATAACAATCTGGTCCTTAGGAGTTTTGTTGGGGGTAAAATGAATACAATCGACCTCACCCTTTGCACCAGCAAGGTTTCTTGTCTTCCAACTGTGTCTCTAAAGATACCTTTGTCACTTTTCAGCTTGTTCACTTACCTTAAAGAATTGACCATTCTCTATCGTCTTTAGCAATCCCAGTGAAACAATGCTAGGGTTTCCTAGACTCAAGTTCATCAAGCTTGGTTCCTGGAGTCATCATTATTTTTATTTTAAAAATGTGGGACTAATTTATAAGCTGTCATTACCTATAGGCATAATATGTGTTGTCTTAACTTTCATAGTTACGAATGTTATTCAATTAGAAACATTATCTCTTAGTCAGTATATCAGGAGAAAATGTATTTAATTTCAATTATGGCTTTTTACCTATTATGTTCAGAAGTATACCTGTAGTCATAGAAACAGGCAATAATGTTAAATAGAAAGAATCATTCAAATGAGTAGTAGATTGAATCCTAATGAGCAGTAGATTTTAGTCCTATATTTTTAGAAAGTTTAATATACGTGCTGCCCTGTTGTAATTTGTCTTAGCCAGGAGGAGTTCTGCCTTTTTGGGCTGTGTAGGAAATAGCTAAGGAGGTGGAGTTTATCTTCACTATTCTCTGGTAACACAACCCTCTTGACTTCTCTTAAGGGCACCTTGATATGAGCAACTCTGGTTCTTCATAGACCTTTCTTTCCCTCTGGGCAGTACCTTTAGTTCTGAGTTACTGATTGCTGCAGATGCATCTTTTGCCTGGAGCACTGATTTGATAATTATTCCTGAAAGGAAACCTTCTAAAAATTCTACAATGAGAGGTGTTCCATAAAGCCACCTTAGTGAGAGACAGGAATGCTGCCTGACATTGCTTTAGTTATCTATGTGTATGCAAAGCGCAGCCTCCAGGGGCTCTATCTGTAGACTCGACAAATGTGACAGAGCAAGAACTAGCTGGGACTCAACAGTAAGACTTCTGTACCTTGCAGCATTGAGCAGTGTGTGATCATAGAGCTCATCTCTCCTAGCTGAATCTTGCTTCTGTTGTTGCAGGATGAAGGGGTCTTACTGAGAAATCTGTGCAATTCTACAGTTTCTTTGGTCTGTGTTTGCATACGTTCTTCTATTGGGTTGTAAATTAAAAATGGAGAAGTTTTTTTTCAAATATATTTGAAAACAATCAGAGAGAAGTCCTTACCACCCCCCCACAAGTCCCCAGTTCTGTCGTGAACACAGATTCATTAGTCAAGCGACAGCTCTTTGGTGCAAGTTGTAAATCCTAGACTCTGAAAAGTCTAGAGGAATTGCATGGCGAATCCATCACAGAAACTACAAACAAGGAAAGCAAGTCCCATGAAGAAGTTTCCCCAGTGCTTTGACAATGCCGTGGTGGTATCATCAATAAATGAGTAGTCTAGTCTCAACAGGTGCTATGAGTAGATGGAAGATAACAACCCACCTTCCTGTTCTACTTCCTATATAGTGCACCATGTCTGAAACTCTCTGAGGAGAGAGAGAGCTCTTAATTCCTGTAGCTTCTGCAATATAGTCAACAACTTTTCTTACTAGCCACAAGGACGAGGTATGAGCCAGTTAATGCCATCAAATAGTCGCAACATTGGGATAAAATATTATAGTCGGTTTTACTTCAGACTACTTTCCCATACCTCTAACCTTTTAAACTTTCAATGAATTTTAATTGAGAGCTAAGTTGTTCTTATCATTCCATGGACTTTCAACATATCACAGGAACATCTGGATAATGAGATTATAGTCTTGTAATTAAAAAAGCACTTGAAAAAGGTAAATAAGATTTGTTGGTATTTATCTTTAAATTTTTATTCTGAAAAATCCTAATATATGTAAAAAAAGAAAACAGTATAGACCACCATATATATCTATTATATATGCAGTGCACATAAATGTTTTGGCTCTCCTCTCTTTCCACTGTTTTCCTGAAGCATTTTAATTCTAACTCCAATGTTTTAATTAATAAAAACTGTTACTATTATATTGATAAGGGGATCATAAATAGCTCTATTAAATCTTCTTTAAGAAAAATTAGTTCATTTACACAGAAGTACTAATACATTGACGTGATTGCGAAGAGATGACTACACAATGCCTGAGACATCCAAGAAGAGATTATGTGTAACCATCTTACTCAAAAATTGGCTCTTCCATGGTAAACTCACAGAAGTAACACCTTTTAGTTATTTTACTAATTTAAATTTAGGTTTTAGAATTTGAATGAATCTTTACTGTTCTTTTATTTCCAACTGTAGTAGCCAATACAATGCCTAATAGTTAAATACCTAACTGATTTTTTTTTCTGATCTCAGTGACATTAATATTCCTTTTTGGTGTATTAACACTTTTCTCTGTTGAGTAGTACTCTGAATTGTTAATAACAAACTTGTGATATTTATAATACCATTTTCTCTGTTCATGAATTATCAAAATGGAAAAGAAAATGTCCAAAATTAGATAATTGTGTTAGAATGGAACTGCTGATTCATGCTAGGGCATTTCCTTGTATCTCACAGTGAAGTCTCTAAAAGAAAATTTGTTAGTCATTATCCTAAGGTCTTAAATCTGAGAAGAAAATATTAGAACAAAATGATCTTATAGCTCATAACAATAAAATAATAACAAGCAGCCATGGTTATAGCTGTGTCACAGCTATTTTCCCACTGGGACTGTTCACTCTTCCTTCATTGTGTGGCAAAGGAATCCTACTAAGTGCATATCTGACACTCTCCTCGAGGCTAGGATGGAGCAACCGGTGACCCCCAAATTTCTGCTCTTGTGCATCTTTCCCTAGTGGTTGATAAAATTCACCCCATTTTTTGCATTTATACAACTTTGTTATTTTATTATAGGTGAGCATATTGAGTCACAGAGAGCCAATGTCTCTTAAGCCAAGGGACATGTTGGTAGGATGTGACGTTCAGCATCTGAACTCAGGTGGACTGGCCTCATTAGCCATCCATAGCACAGTGCTATTTCCAAATCAAACACCACAGGTTGTGTTATAGCCACACTTTTATGCCCCACTTTAGGGCTTGGCTTTGTTATTAAGGTGAAACCCACAGGACAAAGCAGGTCAGTACTACATACTGTGACCCATTTCCAGAAATCCTTATATGGAGAGAGAGTAGGTGATCTTTTCTGTTTTCCAGCCAGTCAGTAGTGTATTAGCTAAGGTCTTTATTGTGGTAGTGATCTCTTGGGTGTGTGTGATAGGATGTGGCCAGTGCCAACATGGGGGTATTTTTGTTCCTGGTGTTTATCCCCTGAGCTGTGTAATTGATGTGCCCTGAAGCAAGTCAATAACAAACTGATTTCTAAGTTGAGAAAGATGGGGTTTTAAACCTTACACACATAAGCACTCATTTTAATTAAAAAGTAAAAAAAAATTATAAGGTTTTTTTTAAATTAAGAAGCAGAGTAAAATTTGAAAAATCGTTTTATTAATTGGGCACATTGGAATGGGAATGCAAGGCTTGTGGGTACCACCCATACAACAGGGCTGAAGCAGTGAGAAACCAACAATATGGAAATCACAATGCTGTTCTTTGAAACAGAGCTGTTCATTCTCCTCCATAGAGAATACACCAACCGGTCAGGTGTTTGACTTCCAAAGGTGAAACAGTTAGTGCTTGATTCTCCTGACAGAGGCTTCATTCTTAGGCATATGTCTTACCTTAGTGAGAATTTTTAAACTTGAGTGTGAAGGATATTGCAAAATCAGATCTCAGAGGCCCTAAATCACAAAACCTTCTAAGGAAGAATTAATGACTATAAACTACCATGCAAAACTCTAAAAGGAGCCAGGTGGTGGTGGCGCATGCCTTTAATCCCAGCACTCGGGAGGCAGAGGCAGACGGATCTCTGTGAGTTCAAGGCCAGCCTGGCTACAAGAGCTGGTTCCAAAAGCTACAGAGAAGCCCTGTCTCAAAAAACCAAAAAACAAACAAACAAACAACAACAACAACAGCAAAACCTCTAAAAGGAAGCCAGTAACAAACTGTAGGGACTTGTGAAGGGAGTGAAGGTGACACTTGATAAGCTGTGTGAGTCTTTTGCTCAGAAGCCATTTTGCCACCATTGCTTGAGACTCAAGACACACCCCGTGCCACCCACTCATCAGCTCATATTCTGATCATAACGAACTCTTCTGCTTAGTGTGCAGCTCAAAGACCATCTTAAAACCGTGGGCGGATTTTACAGGCAAATGGGTGGACTAGAAAACATCATTTTGAGTGAGGTAACCCAGACCCAGAAAGACGATTATCACAATTACTCACTCATAAGTGGTTTTTAAACATAAAGCAAAGAAAACCAGCCCACAAATCTCAATCCCAGAGAGCCTAGACAACAATGAGGACCCTAAGAGAGACATACATAGATCTAATCTACATGGGAAGTAGAAAAAGACAAGATCTGAGTAAATGGTGAGCATGGGGACCTTGGGAGACGGTTGAAGGGGAGAGGATAGGCATGGAGGGGAGCAGAAAAAAATGTAGAGCTCAATAAAAATCAATGAAAAAAGAAAAAAAATCGTGGGTGGAACCATGAGCCCAATGATAAAATTTGAAGAAGTGAATACAGTAAGAGCTCTAGGAGATCAACCATAATACTTATCACTAGCCGTTAGGTTGAAAGAAATCATGAAGTGGGTAAAAACTTGTTGTATTTTAGAATCAACAGAGCACTGATTTATCATGGATATTCAGTAGTGTATGGATTTAAATTAGGTTGGTTTAATTTAATATAGATTTAGTGGGAGATATATTAAGTCAGTTTAAGACACATTTTAAAATTGTTTTGCAACATTTCAGTGGCTTCTGGCCAAAATTTCCTTTTTTTCACAAGTAGCTTTTTCCTATGTTAAAAATATTTATATTTAATGGACACATAATTATACATATTTATGTGATAGGTGTGAATTGTGAAAATGGGTTTACGTTGTATCAGGATGTAATGATTAAGTCAGAGTAATTAGCATATTGACTGCCTCATACTTCTATCATTTCTTTGTGACAAGAACATTTGGAATTCTTTGTTTTTTTTAGCAACCAAACATGGCAAAATAAAATGCAATAAAGCAAAAATTACCATATTAAAGTTGGGCACAACAACAAAACAGGAAGAAGAATTCCAAGAGCAGAAACAAGAATCAGAGACTCATTCATTCTCATACTCACAAGTTCAAAAAAATTCCTAAGCTAAAAGATATATATATATATGTATATATGTATATATATGATATATATCTTATATGTGTGTGTGTTTATGTGTGTGTGCATGTGTATATGCATGCATGCACATGCACAAAAGACCTGGTCCAGATCTGTATAGGCCCTATGCTTAATGCTTCAGTCTCTGTGAGTTCATAAACACCTTGCTTAGTAGATGCAGAGAGCCTCTTTTTCTGGTGATCTCCATCCTTTCTGTCTCTTATACTCTCTCTCCCCCTCTTCCTTGGGGTTCCCTGAGATCTGAGGGAAAGGATTTGGGAGACCTCCCATTTAGACCATCTCCCTATGTAATATCTGGCTCTGGGTGTCTGCATCTGTTCCCATTGCTGCTAGAAGAAGCTTCTCTGTTGCTGACTGAAAAATGCACAAATTCATGAGTATAGCAGAATATCACTAGGAGTAATTTCATTGATAACTCCTCCCCCCTCTTTTTTTTTTTTAGATCAGGGGTGTTTGGTTTTTACATAGGTCTCTGGGTCATTTACTCTCTACTTCTGGTTACCCCAGTAGTGTCAGGTAAGGATTCCCTCTTATCGAGTGGACCTTGAGTCAAATCAGACGTTGGTTGGCTACTACCACAAATTCTGCACCACTATTGCCTTTGAATATTTGCAGGCAGGCAGACTGTAAGTCAAACGTTTTGTGGCTGGGTTGGTGTTCACACTTCACTTTTGGTAGCCTTCAGGGTGCCTTCTTTACCAAAGACACTAGAATGTAGGGATGAGGGCTCCATGTAGACATCAGCTTGACTTTCCATGTTCAGTGAGTTTTATGGGTGTCATCCTCAGCGATGGGGCCCGACTGTCAGTTCGCAGAGAGCAACCCATTTTCTTAGCAACAACCTGGGTGTTTGGGGGATTTCCAAAAAACCCATGGGCCACAACTCAATTGAATGCAAGCTACTGGAGGCCTCAATTGGCAAAAAAAAAAATGGCTAGTTGAGACTCCATATCCCCTTTATGAGAAGACCTCATAGATCACTTTCATATGCTTTCTAAAGTTTCTGTTGCACTCGGCTTCCATGTCATCCCCCAGATGCCTCTTAATTCCAGCTGTCTCTCCTCACATTTTCCCCTTTAACCTTTCTCCTTCCACACCCACCTGATTCTTCTGCTCCCCTCCTCACCCACCCCCAGTCTGCCCTGAAAATCTATTCTATTTCTCCCTCCCAGGGAGATCCATGTGTCCTTCCTGGACCCCTACTCTTTACCTAACCTCTCTGGATCTGTGGATTGTAGGTTGGTTATCATTTACTTAATTGCTGATATCCACTTATAAGTGAATATGTATCGTATTTCTCTTTCTGAGCCTGGGTTACCTCACTCAGTTTGATATTTTTTCACAGTATCAGTCCTTTGCTTGCAAATTTCATGACGACATTTTTTAAAGAGCTGAGTAATACTCCATTGTATAAATGTACCACAATTTCTTTATCCATTCTTCAGTTGAGGAACATCTAGGTTGTTTCCGGTTTCTGGCATAAATAAAACAGCAGTGAACATAGGTGAGAAAGTAACCTCATGGTAAGATGGCATGTCCTTTGGGATAAGCCCAAGAGTGCTATAGCTGAATCTTGAAGATCAATTCCCAACTTCCTGAGGAACCGCCATATTGATTTCTATGGTGACTGTACATGTTTGTCCTCCCACCAGCAATGGAGTCTCTAAGTCTGTGATTTTGAGATTAATGTTGTGTGAACACATCAATGTGGCAATTGAGCCTATAACCTTAGACTTATTAAAAATCTAGCAATGAATGTATTATTGACAGAAAAGGCCAAAAAAAATGAGGGGTGGGGAGTTGACAACAGCAAAAACACGTTTGAGAATGATAATGTTTTTAAAACAAAGAAATCTGATATTGTGGTGGTTAATAAACTTTCAGGCTGCTTTGCTCAAAGTGAGATTTGAATTTATGCTGATCTTGAAGCTAGAGACAGCTGCTGTTTCCTGGTCAGTGCAGAGGTTCTGTTGGGGGAAACACTGTGCTCTTTTAAGTCACAGCAAAAGTTGTTACTTCTAGATTACCCACTCATTTCTTCATTTCTCCTATTCCCAAAGGCCATAGTTCCATTAAGGCCAGGGACAGAAAAGTCTGGTGAGTAATCCAGTCCATTTCAACAGACAGAAATTTGTTTGCAAAGTAGAATATAATCTTCCATATTGCTTTGCAATTGCTTTTGGAGTCATCGTCCCTTATGACAGATTTATGGGAAAGCTGTGAGCTGAGCAGTTATTTGGGTCTAGGATTTTCTTGTATAATTATTAAGAAAGAGAAAAAGAAAGCTAAAGATAAGAGAATCATTTGAATGTGAAGCAGCGGAGCCTGCTCCAACGCAGTCCCCGTGAGCAGAACTGTGATTTGGGCAGAGAGGGCCAGCTAGTTTTGGCATGTGACCTGACTGCAGACAGTGTTCTCAGTTCCTGAAAAAACATCTGCCAGATGCACACTGCTGTTAATTAGATGCTGGATCAGATAGAAGTTGATGGATGCAAATTCATACAAACGCGAGGGGACTGACAATTTCTCTTTGTATACAAGTGAGAGGATTGCTGCAGAGGTTTTTATTTTATTTTATTTTTTTAAAAAACACATGTACGCTTATCCTTGAGAAGGAGCTGTGATCTGAACTCCAGCTCACCCTCCTGCCCCCTTCTCTGATTCACCATCTGAGATAATGGCTCAGTCAGAAACACAGGCCACCATCTGTGAAGCTGCTTCCAGTGGCTAAAAGGTTAGCTTGGTCACTGGTTACCTTGATTTCATCGCTTGCTGTTTTCTGACATGCCATGTTCAGGGACTTTCTTTAAGAATGAGATACTGGGAGTGTCAGGGACAAAAGCCGCCGCCG
>JAQHUG010000021.1:12240492-12256720 GCA_028555095.1 Dicrostonyx torquatus | reverse complement strand
AAAAAAAAAAAAAAAAGAATGAGATACTGTGAAGGCTAATTAGCTATCAGTTGGCAATTGGGTTTCCTGGGCTGAAGGTTTAGTAAGTGGGACAGGGCATTTAATGTGAATGTTAATGTAAGTTTTAGTTGTTCATTAAAATATCTCCTGCATGTTAGGCATGTTTTATCCTTTTTAGGAATAAAATAGTTATGTAGCCCCACAGAAAAACCAGCCTTTGTTTTATCACTGTAAGGTATCCATCAGTGACTTAGAAGGACAGACTTTGCTCCAACTCACACTACACACCCATGTTCATTGTAGAATGTTAAAGACTCCAGTCGCAGGGAAAGGGATTTTAGAAGGTCTCTTATGTGCAATTAATTGTTCTTGATTGTAGATAATGCATGTATTCATTTTTTTTGAGGGGTAAGGGATGCAATAATCTCTTGGCCCCAATAAACTATCTTAGAAGGAGGTCATATCAGTTTCCTGGGACTACCTTGACAAATGGCCACAAACTAGGAAGCAAAAAAGAGCAGAAATGGTCATTTCATAGATGCTGGCTGTACATTTGACAACCAGGTGTTTGTAAGTTAAGGTCTTCTGAAGCCCGAGTGAACATTTGCTCCACACCTTGATCCCTGTTTTGTTTTTTAAGTGTTTACTGATAATCTGTGGCCATCTTTGTCTTGTGGAAATGTCACTCCACTCTCTGCCTCTCTCTGTATGTATTGTTCTTTATTGGGGGCAGTGTTCATATTTTCCACTTTGGGGAAAATTAATGTTTACCTTGATTGGCATAATTTAGGTTTATTTCATTTTAGCTTCACCAGTGTTTTAAGGCAGAGTTTCCCTCTGTTAGGCCTGGGTGCCTTGGAGCTCACTATGTAACCTAGACCAGCCGTATGCTCATGACTGCCTGCCCTTCTGCGTAAGCCATGATGATAGCAGTTATCCACCATAGTTGATTGTGATTCTTTTCATAGCTGCAGTGACCCTTTGTTGGAAGTTGGTCATATTCTTTGGAAAACAAAATTAAACCAATAGCAGGTAAAGTTGGACCCTAGTATTAAAAGGGAGGCACTGAAAGAGATGGCGAAAGGGATGCCACTGAGTTCTGCATTCTTCCTGAAGCTTAGAAAGTATTATACTTCTGAAGTCTGCTTGGAGATTAAGAAAGGGTAGATCTCAGTAAACCAAGACATGGGAGATGGTGACTATAGAACACTTAGGTTGACAAGCTGATAATATTTTAACAATAGAGATACTATCAGGGAAGGGTTATAGGGATTTCAATGTTCTCAACTCTTTGAGGCCCTCACTTATTTCTTCCATGTTAGCAATATTGTGCTCACAGGTGTCAACATACAAACCAAGTTTACCTAATAGGAACTTTTCTCATGGGTATAAGTGTCCTCCTAGTGCTGATTGCGGCAAGATGTCTTAGAGATCAGTAGGGTATAATATTTCAAGACCAGGGCTTACTCAGTATTTATTTATGATGAAGCAGCAAGAATCATTTGATTTCAGTGATGACAAAAAAATCAGTATGAATTTAAAAATTGCTAAGCTGTATCTTTGGCTATTTCTTGCATATTGTTTGAATAAAATTGCTGTCTAATATTCTTCTGTTTGGGGAGCACTGGAAAGATGCTGCAGATTTTAAGACTGCTTACTGCTATTACAGAATAATTATATCAAAACGACAGAACATTAGTGTTTTGGAAAGTTGGGGACATTGTTGATGGGACTGTGCATGTACCACCATCTCCAATGTCAGCTAAAAGTAAGAAGGTGTTTCCCATGTGGAGAGAGTGAAGCATGTGGAAATAAAGGGGCAGTTATAGGCAGGGTATAGGGTATAGCCTATATCTCAGAGAAGTCAGAAGTTAGTTGAAATATAAGAGGCAATGAGACACAGAAAAACTAAGACAGGAGCTGGATGGAAGGCCAAGCTTTGTTCCTAACTTTATTCATTTTTAAAATGAAATGTAATACCTCCTCTTTGTTTTAGCATTCTTAAAACTTCTAAGTTTTGGAAACAAATATCTTAGAATTGGGTACAAGGGCATCATCTCAAAAGTAACATGTATCTTTGTGGTATAATAATGAAAACATACCATTGACACACTGTTGTGAGTGTTTTCTATGAGCTTAGTATTCATACAACGTAAGAGGAGACAGCAACTATGGAATGGAGGTACCTTGCAAAAACCAACATGAAAAGCATAACCTAAAGGTAACCTAACTATAATTCTGTGTCCATGACCTCTGATTTTCAAGGCTTACCAAGGGTAAATGGGTAGAAAAGACAGTGGGTAGAAAAGGAAAACCAGGGTACAGGGATGACTTTGAATGTCTCGAACTTATGCGCTTATTCATTTAACTAATAGTTACTGTACACTTAGCCAGTGCCACACAATTCCAGACCTCAAAGACTTTACTGGGCAAGAGAAGCCCAGATACTGTCTTCTTTTTGTGTTCTCTTCAGTTGAGGGACCAGGGAGGTCAGAGGCACTGGCAACAGAATAAGAAATGCTGCGCTGGTCAGGGATAGATTACCAGCAGACTGAAGCAGGTAGCATTAAGCTGTATTGAAGAATGTGAAGTCACTGGCTGAAGAAGGAAGAGGCTGTTGAGCAGAGAAAGACAGTGGTTGAGGACAGAAGGCCAGACATTTCACTCTGGGCCAATGTTCATCTGACTGCCTACACACTGATTAATATTCTGATTTATGCTTGTGGGATGGAGGCCTGTAGATTAATTCTATTTGCAAGTTGGGGGAGATGCCAGCCTTGTGAACCCTCAGTTTTGGCTAGCTTGATTTTTGGAGATTCATCAGGAGGCAAGTGATTCTGAGGATCAACACACTAAAAGTTCTTAGTAACGTTGGGAGAGAACTGAAAAAAAAAACCCAGTGTAGTTAGATATAGAAGATGATGTCACTCAAAGGAACTTCTGATGCTGTGTGGATTTGGGCACAGAGATTGAGAGATACTAGCTGTCCTGAGAGCAGTCTGGAGGATACAGGTTAGCCAGGGGTTGTGTTCAAGTCAATATCGAAGTGTTCTGATGAGGATTTTGTGCCTTCCTTGAAAGATAATATATTCTGATGTAATCTTGATTCTCAATGAGCCTGATAGTTACTTAGCCACTTTTGGTAATGCTCACACTTTTACACACAAAACCCATGACCAGGCAGCCTAGCATTATAATTTTATCACTAAAGTACTCTGCATCAACTTCATAGGTCAAATGTTAGGATATCATATCACAGCTTTTTTAAAGTCAGAGAATAATCCTACAAGGAAGGAATAGAAGGAGGGAACCATTGTATTCACTTGTCTCAGTGATAGCTCTAGGCTAGTGGTCCTCAACCTTTCTAATGTTGTGGCCCTTTTAATACAGTTTCTCATATTGAGGCAACACCTAACCATAAAATTATTTTGTTGCTACTTCATAAGTGTAATTTTACTACTGTTATGAATCATAATATAAATATCTGCTATGCAGTATATCTGATATGTGACCCCTGAGAAAGGGTCTTTCTCAACTCACAGGTTGAGAACCACTGCTCTATTCTGTGCTTTCAGAAGACGCAAGCTCACACTCTGTAACATTAGGGCTGGCTTGTTGGGGTTACTGTCCTGCACCCCACAGCCGGCAAGCCCCAAAGAAAATCACACAGAGAGTCTACATTAGGTTATTAACTGATTGGCCCATTAACTCAGGCTTCTTACTAGCTCCCATAAGTTATATTAAACCATTGTTCCCATCCAAGCCAGGCACATGGCCGGTACCTTTTCTCATCTGGTACAGGGACACATGCTGCTTCCTTGGAGATCTGCGCAGGAATGCCAGGGAAGCTTCCTGCTTCCCAAATCTCCTGTTCTCACCTCTACTTCCTGTCTGGTTTTCCCACCTATACTTCCTTCCTGGCCAATCAGCATTTATTTAAAACATGATTGACAGGATACAGAATTGTCTTGCACCAACACTTCAACGTGGTGAGTGTCTGTGTTATAATCCAGCTGGATTCTTGTTGGCATATGAATAAGAAATTATTAGTTCATACTTCTTTTAAAATTGTAGAATGTGTTTTCTATATTGTGGCCCTTTCAATACATAAAAGAATATAGTAAAAGCTAGATGAGTGTATGTATGTAAGTTACTAATTTAAAGATCTTCTGAATGTCATCTTCCTCTTTTTATTTATCATTGTAATTTTATCTTCTAATAACTATTATGATTGATCTTGGTGTTTATTACCCAAGACATTGAGAGTTTCTAGATAAATAAAAATAAAGAGTAATTTTGACATTTTACGATATCTAAATAGCTTCTTGTATAAATCTTTCCACAACTTTTTCCTTGTCTACAATAATGTTTAGAATATACATGCATGCATCAGCACTGCATTGATTTTTGTTGCTTTATAATATTTCATTGAATAATGAGATAGTTAATTCATGCCATTCTCCTATTATAGACATTTTAATTGGAAACAATCTAAATTTCTTTTCTCTAATCATAGATACAGCTAGTCATTTAATCTTTGCAATTTATAGATGTCTCCATTTATTTTCTGTGATTATTGTTATAGAACTGTTTTCTCAAAAGATTATTAAAGAAAGACAGTATGGTGAAAGGGATAGAAAGTAAATCAATAGATGATAAATATGTAGATCTCCTAAATTTACTCCTATGAGTTCTATTGCAGCATGAGCACTGTACCCAGGTTTCCAACCTGAACTATAAGTTCCTTTCTAAATGAAGAACCAGGATTTTCTCAGGATAGCTCTGAGTAGGTTATGTTGTATAAAGCAGTGTGCCCTAGCTCATATTAAAGAGACTGCATACATTGGTCACTATCTCGAGGAATAAATGTCTTCACATTAGCATTTTCAGGTCTGCTTAGCAGGGCTTCCTTTAAAAGGATAGCTTTTTGTAAGGAAAGGTCACACAATTGCATCATGTCATAGTTTTGGCCTTTTCAGTAATGAATTCTGAATTAAAGCGAGGCCTTTGTTTCCTGTAGGTTTCTCACTTCCAGGATGCTTACAGATACCTTCTTTATGAGCATAGAGGTCATCATTATTGTAGCCTCATCACCAGAGTAGGTAGCCATTCCCAAATGTCTTCCATATGAGATATCATTGATGTCTTGAGTGTCCTTTACTAGAAGATGCTTTCTTCTTTTTGGTAGCATGGAGTTTCTGTCCCACAGCTCTTCAGTTCCAAAGAAACACACAAAGGCTTACATTAATAATAAACTGTTTGGCCTATTATCTCAGGCTTATTAATAACTAGCTCTTAAAACTCAACCCATAATTCTTGTCTAGGTTTGGTCAAGTGTCTTGGTACCTTTTCTCAGTGCAGCATTTTCATCTTGTTTCCTCTGGCTCTGGGTGGTAACTGTACACTGAGCCTTTCCTCCTCCCAGAATTTTCCTAGTCTATTCACCGCACCTATACTTCCTGCCTCGCTACTGTCCAATCAGCATTTTATTAAACCAATACCAGTGACAAATCTTTACAGGGTACAAGAGCATTATGCCAAAGCACTTCCCACCCCCCCTTTTTTTTTCTTTTCAAAACAAGGCCCTGAATCTAATTTCCCTTGTTTAGTTTTTTCCCGGCCATTATCCATAACAACTTGTAACTAACACACCAAACAAGACAAACATCCATAATCCAATTTTTTGGGGAATGTGGACATAGTCTTCTAGGCTACTTCCTGCTAACTAGGGGTGCTGATAATCTTATAGATACCTAAAGAAAACTTAGGATTATCATCAAGTCCTGATGAGAGTATTCTGTGAGCCTGGATCATTTCAACCAGCAGTCTTGAAGCTGTTCTGGATGTAGAACTCAGAGGAAACTGTAACAGAGATGCTGTGAAATGTTGGACTATCGGGGCCATCTGTTCCTATTGGAGATTCTTCAGGGGGTCTTCCTTGATCAAAGCTAATTTTTCTTAACCCAGTATGAATCCACAGCCTTATGAAAGATTTTTTTGTCATCTTGCTTCCTCTGCATCTGGGTGGCGACTGCAGACTGAGCCTTTCCTCTTCCCAGAATTCTTCTAGTCTGGTCACCCCACCTATACTTCCTGCCTGACTACAAGTCAATAAGCATTTTTATTAAACCAATGCCAGTGACAAATATTTATAGGGTAAAGGAGCATTACCCACAACACCTTCTGACTACAGATAATACTTATTAAATTTGGAATGACGTAAAGCTTGCAAATTACTTGAAGTTAGATGACAGAGCTGCTAAGTTCATGGAAAGAAAACAAAAGAATCTGAAATAAACAAAATGAATTGAACTAGAAAGAATAGAATTCAAAAATCAGTGAAAAAATGCTGGGCAAGGTCCAAACTCTTTTTATGAGGCTGCAATTACCCTGATACCCAAATCACAAAGTCAATTTATCAAGCTTCCATGTGAGGAGCTGTGAGGATATGGATGGTGAGCTTCATGTGCATCCTGTCAACAGATAATTAGTGCTGTGCAGCTAAGACAGTGAACTCAAGACTGCCTTGATAGCCATAGTCACAGGAGCAGCTTCACCTACAGGAAGTCTCAGCCACCCAGTAAATGGTAACTTTCATTCAGGGGTAAGTAAAATAATAGATACGTTTAAAGTTGAGCATCAGCAATGCCATTGGGCCCTGGATGGCCTGACAACAAAGAAAATGATCTTAGCACTGAAAGGTTTGGAATTGTGTTACTGAAGAACTTTTGAAAGAATAATTTCTTTATAATTACTCATAATCCTAGTGTCATGAATGGCCAGTGTTTGGCATGGAATACACTGAGCAAAACTGAAATGTCTGACTTGTGACATTTTGTATATTGCATAAGCATTTTTTGACTTATTTGTAAATATATCTCAGGACAGTTTTTCAAAATGGTAGAAATCATATTAGACAGTTTAAAGTCTGTCATGAGAGTGGATCATACTAGTGTTAGTGAACTGAAGTCTTTTGGTTTCATGCAAGTTGATTGTTTTTTCATGTATAGCCTTTTATTGATTTTTGTTGAGCTCTACATTTTTCTCTGCTCTCCTCTTTGCCTCTCCCATCCCCTTCAACCCTCGCCCATGGTCCCCATGCTCCCAATTTACTCAGGAGATCTTGTCTTTTTCTACTTCCCATGTAGATTAGATCCATGTACGTTTCTCCTAGGGTGCTCATTGTTGTCTAAATTCTTTGGAATTGTGGATTATTGGCTGGTTTTCTTTGCTTTTGACTAAAAGTCACTTATGAGTGAGCACATATGATATTTCTCTTTCTGTGTATGGGTTACCTCAGTTAATATGATGTTTATTTGGATCCATCCATTTGCCTGCAAATTTCAAGATGTTATTATTTCTTTCTGCTGTGTAGTACTCCATTGTGTAAATGTACCACATTTTCCTTATCCATTCTTTGGTTAAGGGGCATTTAGGTTGTTCCCCGGTTCTGGCTATGACAAACAATGCTGCTATGTACATAGTTGAGCACATGTTCTTGTGGCATGATTGAGCAACCTTTGGGTATATACTCGGTCTATAAGTGGTATTATTGGGTCTTGAGCAAAGTTGTTTCCTAATTTTCTAAGAAATCTCCACACTGACATCCAAGGGGTTGTTTTTGATCTTGGCCATTATTAGAGGTGTAAGATGGAATCTCAGAGTTATTTTGATTTGCATTTCTCTGATGGCTAAGGATGTTGAACATTTCTTTAAATGTCTTTCAGCCATTTTAGATTCCTCTGTTGAGAGTTCTCCATTTAGGTCTGTATTCCATTTTTATTTTTACTGGATTATTTGTTCTTTTGATGATCAATTTCTTGACTTCTTTGTATCTTTTGGAGATAAGTCCTCTGTCTTATGTGGGGTTGGTGAAGATCTTTTCCCATTCTGAAGTCTGCCGTTTTGTCTTGTTGACCGTGTCCTTTGCTTTATGGAAGGTTTTCAGTTTCAGGAGGTCCCATTTATCAATTGTTTTTCTCAGTGTCTGTGCTACTGGGGTTATATTTAGGAAGTAGTCTCCTATGCCCATGCATTCAAGTGTACTTCCCATTTTCTCTTCTATGAGATTCGGTGTGGTTTACTTTATTTTGAGGTCTTTGATCCATTTGGACTTGTGTTTTATGCATGGTGATAGATATGGATCTATTTTCATTCTTCTACATGTTGATATCTAGTTATGCCAGCATCATTTATTAAATATGTTTTCTTTTTTCCATTTGATAATTTTTGCTTCTTTGTCAAAAATCAGGTGTTCATAGGTGTGTGGATTAATATCTGGGTCTTTGATTCAGTTCCGTTGGTCCTCCTATCTGTTTTATGCCAATACCAGGTTCTTTTCAGTACTGTAGCTCTGCAGTAGAGTTTGAAGTCAGGGACTTGTAATGCCTACAGAAGTTCCTTTATTGTACAGGATTGTTTTGGCTATCCTGGGTTTTTTGCTTTTCCATATGAAGTTGAGTATCATTCTTTCAAGGTCTGTGAAGAATTTTTCTGAGATTTTGATGGGCACTGCATTGAATCTTTAGATTAGCTTTGGTAAGATTGGCATTTTTACTATGTTAATTCTACCTATCCAAGAACATGGGAGATCTTCCTATTTTCTGGTGTCTTCTTCAGATTTTTTCTTCAAAGATTTAAAGATCTTGTCATAACAAGTCTTCCACTTGTTTGGTTAGAGTTACTCTGAGATAATTTATGCTATTTGTGGCTATTGTGAAGGGTGATATTTCTCTGATTTCCCATTTATCATCTGTGTAAAGGAGGGCTACTGTTTTGGGTTTTTTTGAGTTAATCTTATATCCTGTTACATTAATGAAAGTGTTTATGAGTTGTAGAAGTTCCTTGGTAGAATTTTTGGGGCCGCTCATGCGAACTATTATATCATCAGCAAATAGTGAGAGTTTGACTTCTTTTTTTCTGATTTGTATCCCCTTGATCTCCTTTTGTTGTCTTATTGCTCTAGCTAGGACCTCAAGAACTATTCAATAGATATGGAGAGAGTGGACAACCTTGTCTTGTTCTTGATTTCAGTGGGATAGCTGTGAGTTTCACTCCATTTTGTTTGATGTTGGCTGTTGACTTGCTTTATATTGCCTTTATTATATTTAGGTATGTTCCTTGTATGCCTACTCTCTCCAAGACCTTTATCATGAAGGAATGCTATATTTTGTCAACATGCAAGTTGATTTTGAAGTCCACAGATATGCTACAATGTAAGTTCCTGAGATGTGGTGATAAAGCATGGGTGTTCATGCTATAACATATATGCAGATTGCCTAGGTGAATTCCATACAGGCTCTCTGGTTGTTGGTTAACTCTCTGTGAGACCAAGTTAGTTGATTCTGTGAGTTTCCTTGTGGTGTTCTTGACCCCTCTGGCTCCTACAATTCTTTTTTGCCCCTCTTTTAATGAGTGTTTTTTTTTTAATTTTGGGGGCAAATTTGCAAAGGCAAAATGTTACAGTGATACGTAAAGTTAGCTAGTCTCTACTAAAGGAAAAATTTACTAAATGCTATGCTGGCAACCCTCATAGCATATTTTCTTTTTTGATTTTTCTGGATTGTGAATTGTTGTATCTTTGTTACTCAGCATTGGTGAAGTCTAAAAATGTGTAAATGTATTGTGTTTGGGGTAGATGTTCCATCTTTTTCTACTATAAAACTGCTATATCTGTTGAGCCTTTGGAAGAATTCAAGATTTTGGTAAACAGAGTTTTATATTTTTCCTCCATACTGGTGTGAAATTGGATCCTTGAACAATAGGAAGGTAATTTTAGAGCCACCCTAACATTGGAGTGAGATGTCTTTCTGAATTTGGTCCTGATTCTCTAATGTGAAGGACTTTTGGAGTAGTATGCTAAAAGATGCTGTATTTCTCAGATGTGTATAATACTTCTAAGTTCCCAGAAGGTTGGTTTTCAGCATAAGACATTTTAGCTGTTTTTTATTTCACACTTTGGCTAACTTAACTTTCCTTCATTCAGTTTATTTAATGCACATCATAAAAGCATCTTCAGTGCCATTCCAGGAATAATGTATAGCAGATTACCTAAGTGAGTACATGAATTGCAGAATTTTCAGTATAGTCTTTGTGAACATGGAGAAGGCAATGCTTTTCTTTGAGGATTTAGAGGATGAAATGGATTACACATGGGTGAACTTGCTCAGGGCAGTAACAACTGTCCATAAAGTAGGAAAACAACAGGACTTTCATTTAAAATACTGGATGACAAAAAACATGAACAAAAAAAAGACCCCTTTTCATCTAACATACAGGAGAGTTATCAGTAGCATGTGGTAATGACATCACTAACCTACGTAATTTTTTTCTGGGACATTTCTGAATAATCATTAATATTTACTTGCACCATTGCTATCGTTGTTCACTAAGATGTACATGTATAACTTTTAAACTCTTACTATTAGAGCAAAAACGTCAAGGTAATTGTTCTTTTATGGGATTTAAACGATTCACTTCCTTCAGTAATCATAGCCAGCAACCAGCTCCTTTGTGGTTTAGCTCCCTATGTCATTTGACCCTTTTAGAGAAAAGAGACCATGCCCTGAAGCTTCTGAGGGTCATTCATTTAGATGTTTTTCTCACCTTATATGGAACAGAGAACTCATTGGGAAATATATATGTGTTTACTCTGTTCATGAAATATCTACTGTTTTTTGAATTTCTGAAGAACTGAGCAACTATAATATAATCTTTAAGCATTAACTGCTAAAAAAATCTAACATTTTGTTTTTATTCTATTTTCATCATATAAATTTCTTTTCAATGTCAGGTTGCATTATAGATTAAAAACTTTTTGTCCAGTGGTCAAATTTTTAAGTTGTTTAATTCAAAATATACTTTAAAATTTAAGACTATTTAAGCACAGTACACCTATAAAAACCTCTCAAATGTTTGGAAGGCCAACAGTTTTCTCCTATGCATGAAATAGTACATTTCAACAAAAGTATCTCAAGTAATTAAAAAAAAAACAAACTTGAAAGAAGTCAATGGGCAAATACCAGCCTGATAGCTATACAAAAAAAAAAAAAAACAAGCAAAAATACCCAAGAAAGTTAAATTCTCTCAAAGAAATACTAGAGATGTTTACAAGATGTCAATGACGAGGGGGAATTAAAGGAACATGTGGCATGAAGTGTATGCTGACCCTAGTTAGGGATGTCTGCAGGGATGCTCGCCTTCATCATGTTTAATCCTCTTAGAATACCAAGCTTGAGTGACCAGGCAACTTACTGTCCAAAGGAGGAGGCCTTTCTGCAGCTAAAATGCTAAGTAGGTTGTGGGGCCAGAACCAACAGAGCATATCACACTGGCTTGTGAGAAGCTTGTGAGAGTTTATCAGAGGGTTATGATGCTCCAAACCCCAACCACACCTTTAAAGAGTTACTAATGAAGTACTCAGAAATGCATTTCTTACTTCAGAGATCTTCTATTCTCCAAGGGCTACACCCTTCTGCAGGTATTGTAACACCAGGTTGATGCAAGCTCCTATTCTATCTCCTACCTCCAAAAATTAGCATGTTTTGATAGAGTTCACTCTTGGTTTTGACCACATATCTTTTCCAAGTATTGAGAAAATAGTATACTCTAACCATTTGTAACCAGGAAGTGAGAAACGAGTCTGTATCTTGACAGGAGCCCATCAGAACAGTCTTCTAAAGCAGACAAACAGACACTCCCATGCCTCTCTCATACCTTCTTCACATCACTGTGTGTGTGTATGTGTGTGCACAGATCTGTCACTCTTGTCCCATCTGCTATTTTTGGCTGATGGCTCCCTCATAGTGTCTGTATGCACCCGTGTGTGTGCACGTGTGTATCTCTCTGTTCCCATCTGCTCATTACTGGTGAGTGCTTTTTTGTGTTCTTTTTAAAATCCAGACACCAGGGTGGAGACACCTGAATCCTCTCACTATAAGTTTTAGATCTTCTGCCATATTTGTCTTAAAACCACACCTTTTCCCCTCAACCTCCTCCAATTTCATTGTCCCATTGCCATCACTGCCCTTTTTCAGAAAACATTTTTCTTTCCCTCCCCCTCTCCCTCTTCCTCCCTCCCTCCCTCNCTCACTATAAGTTTTAGATCTTCTGCCATATTTGTCTTAAAACCACTCCTTTTCCCCTCAACCTCCTCCAATTTCATTGTCCCATTGCCATCACTGCCCTTTTTCAGAAAACATTTTTCTTTCCCTCCCCCTCTCCCTCTTCCTCCCTCCCTCCCTCCCTCCCTCCCTCTCAACTTCCCTCTCTCCCCTCCTCACCCTCCTTCTTTCCTACCTTCCTTTTTCCTTCCTTCTTTCTGTCTGGCTTTCTCTTCCTCTCTCTCTCCTGCTTCATTTTGGTTTTCTTTCCTTACTTAAAAAAATTAGATTGTATTTTAATTACATTTCTCCTTTTTTTTCTCTGCCTCTCTCTCTCTCTCTCCCTCCAAACCCTCCCATATACCTTTTTCCACCCTCTTTCAAATTTGTGGTCTCTTTCATCAAATGTTATTGCAAACATATATGTATGGTATATACATATATACACCCACATATAACTCATTGAGTCCATATAATGTTACTGATATGTTTATTTTCAGGGATGGTCATTTGGCACTGGACACCCAATTGGTGTGTTCTTCGCTGGGCAAGGCCTCCTCTCCTACTCGCGGCTTTACTCAGTTGTATGTAGTTTGTTGTTCAAGGGTTTTTCCTGTCCATTTTGGAATGTTCCTTGTTGTCTTCCTTGATCAGCTTACATTTGAGTGATTGCATTGGGGAGATATTACAGGTATAGATTCTGACATCACTAGGAGATACAATCTCCCAGCAAGGTTCTAGATCCTCTATTTGTACATTCTTAAAATCTTTCTGTCCCCTCTTCTACACCCTTCCCTGAGCCTTAGGTGAAAGAGAGTTTTGTATGTATGTATCCACTAGGACTTGGCTTCACAACTCTGCATATTGATTGAGTGCGCTTTTCTTCAGTGATCTCCATCTGTTGCTTTGATAAAGGGTGAAGACTACACTTAACTGTGCATGCCTGAACACAAGTTTGTAAATTGCCATTAGGGATTATGGTGTTTTAGGAAATTGGCGGTTATAGATTTTCCTCTAATAACCGTTATTTCTCTAGCACTGATTAGTTATCTAGGTTCCAGTACTGGGTGTTGCATCATTCTTGTTAAGTGGGTCTTAAGTTCATGATGGGAGTTACTGGTAGCCATGCTTGCATGTGTATCACTGCTCTACCTATAGGTTATCAGCTTACAAACAAGCTCAAAATCTTTAAAATAGTTCAGTGCTAATATTGATTGTTGAAAACTAGAAAAATACTAGGAAAAACATACTAAGAAATGTGTTCTCGGACCACACCAATGACCATCATAACTAACTCCTATATCAAATCTTATATTTGCTTTTCTTATCAATACTCAAAGTACACTCCTGAATATATAGATTGGATTAGTTATTGGTGAAGGCTTATAGAACAGGAGACAGAGAGATACAAAATATTAATTGTCTGTCTATTGGTACATCTATCTGAAATAAAACTGGATCTAATAATAAAACCTAAGATATTCCTGTTTTAATTTTTTAAAAAGGAAAATTTAATTATATGCACTAAAATAAACAGATTTAACTACACCATTTGGTATGCTGGAGACTCATTCTTACTTTTTGTTAAAAGAGTTTATTCCATGTAAGCGATAAGTAAGATTATTTTATATGAGTTATATAATGTGATTTAATAACACATCTAATGGTAGACATTGTTTCCAAGTGCAGATAATTTTGGAAATACTGTGAATATATTTGTCTAACTCTTTATTTTTATTTATTTGTTTATTTATTTATTTTGGTTTTTTGAGGCAGGGTTTCTCTGTGCTACAGTTCTAGCTGTCCTGGAACTAACTCTATATTTATAGACTAGGCTGACTTCCAACTCAGAGATTCACCTGCCTCTGCCTCCCAAGTTCTGGGATTAAAAGCATGCACCACCACCACCTGGCTTGTCTAATTCTTTTAAATTATATGTATTTTAAATTTTGGAAATATACTTAATTGTGCAATTACTGTCTTTAAATTTCTTATGACATTGTTTTCATTCTCTCACTGTCTCTCACGTGTGCATGCATGCATCTGAAAACCACAGAACAATCTGCAGGTGTTTCTTCTTTTCTACCACGTGGGCTGAGGATCAACCTCAGGTCACCAGGCTTGGTGGCAAGTACCTGTTCACACTGAGCAGTTTTGCCAGCTCCTAAGTCTTTTAATAAACATTTTAAGAAAATTGAGTCAGATACATAACATTCTAGTTGCTTCACACCTTTGCTAATTCTCTGTATTGTCTGCTTTCCATTGCAAGGGATTCCTGGAAGAATATGATGTAACTTAAGGTTTTAATTTTCTATTCCCTGATGATTAATAACCTCGATCATATTTTGTGTTGCTACTAAAAATTCACATGTCTCTTGTGAATTGCCTACTCAAATCTTTTGCCATTTTAAAACTTGAGTTGGATGCTTTCTTCATTATTTAACCATAGTAATTCTTTTTATATTCTGTTTACATCAATTTTAAACATATTTATTGGGAGCATTTGCTTCCCAATCTTCATTTTAACCTTCTGATAATTAGATATACACATTCAATAAAGTGTAGTTTATAATTACACATTAGTGTGTTTTGAATCTGAATGAAGTCTCACAGTTCAGTGATGTGATAATGTTTTTTTCTAAAGGTTTTCGACCATGACTTTCATGTTTTTCCAGTGCAGACACTGACTTTAATCCTTGCAAATTTTTGGCAACTTGTGACAAAATTCGAAGGCCAATCAAATATCTCATTTTCACCAAGTTTTCCCTGCTAGATTTATTATCTATTAACATTCTCACACCATTAATTTTTTGATATTGCTTTAAAAGTGGTAGATTTCTTATTTCACCTCCTTCATTAGTTGTTGTTAGGTTTTAGACAATTCTCTTCCCACTGTTTATCAGTCCATCATCTATCATTCCTTCGACCATCGACCATCTGCCTGGTTAGCATGAATCAATGGCCCCTGCTTATTAGGGGGTTTATAAGAAACTGTTTTCTTCTATTTGATGTTTAGACTGTCCCAGATATGCTCAGTGGGGACCCTTTGAAGCTACATAGTTCTTACTTTTAAAATAGTTTCATCATTTTTGAAAAGAGCTTCTGTAGTTTATGGCTTCCTGAGATGGATTGAGCGCATCTTTATCTCTCTGTTGTGCTCACCCCTTCCTCCCTGGGTCCTTGTTTCGTCCTGAAGGGAAATGTTTTGGAAAAATATTTCTGAATGTTGGGTGTGCTCTTTGCTACAGGGATAGCCTTAATTAAATGCTTTTCTTCACTAGGTTGAGGTTGAATATAAATTATTACTAACCTTTTATCTTTATGAAATGTCTTTCTGAAATTATTTAAAAGAGGTAAACTCATGTCATGCCAATCTCATAAGATTCTTCTGTGCCTTCCTCCCTTTAATATTTACACTAAATATTAAGTACTCACCTACATATGAATACCTTACAAATATTTTCTCAAGTGTTAGTGTATATTTTGACTTGGTTTATCATGTTTAGTTTTTATTTTAAAAAGATGCAAAAGTAGAGTATTCTTATAAACCAATTTGGAGAATGTTCTCATAGATCTTTTCTGTTACCTTTTACTTAGTTTTGATAACTTTTCTGTGTATATTTAAGATGTTAACCTAAGAAGTTAGCATTGGTATACCCTGAAAAGAGTATTTTATCCAAATATTGCTGGTGTTTCTTTTCTTCCTAGCATGGTGCATTCTCTTCAGTGTCGTAACCAGGGGGCATGGTGATAGCATCATGTTCTTTGTAGTTATGATTTAGTTAAGGTCATGGCTGATAGCCCTCTTTAAACTTACTGTTTTCTTGGTTAGATATAGAAAATGTTTTGTGGAAAATACATTAGGACTTATGCAAATATTTTGCTTCTACTATATCTGCCTGTAATGTAATATCCATTCTTTTTTTTGCCTATAGCAATTAGGCCTGTAGTGTTATTATAGTCTTTTCTAAAATTTCTGTATATCATCATAGATTTTTTGTTTGTTTGTTTTATCGAGACAGGGTTTCTTTGTATAGCAGCTCTGGCTGTCCTGGAACTCACTCTGTAGACCAGGTGAACTCAACATGAACTCACCTCACAGAGATCCACCTGCCTCTGCCTCCCAA
>JAQHUG010000021.1:12214221-12238073 GCA_028555095.1 Dicrostonyx torquatus | reverse complement strand
TATTCTTATAAATTCTTTATTATATAAAGAATTTTTCTGCATATGATGTTTGATAGTTGACTAGCACTTTATTACTTGTATTAGTTTATCATTGATTCTCCTAGAGTTTTGGTTATATATTCATATTATTTACAAGCATCTTTTTCATGTCTAATTGCATTGGTCACACCTTCAGTTCAATTCCAGTGTCAGAACTTAAAGTATATTAGGTTAACCTACCTTCTTCTTGGTCTTAGTCAGACCATTAATGATTTTCTCCTAAGAGTGATTGAATGAATATGTGTGTATGTGTGTGTGTGTGTCTGTCTGTCTGTCTGTCTGTCTTTCTGTTGAACTGTATCTATTCAAATCAGGGTTGTTAGAAGTGAATATTTAACCTTTTGAAGGTTTTTTCACAGCCAGTTGAGTAAAATTTCAGAGACTGCATTATATCAGCTTTAGAGTCTCATTAGTCATCTCCTGAAATCCCCATTATTCATGTATTATTTTTATTTATATGTTTTAACATCAGTCATAAGTTCATTTTTTAATTTTTTCTTGCTCAGCTTCTGAATTTGCCTTCTCTTGATTATTTTATGGATTATGAATCTCATTTTCATGGTTCTTTATGAAGAGTGAACGTTACATGACAGCGAGGAGAATTTGGGTTCTGTTTGTCTCGCTGCATGGTGTTAAATTCTGTTCTAGTAGACAGTTACACTGCTGCCAAATCATCTTCATTCTGGAAGTTTGGCTTCCAGTCTTTATCCAAGTCTAAGAACTCTTTCTTAGTCATGGCAGAGGCTTTTATTTTTCAAGAGCATAGACATTTTATGTATGAAATGAGGTATTTACCAAGTCTCTCAGACTCCAAGGCTGCTTTTGACGTTCTCCACCCTTTTTAGCCTGTCTCTGTCTACATCTCTCTCTTCCTCACTTACTCTCCATTACTTGAATACAATGGGCAAGAACCAAGAAAAATGTGAGTGGAGTTAGTTCCAAAGCTGGTGGCATTGGAGGGTGTTGGTGGCTGAATAATCTGACTGTTTTGAGTGAACCGATTGGGAGTGGCTGGCCTGATCATGCCCTCAGACTCCCCCCTCAGACTCCCGTGATGACTGTTCTGACTTGGGTGAGCTTGTTTGTGGCACCTATGGTGTATAAACAGCCAGATGCAAGCAAGCATTGTCTCTTTTCATTTCTAAAAGGGCTGGAGGACACTTAGAATTGAAACCTCAAACTGGTTTCTACATGTTGCCTTCTGCTACGTAGGAAACCTTACCTGTAAGAGAGTCCTTACACTCACGAAGTTGATTTGAATATTTGAAATCTATATGGTAAATCCGTAAGAGAGTGTTTGTCTTATAAAAAGTTATTTGCTTGTGCTCCAGATGACCCAGTTCATTGGTCTCAGAGACAATGAGGCAGACTATTTAGTATTTATTTCTTATATTATTTCAGATGGAAATAGCAAAATTAATTTTGGCAATTGTTTTCAGCAGTGTTCCCCATCAGACATGCAATGATACTTATCTGTAGCATCAAGTTATAGAGTGTTCAGTGTGAGTCACATAATATGGGGATTACAACGCACATTCTATTTTGAGAGTACTCAGTATATGAGAATTTAACTACTAGTTGTTAACTTTGAAAATGACTACACTACTTATAAGGCATTATGCCCTTAATTCTGGCTCTGTATAATTCGTCTTCAGATATATTGAAATAAAATATAACCTAAAATAATTTGATTTTCTCAGTTTCTATCCAGAGAATCAGGGAAGGATTAGGGTTTATGATATGTATAATATCAGTCTTTTCTAAATAGAAAATCTTATCAAGGAGGAGAGATGATTTGATGTCCTCCCAGAGTGATGGCCACGTCTCAAATTTCATGCATTCTTATTAAACTCGGTTATAGTTGTTATTCACAGGTTTTTGTATTTTTTGGTTTTCTTAGTAACCCCAAGTCTATTTCATCCACATATTAGTTAAAATTTCAGCACTGAATACATTCTTAAATATGGGACTAAATTCTATCATAGGTTATCACAGTAATTGACATTTTATTGAGTAATATTTTAAGAAACTCAATATTAGAGTATAAAAACTAAATCAGTAATTGGGATAAATAGTTGGAAGGGAAAAGATGCTGAAACCAGTACAGTAGTTGGGTATCAGGCTTAAAGCTCATTCTTAAAAATATAGAAGAAATAATAGTTAAGAGAATTGAAGAAATAAAGTTAAAGAATATCTAATCAGATTTGATAACCATATGAGAATGGCAAAGGATGAGACAATTTGGGGAAGAAAAAAATGATTGTTGAATAAGAAATAGCATAGAAAAGAGAAAATACAATTTGAGATAAAGGATTAGAGTTTGGGGATGTAGCTGAGCATAGAAATGGCTATTTGGGATTCATTCTCATGGAAGTGATAAATAGAATATTCAGTGTGTATGGGGCAGGGCTCGCCATCATCCATAAGAGAGCAGATGATGCTGTGGCATAATTTATAGAAACATTTTGTCTTGAAATGTTTTGTTGTGACTTATTCCCGAGTGCCTTTCTGTATTAGAAGTTGGCCTCTTTTCCCAAGCAGTTTGTAGCTCATGTATATTAACCATAGTGTAGCCTTTGAAATTTCAAAAGCCAATGAGTTTCTTGGATTTTTCTGTACTGCTTTCTTAATATATTTCTGTAGAAGCACACAAGAAACGTGTGAAGCAGGTTTAATATGAGAGCTTTGATTTATTCAGTCTCCAGTGATTTACCCAATTAGTTATAGTTTTTGAATTTTCTTTTACCAATTGTTATATTTGGAACACAAGCTTCTTATCTCTCAATATGCCAAGATTTGTATGTTAAATAAACTAGAGGAAGAAATAATTTTGCTTGAAGCTTTAAAGAAGATTATTTTTCTCAAGCCACATGTTTATAAGGGAAACACACCTTTGGCCATCACCTGTGGCATTTCCCTTGTTAGTTTATCAGTACAAGTTTGGAAATTACCCCAAGGCTCGCCCAGGTGAGGAGTCATACCACCTTATGCCTGGATTGCTGGAAAGTTCCACTTTTCAGAAGAAGTAGGGCAAAGGCTTCCTACCTTCTTCACCTGCGGCAGCTCCCTGCCATTCCACACTTCCATATTGCTGTGCATGGAGTGGAAGGGAGGAGGCTTACTGAGGCAGATGCTCTTGGGAACAAGTTACAAGCTAGATTGCTCACCCTTGCTGAGCCGTCACAGCCCAGACATTTGTTGGCTCTGAATTCTGACAGGGTCCCTGTGAGGAGGTCATGAAGTCTCTGGTTCAAATCTAACCTTGTCCAGTCCCCTTGGTAGGTTTATGTTCTCTGCTGGAATTATAGGTGTAAGTGAGTTTACAATCTTTATTTAATGGCACTGTCACTAGAAATGTTTGATTCAATGTCCCAATTCTTGTCTTCCTTTCCCCATGCAATCTGCATGGATCTAGACTAGGCAGGATTTAAGACAGACCAGTGATTAACCAATTCCATTTGGATGGAGTTCTCCAGGACTCCTCCAAATCTTGATTCAGATTTGATTAAATAAATACTTCAAAAAATCCCCCACTCTTGAAAACAATTTTCTAGAATATATTGTAGAAATTTTGTCATACTTAGACTGTGACACAGCTTATTCCTCTGGGCAAAGGACATAGGCATTTGAATTTTTTCAAATGGGTCATTAATTAAGGACTTGAAAGCACTGCACTGGACTTTTAAAAAATTATAAAATTGTATATGATGCGAAAATGTTGTGGAATTATGCAACTAAAATGAAATATGTGAAGAAACTGGGGGAAAAAAGCAGGTACGACTAACTTTTTAAAATTGAAAATTTTCTTTTCTCGTACAATGTATCCTACTATTGTTTTCCCTCCTTCTACTCCTCACAGTCCCTCCCCACCTTCTCTCCAACCGCTCCAGATCCACTCTTTTCTGTCTCTCATTAGAGAAGAATAGGATTTCACATCTCATAGTTCAAATTATATTCTCACGGAAAGACTGAGTACTCACTAACTTTGAAAACTGAGCTAATTTATATTAACAAGCTGCTGATTCTAGCTAACTGCCACCTTGTATATGATTTCCCTGTGTTCGTGGCATGAGTAAAGGCTGAACATCCGATCAATTGCTCTTCTTTGAGTTAAATAGACTTTATCAAAAGATATCTCTATTGAAGTTTTATTGTTCCTAATAAAACAAATGTCAGAGAAGAGTCTGTTAAAGGTTACTTTTCTGTTCTCTCAAGAGCAGTAAGGCTCTGAAGTTATCTGTTTAACTATCCAATATTAGAAGAAGTAAGAAGATGTTTGTAGAAGAGGTTATTGTGTAGATAGAGGTCATATGTTACCTGACCAGTTTATTTAAGCACCAGGATTGTCTATCCCACGAGCATGCTATGCTATACAGAATTCATTTTGTAGACAATATGACTGCACAGTGGCCTGGAAAACATTCATCTACTCTGACTGCTTTAAAACTATCTTAGGTCTTTTCTTGAGCCCCAAAGCTATTATTCTACAATAGACTGGGGCTTTCCACCCAGCATCAATCTGCATCATACCCTTGGTCATATGGTATCCTTGTGGCTTATTCTGCTGTTGCCTTGTATTTAAATCTCAACTTCCTCTTCCAGGAAAGATACCTGTAAGCTATGCCTTTGATTTCTTACAGGACATTATACAAATGCCACACTGTGAAGGATGTGCCCACCATACAACTCTTGTGCACTGTACACAACTGCATGATTTTAAGGTTGTTGGAATCATCTGTGGTTGCGGTGGCTCTCCTTCTTCTCTGTAAGTCCATGTCTCAACTGGGTGCTTTCAGACATGGTCCTATAGTCTTCAAGATGTTCATTGCTTTATCCCTGATTCTCTGGGAAAGAAAATTCAGAAAGCTATTCTGTGATTTTCCTATTATAAAACAGAGAATCTAATTTTTTTGCCATTTAGAAAAGTATTGAAAGACACAAATTCTCACATTCAGAGACACTGTGGCCATCAGCAGCATAATAACTAGAAGACTGCATTTAGCGAACACACTCATTATCCTCCATTTTGTGTAAATAATCAGTACAAAATTTGAATTTTAGCATTGCCACTTATGAGCACATCTATACAAAGATTATACAAATGTTTTTCTCTCGCTGAAACAGGTCTCCAAAGAACGAATTTTTTTTTGTTAATCTAATTGCATTTCTATGTGTCCCTGAAAGTGAATAAACTATATAACCAGACAACATCTCCATTTAGTTTTCTGTTAGTTCAGGCTCTGGGGCAATGCGGGAGCTGTTCCTCTGAATGACTGACACACATGAGCTACCTACACAAGGAGACAGCAGGCCTGGACTTGCGGAGGATGGTTGTGGATACTGTGTCGGGAACATGATCCAGCTGGTACCAGACTGAGATTCCTCGTGTGTTGCCTTTTTCCATTGTCTTGCTAAATTTGAACCTCTTCTTCTCTCTCATATTTTCTCATCTTTTAGTTACATCCCACAGTTTCTTCAAAACAGATGTTATTTCCAAGGAATTTTCTGCATTTATTTATATGAATATATTTATACTCATGTAGGCTTGTGTTTGAGTTATTGGGTGCTCTTTACATAGCAAGTAAACAAGAATGTTCCCTTAATAAAAATTAGAAATCGTAAACAAACACACAAAAAAGAAATCATAGACACATATTTTCACCCTTTAATAGGGAAATAGTAGCCCGAAATTTAGGGACTAGGTGCACAGCTGTTTTTCTTGGAAGAAAGAATTCAGGACAATTATAGAAGACCCATATAGAGTCAAGGGCTTGGAGGGATGTGTTGACTCACCTTCATCATTACAACTTGTTTAATTTACCCTTAACAATAGTTTTCACCCCATCTTTTCAGCCATCCCCGCTTTACTCAAGTTCTCTAACTTGTAAGCTGTATAAAGTGGCCGTCCTTAAGTGACCCCTTTGATACTGTTGTACCCCCAGAGGCTTAGCTCAGCTCTATGACTTTGAGATACTCCATACTCAATTTCTCTTGATCAATCGAAATATCAAGAAAACAAATATACTTAAAACTGTCTTACTCTGGTATCTGTTGGATTCTTGGCTTTGCATTAGATACACTGCAAATCACAGACAATTACAACATCTAATCACTTCTCTCTAGGTGCTAATTTGAGAGACAAAATAAATACAAAACAAGAAGGAGGCATCAAGATGGTTGGTAATTAAATAGAACCACAATGATGCTCTGGGATTGTTGCTCTTCTGTGTGTTTGTGTGCTTCAAAGCGAACCAATTTAGTCTGCTTTCACTCCATGACTGCAGTGTACAACTGGATGTATTTCGCAGCCTCCAGGAAACTGATGTGAAGTGTCCCCCAAGGCTCATGCATTTGAAAATTCAGTACCTAGCTATCGGAGACGTAGAGGGATCTTTGAGAGTGCACGTGTGGTTTCAGCTCTCACTTGATCTAACTACTTCCTGTCTGGTGCTATGGCATTAACTGTTCACTTTATTCTTCTGTTGCCACAGTGAGAAGCCACCCCTGCATTCCTGTCTCCTCTGCCATGATGGGTTCTTGCTTCTCAAACTGTAAACCAGACAATGTGTAGAGCATAACTGATTAGTCTGCCTCAAGATAATGTTTCCTACACATTATCACAAATATTAGCCTAAAGGCGTTAGCCAAGTGGCCATTGTCCTCCACATCTCTGTCCTTTGTGATTTTTTGGGGGGTGTCTTCTGAATAAGATCTTCACGTGACATAAAATCTTTAATAACTTTCTACTAAAACTAAGACATTAAGTCTCTGATCCTAAGAAGGCAGACGCCGTGTCAAGGAGAGTAGATAAACAGCATGCCTCCAAATAGCAAGTCCTCCAACTAGAATAAGGTGTAGCCTATCTACCAATCTGCATCTATAACTGGGAAGAATTTTCTAGTGGAGGCGAGGCCATGCAAATAGCACAATGATAGGACATTACATGTAGTTTCATCTAGAAACAGTATCTTACTGGTGTCTTGATAGTTGGACTGTGCATACTCTGCAGGAAAGAGTGAAGTATTACTGACCTTGCCTCTCATCTGAGTCAGACGAAAGTTTGAGAGGGGACCTTTCCATCACTAAGTCATTGGAGTTATGAGGCCAAGAATTCTTTTGGACCTAGGGAAGCTCCAGCTGCCTCCTAACTCCCTTTGTGTTTTCCCTACTGTTGAAGGAGGTTCTAAGATCCTTTTAAAGAGTATCAGGGACACAACTGTCTATCAATAAAGAAAATACTGTATTATCATAACAATCTGTTTTCCCAACTTTACAAAGGCTTATGATTAAGCTGTTTCATTTTGTGGACATGTTGTTGGAACTAGCACTAAATAACACACTCACAGAATCAGACATGTTGTTGGATTACAGATGTAACTAGTGAAGTACATGTTCTCCACTGCCCATGGTTCACCATGTGATAAATCAACACCATGAAGTGCAAGGAGCACCAGCTATGCAGTGCTGACCCATCTCTCAGACACTTGACCAATCAGTTCCCTTATATGTAAATGGGGGTATTATATGCAATTGTCTCTAATTTTTTCTTGGAGGCTCATGATTCTTGGTTTCTTCTGAATGGTTCTCAACGAATTGTCATGGTTCTCAGTAATAAATATTGGATTTTTGGTCATAAAGTATGAAGAAATTGTTAATTCATTACTATATAAGAACTTTGCTGCAGTCACCAAACCCTTGACCAACAATCTAAGAATATTAGACTCAATTCCTAATCCCAGCACTCAGGAGGCAGAGACATGCAGAGCTCTAAGAGTTTGATGCCAGTCTTGTCTACATTGTGAGTTCCAGGACAGTTGAGGCTACCCAGAGAAGCCCTGTCTTGAAAACCAAAAAAAAAAAAAAGAAAAGAAAAAATTCTTCTAGTATATGAAGTCAATATTTTTCCTTGTGGGGAAAAATGATGCTGGAGGAAATATGCAGGTAAGGTGCTTTGCGATGCTGTAGTGTTCCTGAAACCCACTCTTGAGATGGGAGTTATGCTATAATGAAACAGCTCCTGAAAAACATCTCAAGATTATGCACAATGCCACACAGGCATGAAAAGTCTCCAGCTGAAGTCTAGTAATACCTAATGAAGTAGCTTTCATAAAAGGAGCATAGCACCAAAATCATCATCAAGTTGTAATTACAGTTTAACAAAGTTCATGGCAAGTCTAGCATTTCTCTCTCTCTTCGTGTGTGTGTTCTCGCGTGTGCGCGTGTGTGAATGTTTACACGTATGGGAAGAGAAAAATGTGGTTGAAAACATGAAAGATTTGCAGACTCATTTACTACCCTGATTATTTTCCATTGCCCAAGAAACTCCCATCCTCTAACATTTATATATGAAAGACAGTTTTAAAAGGTATTCTGTCCTCTCTGGTCTTGGGGGAAAATAGATATATAATCCAACACCTCTGTGTCCCTAGACTTGATACTTAAGCCTCCTATGTCCCCACCTGTGAAAGGGGGTGATGTGATTTTTATAAGACATGTGTGAGCACTTCGTTAAGCACCTGTGTGAGAAAATATCACGTTTCATAGCCCATGTCAGAGATGACACACAATAATAAACCGAAGGTGCTTAAAGACATGTCAGCAGCTTTTCTTGCTTAACACATTGGCTCAAAACATAGACTTTAGCTTCTATAGAGTTGGTCCTGCTTCACAGTTATGTGGTCATCTGTTTTAATATTTTCTTTTAGAGAAGATCTACATTTTGGTTTTGGTTGAAAAAAATACAAAAAATTTGGACTATTTATTCAAGAGTCTCTGATTTTTTTTTTACTGTTTTCAGTTATTATAATTTCCAAAGATTGTTCCTAATTAGTTGCAATAATACATATACTGACATACAAACAACAAATGTCTTGTGGATTAAGACCTAGTGCAGGTGGGCACATTCTGTCCCTAAGAAAGAGACAGCTCAATATTTCCACCTGTCTGTGAGCACTGGCCTCCGTGAACTCTCTTCTGTGGTGTCATAGATAAGGCGGGTTTGCTGTGACCCTGTTCATTAGGGCTAGCATAAGCCAAGGTGATTTAGAGTAAGTCTTCATTAGTCAAGTTTGCTGTCATGCCAGATCAAGAAGAAAAGTCCAGTCAGACCTAGGACTCTTCAGGAACAAGGTCTGTTTTCATTTCCCTCCCTTAACATTTTGCTTCCTTCCTCTCTTTCTTTCTTCCTTTTTCCTACCCTTCTCTTCTCTCTTCCCCTCCCATCATCCTCCTCCCTTACCTGCCCTCCTTCCTCCATCTTTTATCCTTCTCTTTTAATCCCTTTGGTTCCCTTCATGTTATCTTCTCTCAGACTTGGTGTGTCAGCTTCTTTTCCTGTCCTAACCTGATGTCGATTTCTTGGTCATATAGGCAGCGATTTAAGCTTTTCTCAGTCTCTCAAACTCTAAAGTAGCCTTTTCACTTCTGATCCTACTCCCACATGTGGTTTTGGTTTAAATTCTCAAGACAATCCCAGTTATTCCACTGATGGATGGAGGCTGTATCAGCTGTTGGTTTCCGATCCCTTTGTAGTTTGGGTAGGAAAGGTGCTTGCAATCACTATATCAGTATAGAATAACTCCTATTCGCTGGCAAATGTGGCTAACATTCTCACCTAAAAAAAAAAGTAAATGACAATTCCTTCATGGGCCAGTGGAGGGAATCACATAAAATAGCACACAGGAGGCGGTGGGATGAAGTGTGGAGTATGGGAGCAAGAAAGGACAAGACTTGGTGGATCAGCAATTGGATACACTTAGCAACCTTTAAGTTTAGGGCTGGTTCCTTTAAAAAGCCAACTGATACATTCGTGGTAAGCACTGGTTCCTTTAAAAGCCAATCTAAGTTGTAAGACTCATTCCAAACATAGTGTTAACCAGAAGGCTGGATGAACAGAAAACACTGGACTTAAATTATTAGGGAACAAAACCAGTCCAAATTGATAAGAACTGTACTGGAGAAAGGATGGAGCCGTTTTATCTCCCCAAATGTTGAACTATTTAATATAGCACCAGATCTTGACATTTACAGTGTATCACCTTTTTTATTACAAAGGGCAAAATGACTTAGAAATATTGCAAAAAGGTGAAAGTGGCTGATCTTTTATGAGCAAACATATCCCACAGTTGATCTCTTACCCTTGACTAATTATTACCTGATCTACTTTTTAATATAGTCAGTGCATTTAATTTGCATTAAAAACCTCAACATGGCCGGGCGGTGGTGGCGCACGCCTTTAATCCCAGCACTCGGGAGGCAGAGACAGGCGGATCTTTGTGAGTTCGAGACCAGCCTGGTCTACAAGAGCTAGTTCCAGGACAGGCTCCAAAACTACAGAGAAACCCTGTCTCGAAAAAACAAAAAAACAACAACAACAACAACAAAAAAACCCAAAAAACCTCAACATGAACTTTGCAAATGCAATTTGGGGAGGGTTGTTTAGATGTGCAGTGAATCATATAAAAAATTCTTTTTTCACACAGTGTTCTTTTTTGTGAAGTTCTGAACTAAAGTTTTATCCAGTATGCCTTTTTTTAATGGTCTCTATTGACATCATAAAATATAAATTAGAAAAAGGCTACTGACTCATTCTGCTACCACAATGTTGTTAATGAGACTAGATTTGACATTTTTATCACAACTTTCCCAGTCATGTAGAGCATCCTGGCACAGTCTAACTTAGCTGTTACCTGAGGCAATATGACTGCTGATGCCATTTTTGGTGTAAAACATCAGGTGAGAGTGTAAGCTACATACAAAAGTATTTACTGAGTTTTCACTTCAGAGTATTTTCTGATGTCTTCTATGAATACTTCTATGAACATTACTGACATTTTATGTTATTATCATCTGTTTGGATGAGTCATTCGAGAGATTTGTCTATCAAAGAAGTATCTGCTAATTCAAGCTAAAATTCAAGAAATGTAGCCATGACAGCTTCCTGGATTCTCAAGATGTTTTGCACTCAAATGAATAATCAATTTTAATAATCTAAACTCTCTGGGGACTTGAGAGCCTAATAAGCACATGATGGACTATCAAATCATATTAAATAGTATATTGTATGCCTCTACCCTCCTCATCATACCAAAAATCCAAGCTATGTGTTGTAGTAACCATTACTAGGGAGACTCATGTGACAAAAAGCACAGAAGAGCCAAGGACTAGATTAGAGGCACAAATCACGAGCTACTGTTAGACCACATCACAAACAACTTCTTAACTCGATCCTAGGCAGAACTGCAGGAAGATGTGACCCGATGAAAGCTACAGAACTGGTCCTAAATGTTACAATCACATTCTAACATTTAATAATTTAAGCAAAGGAATGATGTAATCTTCTATTTTATAACAATCACTTTGGCGACACCAGACATAAACCAGATAAGAAAAGCAAGTTCAGGTAATAAGGAGACTGATTTCAGACTGGTTGGTTTCTAAGCAAGAGGATGAAGATGATGTCAGGATCTCATTTAGTGACACTGGATTAGATGAAGGTTGACATATCCGTCAGGTATTGTATAGGTATTTTTATGAGTTCTTTCCTTCTTAATTAGAATTTACTATTTTTATATGAACTAGGGGTTTCATTGTATTTCATATATGTACATATATATGTTGACCATTTTCAATACCCTATTATTATAAAAATTAATTTCAAAGATACTGAAGAGTAGAAGGAATGACATCTCTTTAAGATTCCTTATTTTATTTCAGAGAATAAAGAAACTGAAAAGAATATGAGCTGACTTATTAGGGATGAGCTGCAGTTCATGACAGTAGTTTAGACTAGGGAAAACAGCTAGGAGAGAAGTGAGCCTGTTTGAGGAACAGTGTGCTCACAGAGTGAAGACAAGATGCGCTGCTAGCTTGGGTATAGGATGAAATGAAGGAAATGGAGCTGTCAGAAATGACCTGATACATGTGGTCTGAAGACGAACTGTTGACTAGGAGAGGGAAGTGTAGGAAAGGATTTTATGTGGGAGTTAGACTAAAAGCAGCCCTTTGGCATATGCTTTTTAAGATACACTAGAATCTTCCAAGGAGTATTTAAGCAGATGAGTGGCTGTTCACATTCTGCGACATGAAGTTCTAAATCATGAATGTCTTTATTATGTGAATCGGGCTCTTTGCAGGTAGGGCGAAGATTAAAGGATAGGGAGGGGGAAAAAAGACAGACTGACTTTCATGCTTGTGCGCTGGATGAAGGAAGCTAACGTTATGCAGGTAAAGGGAAGAGGGTAGTCTACAAAGCAGGAACGACAAAAGGACAAGAACAGTGGTCAGGCTTGTATTTTTCTTGGCTTGTCTCTGACCAGCATTGATACTTATTTCATATTAATTGTTGGTCACATCCCTTCCAAAAGATGCTTTTGATAAACAGTGATTCACAGGAATCAATTCACAGGCATCTTCATAACCAGATATTCTATTCTATTACTCCTCAGCTTTTCCCAGGAAAACAGAACCAATAAGGTATGAACAGACATATAGAAGTAATTGCTTCTCAAAAGGAGCCTCCTCTCTCTCTCTCTCTCTCTCTCTCTGTGTGTGTGTTTCTTTTTTTATTAGAAATTGCTAATATGTTGCAACACTAGAAGTTTAGAGAGCAAAGTTATAGAAACAATTTTCCTCTATGTTTCATACATTAGAAAAAAATACATGTGTTAGGATTGTGACCATAAAGGTAATGCTTTTACCACTACTTCTTAATCAATGCCTCTGCTTATTTCTGAAACTTTATCAGAAACTGTTTTCAGCTAATTATTCACATGAGCCAATAATGGTGGCCCAGTCCTTAAAATAATGAGGTGCAAAAATCTAGCATTGTCCCCTTTAGGATTCTGTTATTTCAACTTTTCTGGCAATTTAAAAGCTAGAAATAATGTTCAGGGAGTTTCTGTTTCCCCCTCAAACTGCCTTTCCTGTGTGATGCAGCCATAGTCCTGCTCTTGTCTACAATCTGCCTCTCTGTTGACAAAGCAATGAGATTGCTGGGACTGAGGTGAGCGGTTGTTAAAATAATGATATTGATTTGATATTACCTTGTAAAGCATATACTGAGAGTTAGAAAAGATGGTAAATCTGTAAAGACATCTGTAGAAAGTTAGTGTTGGATGCTGGGAGGAAGGGAGTGCCTTACTGTTGTAAACAGGTATCATCCAGTCTATCTAGGCCCCTGACTAGGATAAAATAGTAGAGTCAGGATGAATTCATTTTTGTTGAGTTGAGGCATCCATGTTCTTTGATCTTGGATGTAGATGCCTCTGGTCCTTTGATCTAGGCCTTCGCTCTACTGGCCCTGGGGATTTTGGATTTTCATTGAAACAACAGCACTGGCTTTCTGGACAGTTGATCAAGGGACCTTTCTGGCCCCACCACTACTTCAGTCTCTTCTGCTTACAAAATCACTTTCTATGTGTCTGCTTATATCCTGTTGATTCTGCTTCCTCTTTTCTAGGGAACATGGGCAAATAAAAGCAAAGACTGTCCTGCTGTGGAGATTCCTGGGAATGAAGAACACTCATTTTCCCATTGTGGGATCTTGGATGAATTTTTTAATTTAGTTTTTAAAACTCTAAGAAATAATATAACAATTAGCAAATGCAGCAAAATAGAAGAATTTCAGAATGATGATTTTAAATGAAGAAATTCAGTCAAAAAGTTTATATGATGGTGTTTATATAACATTTTAGAAAATACACATTTATCTGTAGGAACAGAGAACATTTCCTTGGTTACTTTGAGTTATGAGTTGTGAGTGGTCTTAGGAAGGGTCCACAGTAAGAGATGACGCAGGGAAACTTTAGAGGGCAAGGGATGTGTCCATTATCTAGATTGTAGAACTGGTTTTGAATAACAAAACTAAACCAATCAACTTTAAACATATTTTAACAAAACTTTAAATGAATTGTGACTCAAGAAGAAAATAAATCCTTAATTACCCTTCAACTTTCAATGTCTATTTTAGAGATAAGGGGACCAAAGGCCTGGGATCTCTAGAGGCTACTTGTGAAACAAGCACCAGAGCCAACTGGTTAGGGGTATCTATGACCAGTTTCCAGCAGCTGGTTTTGTCGGAGAGGTCCTTGCCTCCCCAGAACCTGGCCGGGGTTCCCTGCAGTGCTGACAGTTACTGGCTGAAGACAAACTGTGAGTGTTGCGAGAACAATGGAACGAACAAAGCACTGTATTTGCCGATCTAGTGAGGACATAGAAAAGCTTCATCAAGTGGTGGATTATTTTGGAAATTCTGCCCTAACATGGAACACAAATTTCTAGTTTTAAAGAAAAGTAACTAACTATCAGTATAACTAAAATATAATTTTAGTTGTCCAAAGCAATGACATATCTGCAGAACGTGGATAAATGTGAAGTGAGCCCGCTACTACAGGATCACAGGTTTAACAGTCCTTGGTTTTTGGATGTCTTTTCTTCTTTTGCTTTGTCCTTTTTGGTGTTTGAGATAGGATTTTGTTATGTAATGAAAGTTGGCCCAGGCTAGCCTCAAACTCAGGATCCTCCTACCTTAGTCTCCAGATGTCTTCTACCAGGGCTGGTCTAGTTGCCTTTTAATGACTTAGATTTCCATAGTGACTAAACTCCTCACCTAAATTAACAATGCAAAGCCTGCATTAAGAGACACTACTTACAAAGTTTCCTCCACTGTGTCTGTGTTAATTAAGTCTTTGTGTTGGGGGAGTACGCTTGCACGCGTGTGAGCACATATGTGCCATGACATGCATATCTCCATATGTGTTGTTACAGGACAACTGCAGCGCTTCTCTCCTTGCCCCTTCACACGTGTTCTGTTGGCTGAACTCAGATAGCTGGGCTTGTGTTTTTCCTGCCGAGCCATCTCACCATCCTTGACTTCCAATTGACTTTAAAAATTGAAACCCAATGCTGTTTCTCCACTTTTTCTAGAATATATTTGAAAGACAATTTGTTGTCTGCATTTGAAGTATTCAGCCAACCATGGGCCCAAACTTCAGGAACACAATTTAATACTGCTTTTACAAATTCAGAGTGCCATTATACAAATGGGAAAAGCCATTTTATTGGTACAAAGAATGAAAATAACAGTTTAAAATATAAATAGAAAAAAGAGACGGGGTTTTATTGTTCGATGTTTTGAGATATCTCTTAAGACTTTATAGGAAATACCTTGTTTTTTATGTGTCAGTCTCCCCCCTCTCCCCACTCCTCTTTTTTTATCTTTACAAACTTTTGTTACCAATCCAGCCGAGATACACACAATTTCCGTTTCCTTAGAAATAATCAATCATCCTCTTTTTCACACATAGATTTATTTTTGAACCTTTGATCTCACCACTCACATTCACCATGACGTCATACACTAACCTGGTCAGAAGTACATCCTTCCTGCTTTCCAGAGAGAAGGCAACATGGAATAACAGAACCAGAAGGTAGCACAGTGAATGTGGCTTAGATAGCACCTCTCGCCCTCTGTGCTACAGACTGAGAAATCAGAGCCCACAAAATCTGAATGGAAGAGGATCAATAGATTCAATAGAGCTTGTGAATGGCACCTGAAAAGTAACAGTAAGTTGGCCTGCGCAATTGTGTCCCCTTCGTGTGGGCTTGTATCAGCTCTCTCCTATTTAATCAATTCCCACCACCTTGGTGGCTTACACAATGTAAATATGTTAGAGTTGTATAGGTCAGAGGTCTAGAGTGGGCCTCATTGGTCTCACGTGATAGCAGACAAGGTTCTTCCTGAAACAGTAGGACTGGCTCCATATCCTTGGCCCCCCTTCTCCATCTTCACAGTCACCAATGTTGTATGTTTCTGTGACCTCACTTTGGCTCCCCATAGACTACTGGTTCTCAACCTTCCTAATGCTGCGGCCCTTTTAATACAGTTCCTCATGTCGTGATGACCCCTAGCCATAAAATTGTTTTTGTTGCACCTTCATAGTTGTAATTTTGCTACTGTTATGAATCATAATGTAAATATCTGATATTTCCTTTGATCTTAGGTAACCCCTGTGAAAAGGTTATTTCACTCTCAAACGGGTCATGACCCACCACTGCCCTAGACTCAGAATTCTTTTATTATCATTTGTAAGTCCATGTGATAAAGTTGGGCACAACTGCAAAGCCAATCTCAGGGTCTCAGTTATACTGAGCCATCTGCATGCCTGGTAAGGACATGCGTTCACAAGTCCCAAAGATCACTGTCTGGGCATCTTAGGAAGCCATTGTTCTAAGTACCATTTGAGTAAGATTTTAGAGCATTCAGAGAAGGAGATGAGGACACAGAAAGAGGCTGAAAGGGTGTGTTTTAGAGAGCTGTCTACTGGAGTGTGACCCTAATTAGTCTTATCAACAAAAACCAGGAGTCTGACATTAAGGTAAAAACCTGGAAGATCAAAGAACTGGTAGCAGCTGCTGCCAGTTCCTTCCTTCCCCTCTCCTTCCCATCATCCTGTCTCCACCCTACCTTATTACTTCCTGTCTCCTCCTCCCAAGTGCTGGGATTAAAGGTCTGAGCCACAGCAGGCCAATGTCTGTGGTTATCTAGCAGCTAGCTCCACCCTCTGATCTCCTGGCAAACTTTGTTTGTCAGAACACAAAGGAAACACCACACAGCAGTCTACTGGTGGGATTTACAGGAAAGGGTCCACTAGAAAAGGCAAGCTCAGCAGACGGAGCGGCAGGTGTGAAGGCAATGCTGGCAAGTTACCAGCATCCCCACCTTACACACTGGGCAACCCTTTCTGCTCACCCAGTCGCCAAATCCACCAGTTCTCTCGCTGGCCTGCCTGACATCGATCGGCTTCTCAACCAGGGTGGCAGATGGATCCCCGTCATTAGGGACTTGACGTTTTAAAGCATTGGAGTGAAATAGTTGAAAATCATGACAACAAAAATATAAGTGGATGGTTTGTAAACCCAGAATTCTTGCCTAACGTCTATCCAGGATGCGCGAGAGAGTAAGAGTAAACAACATATATACTATAATGATTGCCTTTGGGAGCCAACGTGGTCTTTCCCCCCTTTAAAAATAAAGCTGTGATATATGGACATCAAATGAAGGACAAGGTTTAGATTTACTCTGTAAACTAGCACAGTAAAGTTCAGTTTGCAGAAAATGGAAGTGATGAGGAAAAGGCAGATTATGCTTAGAAATCTCAAAAAATTACAAAAAAACCCGTGTCATCTCTCCTTTGTTCTAATTAAATGCCTTTAATATTCTACACAGTCCTTTTAAACTATGTTTTTTTAGTGAAATTGATTTTAATAAATGAGCTGGGTAAGATTAATATTCATTTTAATTTAACAGTCAACTACAAGTATTGCTGGAGGCCATGGTCTTAAAATTAATTACCATTTGAAATGTACAGCTCAAGCTGTCAAATCAGTTATGGCTGATGGAACCAAGGTCCCGACCAGGGAGACAACAGTGAATGCCACAGGAAATCTTTAAACCCAACTGTGTGCAGACTGTGAGAGTTTCCACTGACGTCTGCAAAGCAACATTTGGCTTTGCATATGGTGACTCTCTGAGCTGTTGGACAGGGAAGGTGATCGATCCCCCTTTTCTAAGTTAATTCACACATTAATACTGTGCTGCCTTGTCCAGTTCTTCCAGTGCAGGTGAGTGTGTTCTGCCTTGAATCTCCGCTGAAAGAGAAGCATGCAGGAGGGGGCAGCACGTGAGCTCAGGGACGAGAATGGCTGCTCACTCCAGTCCACCCATGCCAATCACCTGGTGGGGTGGCACAGACAAACTCGTGGAGGCTTTGGCTCCACAGCTTTGTTTTCTCCATCTGCTCATGCTGCCAACCTGAACCTTGAGGCCCTTTCCTTTTCTGCTTTTTTTTTTGTTGTTGTTGTTTCTTCTCAAATTGAACTGTCAGTTGAGAAGATCAAGGAAGCAGAATCTCTTAAAACCTTGACCCTGACATGTTTCTAGGATACCACGAAGCAGCTCAGATCCACCAATCAGAAACACCTTCATCTGCTGAATCTTCTTGCTCTCCCAGAGGCATGGTCATTAGGGTGACCAGTCTGTCGACTTCACTCCTGAGTTAGACGCTCCTCTGGGAACACGGTGCATGTGGCATGTCGTGGGGACAGGGTAGTTGTACTTGGGTTCAAGCTGTGCCTGCCATGTCAACATGCATGCAACGTTCCTGTGATTCCTTAGACTCATCAATCATTTCTGGGGTAGATGTGGCTGAAATAGATGTGTCCTTATTTCAAAACAGCCTCTTAAATTACATGGATCAGGGATGAACTGAGAGGACCAAGAGAGTTAGTCACACAGGATTGCGAAGCATGAAAACACTCCTGTTTGGTGAAGAATGAAGATGTTAGGTATCAGAAAAAAAAATGGTAATTGGAGAGCTGTGTGATTTTCTTTGATAAACAGGTATATGAAAATGGTATTCATGGTATATTTGCTATACTTACACATGAGTTCTCTTTATGGCAAATATAGAACAATTTTGAAAATTTCCTGTCAGGAGTGCTTCAAAGACAGGCTAACATGACTTTGAAAAAAAAAACTTGCTCTCAAATATCCCTGTTGAACCCTGCTACATTACATTATAGCTCCTAGCAGTGGGAAATGGTTCAAGTACCCGACTGTGGAGCTGACATCCTTGTCCTTCAATAGGGTGCTTAAGTATTTATAGTGATTAGAAATGATTTATGACTTATAATTATGATATGAATAAATATAATAATGTTTAAAAACAAGCTTGAAAGTTAGGAATATGACATATTTGTAATTATAGAAAACCAGGAAGAATCTAAACACATCTAAAATATTAAGTTTTTGATGGGTGAGTTCTTTTTTACTACTGAGTTAGTCTCTGCATCATCTTACCCTGATTTTGCAACTAGAAAAACAAATGAATAGGTATGAGGAAGCAGAAGAATTTCCAAGTGCTTCCAAGGGAACAAGAGAAAGTGCATACCCCTTGGCCAGAGGCTCTCACTGCTGAGAGTTAGATGAATTCTGTTCATTTCTGAGATTGAAGCTTCATGAACTTGAATATTGACCATAGCCTCGAGAATTATCTTGGCAAAAGGGAAAGTATTTGGAAAGTTATGAAGCAAAAGTTCTTTGAGATGAATCAGAATGAATAAAGGAGTACCAGGTGTCACAAGGGAAATTTGCCTTATACATTAAAATACATTGTTTACTTGTGACCTAAAATACATGGTAATGAAGCATCTTATATGAAGCAGGAATGCATTTTAGTACTTCTGCTGTCATTTTAAAATTTCCTATAAAGTATGATTAACTTTGCTGAAGATAGGTCATCTAAACCTAGAAACCATATATGAAGTACCAGCTATTTTTCAAACTGAAAGTATGAGGTTTGAGTATACACATCAGCGAGCAATGATTTAGGTTGTGTAAGTTCCTAAAAATGCAACATTTTAGGTTTGTAGTATTGATTTTTGAATAGAGGTTTTTAGAGAAGATTTAGATTTACAGCATTATTACCTGTAAATGCAGAGACTTTCCATTCTCTAATGCACATCTCCAAAGCACAGCCCCTCTAAATGCCAGCATTCCCTTCCAGAGGCTTATACTGGTAACAACTGACAAGCCCACATTGATTGACACCTCCTCCTCACACAAATCTACATGCAGTTTCCAGGAGGATCTGCTTTGAGGATTGAACATGATACACATTTTGCAGTATGAATAATGGCATGTATCAACCGTCATGCAAGGAGACAGGGAGTTTTGCCAGCATACAAAAGCTCCTGTTCTCTGCCCATTGATCTGTCCCTTCTCAGATTCTCAGCAGTCATTGTCCTTTTTACTATCTCCAAAGTGTTCTTGTTTGTTTGCTTCACTTCCTGGCATTCTGGCTGAGATAAAATGTGTTCTCTCCATAGGTCTGACTTTTCAGAATATGATAGAATTGCAACCATGCAGTTTGTAGACTCTTCAGACTGGTTTGTTCTTTTTTTACTATAGGCTTCCTTTCATTAGTGTCATTTTGTGTTTTGATAAGTCACTTATCAAGACTGAATGAGAGTCACTGTCCAGACACAGGACTGTTGTTACTCAGTGTTGGGAACCTGGCACAGTCACCCTTCTGTGTCTGGCAAGCAGTTCCATGACTGTCTTCAGGTGCAAAGGTCCCTCTAAGAGACAAGCTTCACCCACTCCCCCCCTCTTCCTTCCTTTCTTCTGAAGAAGTGGGGAAGTCTCTGTATCTCTCCCTCTGCCCGCCACTCTGTCTCTCTTCCCTTCTCATTCCTTTTATCCCAAATAAACTCCACACCCAAACTCTGTCTGTATGTTATATTGATCTGTCCTCATTTGGCACTGTCCTCACCCACCATGGGACCCACCCAGGTCTCACTCACACCATATCATAACATCCACAAACCCATGGAAGAGGAAAGCACGTTGTATGTTTCTAAAATGGCAATTTAAAGACAGGAAAGATTTATGTCATCTGAAGAGGGAGAGAGCACAATTTGCAGCCACCTGAATAAAGTTACTGTAAATATCTGTGCAGGGTTTTGTGTGGACACAGCTTTTCAGATGATTTGGGTACATGCCAATTCACTCTGACAAATACAAGAGCGACTTTAGGGAGGAGCGACTGGTTTGAGCTCACAGGTTTTAATGCTGGCAGGTGGGGTAGAGCAGTGAACATCAACTCCAAGCAACCTGGAAACTGAACAAAGACAGGGAGGGGCCAGGATGAGATTCATCCATCCAAGACTCCACCAAGTTAAATAGTTCCCCCACTAGAACCACATTCAAGAGTTTCCACTTCCTCCCAGTACTCACCTCCAACGTTGAGTTTGTCCACTGAATAAACCATTATCTTAGAATACCCGTGAACTAAGAACCTCTGGGAGACACATCACCGACACTCCTGAAGCTTGCTTTACTCATCTGCTAGGTGTTTCTCAGTCCAGTAAAGAAGACGCTCACAGTGAGGCATCATAACCAAGAAGCACAATCCAGAGATGATTCTGGAAGCAACTACTAGATACCGATGAAGCTCGGTGGTAGAATAATTACCTACACGGTAAAAGAAAATAAAGAGCAAGGAAGAGGAGGTGAGATGCCAGTCTATCTTCTGAGGCGGCTGTGTGTTTTGTGCACCCCTACCAATGAATGAGGGGTCCCCTTATATTCTTTTCAGGAGTGGGTGGTGTCATGTTTGGAGTCTGTGCCATTGCAATGGGAATGAAGGACATTTTAATCTTATTATATGCTCCTCCTGGCATGTGTTATGGAGCAACGTATTGTTTGTGAATTCCCATTGTTCCATGAAGAGTAGACTATTAATGTGTTTTGACAGTTTTAAATTGTGTTGTTTTTTAACAGTTAAGTTTTGGGAGGCCTTTGTCTATTTTGTATCAGTGTTGGGTTTGCATAGACTTTTATGTTGGCTAGAGGCTGCTCATTCGTTCCCTGCCACTCAGACCCAAAATAATCACACAGAAATTATATTAATGAAATCACTGTTTGGCCTATTAGCCCTAGGTTCTTATTGACTAGTTCTTACATCTTAAATCAACCCATTTCTATTCATCTGCGTATCGCCACATGGTTGTGGCTTACCGGCAAGGTTTTGGTGTGTCTGTCTCCTGTGGGCAGCCACATGGCATCTCTTTGACTCTGCCTATTCTCTCTCCATATAGCTCTTTTAGCCCGGCTATACTCTGTTAAGCCACTGGCCAAAAGCAGCTTCTTTTTTTCTTTATTTTTATTGAGTTCTACATTTTTCTCAGCAGCTTTTTTATTCATTAACCAATAAAAGCAACACATGTACAGAAGGACTTCCCACACCACTTTTATGCAAGTCTATAGACTGTCTTCTCATTTTCTTGACTGTATGCTTCACACAGGATATTTTAGTTTTAATGAATGCAAGCTAGCCACCTTTGGTCTTCTATTTGAAAACTCATGTCTTGGCAGGTATAGAGTTTCTGCAGAGGGTATTTTCTAGGAGTCTCACAGTTTTGTCTTTTGCATTTAGAACTATGGCATATTGAGTTCACCTTTAGGAGTAGTGTAAGGCTGTCTCTTGATTCTCACTCATCTGTCCATACCCTGCCCTAGTCTTTGGTTTGCTTAGTATGTGGCTGTCTAGCTATTCCAATATTGTCTGGCAAAGTATCTGTTTTATCCATTGCACTGTCTGTGCTTTTTAGTCAAAGATCAGTTCGCTATATTTATAGATGCCTATTTCTGGAATATCTATTATTACACTGATCAAATAATCTATTCTTTTGAAAATATTACAATGATGTGAAGTGACTCATGCTATCAAAGTCATGGGAACTAGAAATCCTCCTACTTGTGCTTCACTAAAATTTTCTTTAAAATGATTGAAGTTTTGTAGAATATGTTTTTCTTATCCTAAAATCAGTGCTAGTGTTTGGAGAATTTAAAATAAGAAAGATTAATTCACAAAAATATTTTCTCAGTAACAATTTTATTTTAGTGTAATCTCTGTGTGTATAAGTATTTGTGTTTGCTTTAATTGTATGTATTTATTTATATGTTGTGTGTAACAAGCACGGCATGCTTATGGACGTCAGTGGACAACTTGCTGGAGTTGGTTTTCTCCTTTCACCACACAGATCTCAGGGATCAACCTTGGGTTGCCAGGCTTGGTAGCAAGTGTTCTTAACTATTGAACCATCTTATTAGCTATATGTATAAGTTCTTAAATCATACATTTCTATAAAGATAGTATTGAATGAGTTCTTTATTAAATAATATTAGCTATGTAGTGTTGTGCATTTTCTTTAACGTCATCCTCTCATTACTTTGATGAAGAGCAATAAAGAAATATTCTTGGGATATATTATTGCAGTAGAATAGTCTCCCCAGTACTATTTGGAAATCTGTTAAAAGGAAAACTCAGTTAAGGAACAGAGTAAGATATTGGTAGGTAAAAATATTAGGTATTGCCATGCTTCTTTCATCTTTTGTTGTGTAATATCTTCTGTTTTGTGACAAAAAAGAAAAAACGCTATTTCAGTTTAAGCCTAATTTCATGGGTTTATGTTGATAAGACTTTTGAGGATATTGTATCCTGAAACATGAGAGAATCTCTGGTCAGCTGGAGGTAACATATCCTCAAAGACTGATTCACAGTAGCCCAATCATCAGACACAATTTTGTAATTCTTACCCACTGTTTGCTCACAGTAGCCAAATCACCAGACACAACTTTGTAAATCTTGCCCACTCTTTAACTCACAGTATAAGTTACACTTCATATAGGAGTTTGTCAGCCACTCCTTTTGAGCAAATAGATGTACCCTGTTGATCAGACTACATAAATAGAAAATTATCTTGGAGGCTGTGAAATTAGAACAATGGGAATCGAATTTTAGCAGGTACTTCTTTCAAGGATATTTTGCCCTTTGACTCTTGATGGGATTTCCTATTATAATAATCAGATGTGTAGTCTAAATATCTTTCTCAAGACATCCACGCCTTTCTCTGGGTTGATTAATGTAATGTATTATTAATAAAAATGCAATGAAATATTGATTTCAGCTTCCAATATTTTGGTAGGCTGAAGACTAATTTCATGGTTTGTTATGCTTTGTTTCTGCTAGAAGGAACACCTTGGAAAAATCTAAATATAATAACATGACAGCTTACATTGAATTCCAACATTTTGCAGTGGTTTTTGCCTCTTCAAGTTCAGAGTTTGATATACATCCAGGTTGTATGTACTATGGTCAGCCTTGAAATTATATATTATTTTATTTGGATGACATACAAACACTAATAGTTTAGTATTTTTGCATCTCTCCTAACAAGTTGTGCTTTTT
>JAQHUG010000021.1:12185662-12205675 GCA_028555095.1 Dicrostonyx torquatus | reverse complement strand
ATTGACCCATTTCTATTAATCTATGTATCACCATGAGGTTGTGACCTACTGGTAAGGTTCCATCTGGCATCATCTCCTGCAGTAGCTACATGGTATCTCTATGACTCCGCCTTCTTTCCTTCTATGTCTGCTTGGAATTCCATCCTTACTCAATTCTGCCCTGCTGCAGGCCAAAGAACTTCATTCATTAACCAATGGTATTCACAGCATACAGAGGAGAATCCCTTATCAAATATGTTTACGTTTCTCCTACTAGCACTGATGTGCAGTTAATTTTGAGAACATGTGTCTTAATAAATCTGAGGTCATAGTTTATTTCAGAAGTTGTGATGGTCTGTACAAATTTCTGTGGGGGGAGTGTTGACGGGAGGGCCGTGGGTGAAGCTAGTCAGGATGTTCTTGTAGTCATTTTATTTCAGAACAGATATTTGACTTACATGCTGAATATGTAGCCTGGGAGATAGTCCACCACAGCTGCCCATACCCTGAGAGGTTCCCTTCCTCCCTGGGGACTTCCACTTACACAAAGCTGGATCCTTGACTGTTGCCAAAAAGAAGAATGAAGCAAAATCAGTAAGTTTGTTATAATAAACAAGGGTACATGCTTAAGCGTGAATATTAGCAAAGCAAACACACACACATACACAGGCACACACACACACACACACACACACACACACACACACACACACACACACACGGAGTGGGAGCCAGAGAGAGGAAGAAGGAGTAGGAGGGAGAAAAAGAGACCTTCAGGGAATGCTGAGTACACATCTAAGGCACGGGCACTGGTTTGTCAAAAGAATTGCACTTAGGGGTCTATAATAACTGTCTAGTTGATTCTGGGGCTTTTTAAGTAACATTGTTCCATAGGTGTCTTTTACAGTGGGAATTAAATATGAATCAAAAAATACAATTTATGAAGAGTTTAAAAAATAAGTAAAGCATGGGATGATTCACCTGTCTCTTACCATAAGGAATTTCTTTCTGTAAATTGTATCATAAGGAGCTTTTGTGGGATGCTATCATCGGGCTAATGAAGGACAAAGGAGGGCTCATTCTCTCATACTTAAGGTTACAAGCATCGTGACACTGCTTTAAATAGCTGGGTTTTTTTTTTTCAAATTCTATTTGGAATGTTTGTAGGACAACAAACACTATCTACTTGGTTGAAATTTCTGACTCCCCTTCAGACTTCAGCGAGTGACTTTTATTACGTTCTATGTCTCCCTAATCTTTGTTTCCATTTCATCCTGCTTCAGGAATAGCTGAAATTTCTATAATTTTAAAAAAATCTATTTTCATCTCTTTCTTGAAATTCAAACCTATATGAGTCTTTATCCACCTAATTTTGATAGTAACTTGGGCATAAGAAATGCCTTGATGTGTGGCAGCATATATGCTAGTAAGACACAGAAGATAAACCAGAGTTGTAGGTCTCATGAGTGGCCATGTTTTTCACCATTGCTGTGTAGTCCTCACCTGGGAAACACCATGATTGTCCCATATTCTAGTATTTCAGATGAAAGCCAAACTTCACATTTGTATGTCAAAACAGATAATTATTAAATATTGAGAATTATTCAATTTTTAAAAAATTTACTGTAGTTTAACAATGCCAGTCAAACAACGTACTCGTGGGCATTTTCTGCTCTAGGCTAAAAGTGACTGGTGAACTAGAAACATAGACTCTTTTGCATAAGATGCATTTATTGAGGCCCCTTGGTCAGTTGTCTTGCTTGCATACTTTGTGAAATATTCAGTCATTTGGATGTGAAATAACACAGATGTTGAGTTATAAAAATTACCTGGTGTCAAAAATATGACCCAGCTAGGGTTAAGTGCTAGCCAAAGATATTGATTATGAATAGTAATATCAAATTGTCTTTTACTAAGAGCAAGTCAAGGTCCACAGATCAGCAGGTGTCAGAGGGACACTAGTATCTAAAAACAGCAGTAGTTGAGTCATGGCCTTGGATAAACCTACATCCTGATAAACACAAGTGACTCTCCTGATGTGGGAATCTTCACTGGGTCTTCTTGGCGCCATAGTCCAAAATGCTGACTTGTTATATTATGTGTCCTTTTCTTCTAATGGGCTCTTGGGGAGAATTCGATGAAAAAGAAAAATCTCCCACGTGACTAGGCTATGTATGTGTAGCTGTATTATTCATCAGAGATCTTCCAATTCTCCCAGGCATGGGGGGGAGAGAACTGGGAGATTTACAAAGCCTACCTCCAGGGCTGTAGAGCAAAAGATGTGGGCGGGCCTGAGAAGCTCCATTTTTGATCACCTCCCAGATACCGCTGCTGTAATCCACATGCCCAGATCTTCAGGCCTTAAGGCTCTAATGCTAAGGGTTCCTCTGACCTAGTTCTGCATCCTGTATCTGAGTCAGCAGGAAATGATGCTATTCACGTGTCCTCATCAGTATGCTTCTGTATGTCCTCATCAGTATGTCCTCATCAGTAAAATGAGAAACAAATGATGAACGAAAATAATATTGGCCTCTCTCCTAATAGCATGCTCATGATCACTTGTAGTCAGGAAATATGAAATAGAAAAATCCCAGAATTCTGTAAGTTTTATACTGCATGTCAGGCCAAATAGTGCTATGACATCTTTTTCCATTTTACTCCATCCTCCCTGGGATTCATTCCATCCTCTCTATTCACAGTACCCACAGTTGTGTATGCTGGCTGCCATCAGCCACTTCATAGACTCCTGATTATTAGATCAGCCATAGCAGTGATGAAATGCTTGTGCTCACGTAGCCCTTACTTTTCTCAAAATGACCATGAAATGTAAGAATGGTAATGATGGCAAGTTGATAAAAAGAGAAAGAAAGAAAAAAAAAGAAAGAATGAATGAAAAGAAAAAAGAAGCCAAACTATACATTCTTTAAGAAAACAGGTGAATATTTTCCACTTAGCAATTCTTGAAAAGAAGATCAAATACAGAGGCTGGTAAGATCTAAGGTAATAATCTTCTAGCCATAACATTATGGGGAAGGAAACACACATACATTATAGGCTCAGGAACCCCAAGGCCAAGTTCTCAGCACAAAGGAGATTTATTTGCCACAGACAGCAAAGGTCAGGGAATAAGAGGATGAGTGAGAAGAGGAAAGGAGCACAGGAAGGGAGCATAACCATTTGTCCCAGAGGGTACAGGGAACTGCCTCTGATAGAGGAGAAGCCCCTAGGCCAACAGAGGGTTATGAAGGTAAAAGCAGAAAACCCCACGTTAGAATGAAGTGTTTAATTTTAACTGGGCATGTTACTTAGGGTAGCCAAAGGGGAGCTCTTGAGTGCTGGACTTCATGTTTTGATAACTAGTCCTTAGTAGTCAGTCTCAGGGGGAGAAAGTGGCCAAAGAAGAGAAGAGACCTTGATGACCAACTTCAGGAGGGTAACTGAACGACTTTTAGGAAGGCAAAGGTAATGGGGGAGAAGGGCAAGGCCTGCCAGAGCCATACTTGCCTTGCTAGGGCTGGCTAGAGTCCTTTCACATGCTAATTTTGCTGTCACTTTCAACTGAAAACAAAACAAAAACCAGTAACTGTTTCTGCATAAGTGCTTAGCTAGGTTGGAAAAGGCATTAAAGATGTGGTGCTCTGCTCTTCCAGGTGTCCCCTGGGTCCCTAAAGGGTAAGGGGAGTACACTATTATCCCGTAGGTTGATGCTGACAATTGGATTTTATAAGCTGACCATTTTAGGAACTACGTGATCTTCTTACATGCATATTTTAATACGCAAGTGTATTGTTGTGTAACAATCAACGGGTGATGATTCTACACTTGTGAATTGCCCGGCATGCTGGCAGGGATGGTGGAGACCTGTGAGACACAAGGCCCTTGCATGTGTTTGTATTGCCTGCTTGAAAACCGAGCCTCTATCTTTTCCTTAGGGCTTCATGTATCTAGTGATGTTTTCTGAGACAGTTGGATCAGTGAGGCGCATCCTGGAAGCTGTTTATGATTTCCTTGTTATTATGATGTTAGCTAGTGCAGCCCCATTTGTCAGGATGGAATGGACCCAGTAATTGAACTCTCTGGAGGTCAGAGTTACTTGGAGAGGAAAAGCATTTGTGTGTTCAGTTCAACAGATTGTTTTTATTTATTTATCTTGTTTTCCAGGGAGAATACTGTGTGTGTGTGTGTGTGTGTGTGTGTGTGTGTGTGTGTGTATTCCTTAGAACATTGTTCGAACAGGCCAGTTTGTCTCAACCCTGCCTGAGACAAGAGTCTCCTAGGCAACTTCTTGGGGGCCAGGGGGCCTGATGTCACCCTGATTCATTATACCTGATGTTCCAAGGATGAACCTGACATTGCTGTTTTACACCCACACCCACCCCTATCAAATCATTGGCGCTCATATTTGCAAGAGGCGCACCTAGAGAGCTTAGTGGGATGTGGAATAGCAGCCCCAAGGATTTATAATTGAGCAAGCCTGGGGTGGGGTGTTGCATCTTCAGCATGGTCTGTGCTGTTGCTGCTAGTGTCAGTGGAGTCGTCATTCTCTCAGGGGCATTGATTTTGCAAACTCTGCTGTGAGCCACAGGCATCACTGCCTCCCCAACAGAGGCCACCTCTTTTCTAAGTTCTGCTGTTGGTGCCATATTAAATATCAAACTTAGTAACCAGGCTAAAATCTTATCCTTAAATCCACGGTAAAGCTTCTATTATAAACTAGGATTATCTTGGAAATTAAGAAATCATGCTTTGAGTTACCTTGGGACCCATTTAACTATCCAACAATTGAATTTTATCTAAACCAAATTGGAATTTTTGTCTCAAAATTTATTAGCTTAGCTAATTTTAGCTGCAACAATCACCATCTAATTATTTTCATGAAAATGTATTTGCTAGCCCCTTTGATTAAAGAATAAACACCACCAGTGGCATTTTCTTGTTGCTGTTCTTGTTGTTGTTTTGTTTCTTGAGACTGGGTTGTTCTGTGTTGTGTAGCTGTGGTTTTTCCTAGATCGCACTCTGTAGACCACGCTGGTCTCAAACTCAGAGATTCACCTGCCTCTGCCTCCCAAATTCTGGAATTAAAGGCATGTGCCACCACCACCCAGCTTACATCAGGACTCTTAAATCAAATATGCATAGATGGTTCTCTATGTTATGCTCCTGGTATGATAAAAATCCTTTTCTAAGGCATGCCATTCCTGGACAGGTTATTTTGACTAGGATGTCTAAGGATAATTTTTAAACCTTGAATGTTGGTCTTTCTCTGCTTCTGAGGCATATTGATTGTAATTAAAATTTAGAAACAGATGAAGACAATAATTTTAGATGGAAACAAATGCCCATGGGGTTATGATACATGCATTCCGCTATAACACAAAGAGCGTGGCTTGTAGTCACACTTACAGGTGAATTCTTATGACTGACTAGAGCTGAAGACAGGTTGCTGGATCATTCCCAGCCTCATTTTTTTCAATCTGCAAGCTGAAAGAACAATCCCTGCCTCTGAGGAGCATAAAAGAAGAGTTGTAGTAAGGAAGGCCAGGTCCTCATTTTGGCAGAGTTTGCTCAACAAGTGGAAAGGATTCTCAGTGTTGATGGGGTGTCTAAGAAGCCCTGAGCCACTAGGTAGGAAGAGGAGGCACCGAACAAAATCAAGGCAGTTGCCGAAATCACATAACCAAACTAACCCTGGAAGTCAGTAGCTTTAGCTTGCTTCCTTCAACACATGATGCCACAGGATACGACTTATGTTCTGAAGTATTCATGTGCACCTCCAGAGAGGGTATTGCCTACCGCATCCTTTCTTTGAATAGAAACTTTTTCTGTAGAGGTAATTACTGACCTAGGTTTTAGTACTATTATTTTATATATATCTATATATGGGAATGTATGTGTCTCTGAGAAACCTTGTGAGATTTGGGACTCTTGGGAAGAGTTCATCTGGGTTTGATTTACATTGGAACTTAGGGGGTAATCGTACAATCAACGTAGGACTGAGACACTTTGAAATGGGTAAACCCCGTCATCTTGTTACCACGTGGGCATTGCTTTGTTAGAAGATAACTATTGAGATCATACACTGGCCTTTACAGCACAGCCTTCTCGCCCCGCAACACAAGATTGCTGTGAGAACTCTGCCTGGTGTCAGACAAGTTAGGTACCCAGAGGAGGTTCCTGTAGCCTTTCAAAGCAGAAACAAATTTGGAGGATAGAAGCTTTATGTGGAAAACAAAGTCAATACTGGTTCTGGCAAGCTCTTATCTTGACATGTCAATATCTTAGTCACAGAAGTAGTGTGACTATATGCAACTGTGTATAACTACACGGGCAGTGTTGCGTGCAGTGTATATATGTTTGTATGTGCGTAGGGTCTTGTGTGTGAATCTGGGCACACAGCACACAGCAGGTGTACAGATTAGAGGGCAAGATAAACTTTGTCCTCTCCCTCCTCCTTGAGACACAGTCTCTGTTTCGTTGTTCACTGTTGTGTGTTTGAGCCTAGCTGGACTGTGAGCTTTGGGCATTCTCTTGCTTTTGCCTCCTGCTCACCACAGGGCCACTGGGCTTACAGACATGCACCCAGCTGTATGTGTGGTCTGCTGTAGTGGCATTTCATTTGTATTTTAATGAATAAAGCTTGCCTGAAGCCCAGAAAGTAAAACAGCTCACTGGCCAGTCTCGACATCAGTCAGAAAATGATGATCCTGCCTTCCAGAAACCTCAGAATGAGATTGAGACAGAGAGCTATCTCCTCCCGTTTTATAATCCTCTCTAGTGCTGGATTAAGGGCGTGGACCACTACCTCCTGGTTTCTTTGGCAAGCTAGTGTGGCTACTGGGATTAAAGGTGTGTGTCATTGCTGCTTGTTCTGTAATGCTGGCCAGTGTGGCTGTTTTATGTTCTGGTCTTCAGGCAAGCTTTATTTATTAAAAATACAAATGAAATGCCAGTCTGGGGATTCGAACCCAGGTCATCACACTTACGTGACCAGTGATTTACACGGTAAGCTATCTCCCTAGGCTTTATTTTTGTATGTTAATGTGTGTCTGGATCTGTGTGTGCAGGTGCATGTGCACACGTATGTGTGCCTATGGAGGGTAGAGAAGTTGATGTCAGGTGCCTTCCTCTATCACTTCCCTCTTATTTTTAATTAGAGCCGGGGTCTCTCAGTGAACCTGAAGCTCACTGATTTGGACAGGCAGGCTTCCGTAGAAGCTCCAGAGTTCTATCTGTCTCACCTCCCCCAGCACTGTGGTTACAGATATGCACTGTCATGTCTAGGTGCTAGGGACTGGAACTCAGGTCCTCCTGCTTATGTATCATCACTCTAGAGTTTGCCCAGCCTCAGCCACCCCCAGGATTTTGAAAAATCATCGCATTATAATAAATATAAAATATAGTTTACTTTTCTTTAGTATTCTCATTAAAAACCTATTAGATAACATAACATAGTCTACCTTTTCTCTTGAGGTTCTGATAATAGAATTGTGTTTTCTGTATCTTTGTATTTTAATAAGCTTGTGCAACAAGCTAGGTAATTAGGTTTTATTTTGCCACACTGTGCCACAGGGCCCTTCCCCCCCCCCCACTCTCCCTCTTAAGGAGCTCATCTCTTGTTACTGATGAGCTAAAAATGTAAGAGCAGTGAGTCATCTGGAAACACTCAGGGTTGTACCTGCTGCGGTGAGAATGACCCCGCATCTTTTAGCTCTCTGTGATGACTTCCCTATCTCCAGATCTCAGCCATGACATCCTCACAGGGCATTTCTACGTCTCTATCCCACCACGGCTTGTGAGCCTGCAATTAGAAGAACACGAGAGCCACCTCCCATTCATGCTGTAGGTGATAAATAGTTAGAAAAAATGCTTTCTTTTCTATTATTAAACTCAACTTGGTCATGTGCTCCTATTTCAGCCATTGGTAAGGGGAAAACTAAACTCATCTTTCCCAGTACTCTTATCCCTTTTGAACAATCTGACCTTTTTCTTAAGAAGTCAATGATTCTTAAAATAATTTTCTGTAGGAAGTAAGGAATGCTTGCGCACACTAGGGAGAAAGAATGGGGTACAGATTTCCTCAGGGTTCCCTGAGATTCTTGGTAACTTAGTCCCGAGCATGGTAAGCAAAAGTGTGTGACCTGAGCGTGTGATGTCCTGTGTTTCCACTCCCCTGCAGCCACCTTTGCTCTCTTCCCAGAGCTCCATGTGTGAGCTGGGGAAGAGTATCTGCCCTTTAGCCTCTTGTCAATCAAGCTAGAGTCTATACAACTTCTGCCTGGTCTTTTGCCTTACCCCAGGTCGACACAAAAACCACGTTTCTTAATGAATTCTTGACTTTTGCTTTCTAATTTCTTCAGTTTGCAATATAACTTACGAAGGGCTCAAATAACCATTTCTGTTCCCTCCTTTGTTTCTTTCCCTTCTCTTTCTCCCCTCCCTCACTACCTTTTCCAGCTTGAAATACTGTACTTCATAATCTGTTCTTGATACTAGCCTTGTCGATGTTGAGTTTTCCTGCCTTATCTATTGGACTTTCTACATCCACCCTCTCAACAAAGCCCAGCTCCCACTAATAGAGGCTGTTGCTGTTATGGATGTTGGATGTTTTCTATGAAGGCAGTATTGAGACCATTTTGGAATTCAAAGTCTAGCATAATTTTATCCTTCATTGTTGGATTTGCTTTTTTCCTAACCCAGTGAATACAGCAACTTCAGGAGCTAAACTAAGGGCAATGAAGTTATACTGCACAGTGTTTCAGATTCCAAAGCGCTTGAGCACTGCAGATCTTATTGGTTTGGTTCTGAATCGTTCCCTAGAGTATTTTGGTGATTTGGGACTTTTGTACCAGTTGAGTAAATAGCATTCTATAATCAAATAGACTATGGGCTTTTCAGTATGTTCATAAAACAGAAGGTAATGAGACTAGATAAATATTTACTAATATTTATTGATAAATGTTTATGAGCCTGTCCATATCCGAGAGTATCTGTGATGATCATCTGTGATTAAAATAACCGCAGGTGATTTTCCAACTGCACAGAATTTTAAAACTACAGTTATCTAGAAAGCAATTTGAAATGTACAGTGTAGGAGTTGATTTATGACAATAAATTGTACATGTTTTTGTTTTATGTAGACATCTAGAGTTTGTTCCATTATCCCCAAAGCTGTGGCAATTATCTTGCACTGTTCAGAATAGAGAGGGAACATATACAGAAGAGCTACTGCATTCGCTGCAAAATTGATAGGGGAATAACTAATCAGATTTTTTAAATATCAAGAAAATCCTTTGAGGATAAATTCATGTTTCCACAGAAAAATAAATGGAATCAACATTTATGAAGCAGCTACTAAAACCAGACCCTGCATTAGATGTTCACTATGTGTGCATTTTATTTTGTCCCTTTGAAGTGGATAATTTTTATAAGAGAGTACTTTACAGTGAGGCAACTGGTATATAATCACATCAGAGATTTTTCACCTTTAACCTACTGACAACACACCTCATCAGGGAAGCAGCAATAGCATTTCTGAATATGGCAATTTTGTGTGGTTTAAGAAACTTACTGATTAATTAAGGGAATACATTTTATAACATAATATGCTACCATAAAACATAAAAATTTAGTCTGATTTTTCTTGTGTACTAACTCGGTGAATGTTTGTTCAAATATAACAACCTGTGATTGTGAATACCATTGAATAAATACTTGGGTTCTAAGCCAGGAACTATTGGGAGTCAAGAATAATCATAATCAGCATGCAGTGCAGTAGAGTCCACTGATAAATAAAGAAAAAGTTTGGATTTCTATGCTCACCCTATAAAGTGAAACTTCACTCATGGTCCCTCCGAGATCCTCAAATGTCCCATGGGTGCTTTTGTGTAGAGTTCTGTATTCTTGTTCAGAAGCCAAAGATGAGGAAGACATGATCCTTGACATCTAATTTGAGGTCAACATCAAGTTTAAAATACTTGGACATATGCTGTCAGGAGACCAAATTCCCCTGGGCATGCATTCTGTTTTCCTGTGTTGCCGTTTATATTTAGAAATGGTGTGCCCATGGGAAATGCCGGAGACATAGTCCTAGGATGCAGATGGAATACAAACACAGATTTAGTTTGGTAGCATGGAATCTAGCATGCATCAGCTGTTGTGTATGTATTGGTACACATTAATTCTGTTTGTTAAGGTCGTGCTGTGATTCCTTGCATTCAATTGAATTTCAAAGTTCTACTGAAGACTTGATTTAAGGTCTCATGTGGTCCTGAGAACATGGTCAATAGCAGTATCAGTTATTGTCCTAAATATTAAATAACAACTTGTCAAATTCCCTCATTGTCTTTTGCTTCTTTATTTTCTCCTTATAATGAAAGGGACCATCTAGGAATTGATGATATACTCTGAAGATGTTGGCCATTTCTTTTTTCAAATTATGAGTGCATTATAAAGACTTAAGGAACCTCAACTGGGAAATGCAAGAAAGGTAGTGATTTAGAATCTCATTTAAACTTAAAACCAAAATTATACTTACAAACACACCAGTGAAAGCCTCTGTTTGCCTCTCAGACAGAACTATGCTGAGCTGAAAGCACTTGGATTTGAAAGCTGTGGTTAAGTGTGTGACTCGAGATTTTGACAAAAGACAGTTCTTGGGAAGCAACACTCACTGAGAGGTCTACTGTAAGCTAAGAAATATATCTGTTTTACGACTGGATGGAAAAATGATCCAATTAAATAATTTCCTTGCCCATTAATAGACAAACAACTCAGTCATGGATTTCTGTGATAAAGCTACTTAATCCTGCTCACATCTACATGAACTTCAAAAAGATATTCTGGCCGTCAGGAGGAATACATTTAAGCTTGCAAAGTTAATGTTGAAGTCACTGTTTCTTTAGCTATATTATGCATAGTATTTCCGTATTATAGAGTTCTTTGGATGTTTAAGAGCCATGAAATGAAGCACAGTCCTGGTAGGCTTAGAGTCTTTTAAGCTATAAGCCCCAGGAGATGATTTTGAGCTAGAATCTCTGTTTCCATTTTGTATACAGGATCCATTATGAAGAGGCTGTCACTTGGTATACTTTCCTCCTGGATTTTCTCCTACCTACTCTCCCCACTCCTGGCACTCAGATGTATCTGTTTTAGCTCAAAGAACTTTCTTGTCCTTATTTGAAGTTTCTTCTTTAATAGCCATATTTTGTTGTAAGTTTTCAGTTCTTGTATTTATTAATACATATGAGATAACTTTAAGGGAAATTATACAATGTTAGTCACTCAATTGAAAACAACATATGAGGGGGTGTTTACCAACCCCAGCATCTTTCCAGATGGGAGGTATTGGCTGATGTTTTAAGAACTGAAAAGACAGATTTCAGATAACAGGTGAGCAGTAGTACAGGTGACAACATAGAGTAGTTTATCCGACTTTACCACCTTCTCCTCTCCTTGCATTCCCTTTCCTTGCCCTCTGCCTCTAATTTTTCTTTCATTCTTCCACTGTAATTTTCTGAGCTATATTTTCTTTCTCTTCCATTCTGTTCCATTTACCTTTTAAACCCTGTGTGTGTGTGTGTGTGTGTGTGTGTGTGTGTGTGTGTGTGTGTATGTGTCTGTCTGTCTGTCTGTCTGCCTGTCTAGTGTATGTTTGCAAATATTCACAGTCACCTTGGGGCTTGAAGTTAGCATTAGATGCCTTCTTTGATTGCTCTCTGCCTTATGTATTGAGATGAGTTTGCTTTCTTATGCCAGAGCTGCTGTTTCTAGTGTGTCTAGCCCCCATCTCTGTCTCCTGCCCACTGGGATTTTAGGCAGCCATGCACAACTGGCAAGCATGTGGGCTTGAGTGATCCTCCAACTGTGTTGCTTGCATGGCAAAGGCTTTATTTGGGGAGACATTTCCCCAGATCTACATTTTTTAAAATATAGTTAAGATAGTTAAAATGGATATTTCCATTCATCTACTTTCTTCCACAGTAAATATACTATATGGCACATTTATCAAAATGCTTTCTTTTGTATATTTCATCTGTCCCAACCTGCTAATCCACCTTTGAAGCTGTACTGTATAACAAGAACTCTGAACAGGTGACACTATGAAGGCACAGTGAAGTAACCACAGCACACATTCTCTTTATTTTCTCTCTACCCTCACCTCTATTTATTCTCCTATGGTGTATTTGAAAGACTTTGAAAATAAAATTCTGCTACTATATACTAATCTGACTACGGACACTGATTTCAGAGCCTCACGAACATGGATAACCCAAATTTCCTCCTAGACAGCCAAAGTCATGACACCCCCATTATCCCAGGTGGCTGCCAGGACTATCTTTTCAGATGATATGTCGGATTCTGTCAGTTTTTCCACGTGTTCTTGCTCAGTAGAGTTGTGGTCCCTGGACCATGCTAATACTCAGCACTGCAGGGAGCATGCAGGAACATGGAAGATTTTAAATGTTTGAGGAAAAGAAGGCAGCAGATTCTATCCACTGAGCACTGTGCTCTGGCTCCAGGTAATCTATTTTCAACATGAGGCTGGGTGAGTTTATTTCACAGTCTGGTTTTACAAAGCTAGGTCTCCATAGTTGCTGTAATGTGAGGTACATGGGCTTTAAAGCAAAGGCAAGGAAAACAGGAGAGGGACGGCCTCTTTCTGCCTCTAGGGACATGGACAGTGCCCAGCCTGTCCACATCCAGAAGTCAACTGTATGACTTTTAAAAATTAAGTGCTTTCCTTTTATTTATATGGATTCATGATTTTGAATGGGCACTAAGTTTGTAAGATATAAAATTCGGTGAGCTCAGTGCCTCTGAGGACACAGTGAAGAAGAACACCACATTTCACTGGGTATGACGCCTCAGCGAAAGCACTGGAGCTCAGAGGGCAACATGAAAAATGTGTGGTTTCGTAGATGACGGAAGAGCCTGAGCCTCAGCGAAAACTTTCTTAGAGCATTTCCTGAGTCAGATCCTCTTAGACGAAGGAGCTGTGTCATCCAGACAAGAAGCACTGGCCTTTCTGTACTGATCGCTAAGCTTTGGAGAATACCAGGTTGTTAAAGGGGGAAGATGGCACACACCGTGCCAGACACACAGCAACTGTCGGTGATTAACACACGAGCTTCTTTCATCTTGAGGTTAACAGTATCTCAGTCAAAACCCATTACTCTTGTGCTTGTTTTACTGTGTAATCATTTACAGAATCACGGGTTTCATCGTGACTTTCGACACAAGTACACTATATACTTTGCTCATATCCACCGTCATTGCCCTGGCTTGTGCTGCCCCTCCTCATCACAAATATCCCTCCTTTTAGCTGCATGGCACATATTTTAAAATCCAAATTTCACATATACATGTGACACATGTATTTCTCGGTTTGGGTTAAGACATTGGATATGAACTTCAGATCTACCCATTTTCTTACAAATGACACGATTTTGGCCTTTGTACAGCTTAATAAAGTTCCATTGTGTGCCTGTACAATATAGTCTGTAGGCTTTCATCAGCTGATGGGCATCTAGGTGGATGTGTCTTGGCATATATTGAATAATGCTGCAGTAACCACGGATTGCAGTGTTCTGACTTAGACTCTGCTGAAAATCTCCACAGGGTAGCCCAGCTGGGTCATTTGACTTGTTTCACGCGGCTCGACTTGTTAGTACAAAAAAGCATTCAGAGCCATACCTCTTTCTTCCCATCTCATCAGCTGTTCCTCCCCTCCATAGGAAAAAAACCTCTGGTTCCCATCAGTCAGTACAGTACTAGAAATCTCTAGGCTTGGCTAGAAAAACGTACCCAGAGTTCAAAAAGCCTATTAGCCAGTCAAATTCAGCTATGCAGTTTTAATGATTTTCTTTTTTTTTTCCAGGGCAAGCAGCTTTCTGGTAATAACCTCTGTAGAAATAGGAATTTTTGACCATTGAGTTGCTTGCTTAACCTAGGAAAGTAGGACTCTGGCTGAATTCATTCTTCTATCTTGATTCTTTCCTTTTCTCCCCTAAAGACAAAGGGCTCCACAAAGATTCTTGTGTTTATGCTGCAGGTGAGAGAGCATTTTCGCCCAATGACGCAAGTTCTCTGAAGGAGGCCCGTGCTGAGCAGAAGAGAGCAGCAGAGAGATTAGAGCGGTCACACAGGAAGGTCTTTCATGTGTTGCTACCTGCAGTTTGCTCCTGGGCCATGTCCAAACTATGGTGGAGCACCTGTCTGGATATAAATTCCTATTACTGGGAGAAGCAGACCTGACAAAAAGGAGTCTGTTCCTCTATAGTATATAGTCTTAATAAAGTTTCCACTGATGATGTATATACACAATTCTAAATTCTATGTTACTGAATTAACTTAAAGTCACTACCCCTTATATCCTCAACTCTATAAGGAAATTGGTGACATATTGTTATTTTAAAATTATATTAATTTTTATGCATATGGATATTTTTCTGTACACCACATGCAGGCTTTGATTTTACACCCTAGAAGAGGTCATTGGATGCCCTGGGACTGCAGTGAGAGATGTTGTGAGCCATCGTGTGAGTGCTGGGAATCGAACTTGGGTTCCCTGGAATAGCAGATGTGCTCTCAACTGCTGAGCCATCCCCAGGTCTGGCTGGGTTATCATTCAAGTCCTTTCTTATTTCATAGTGTTGAGGATCAGTTTTAAATTCTATCCCTGAAGCTTAAACAAGTCACTTATTTTACTGTGCCAGCTTCCATGTCTGTATACCAAGAATGTGCTAGATTGATTGAGTCTATGGGATATGCCTCATGGTGGCATAGCATCAAAGGAGCAAAAAAAATAAACCTTCCAGATTTTAATATCAAATAGGATATAAAGTATCCTGCACTCCTTTTAGACATTCCATATGTGTGTTAGTGCAGTAAAGAATCTAGATTTTCTGTAGTAAGAGCCATATTTAGGCTGAGTGAGAAGGCATATGCCTGTAATGGCAACACTCAAGAGATGGAGGCAGGGGAATAGTATTCAAGAACTGAGCTCTACAGCGAGTGAGTCCTAGCTTCAGAAAACCATGATTGCCACTACCAGAAATTTAAATAATAACATTTAATTATTTGATTGATTGTTTACTGAATGAACTTTGGCTTTGTTTCTGAAAACAGTTTACTAACTTATGGCAGATTGTCTGTCCCTCAGATTCTAAAGTATCCCTCAGTTCTGACTGTGTACAATCTAATGCTTTTTTCCAAAAATGAACGTAAGAGCCTAGAAGATTGGTTGAGGTGTGGTAAGCTTTTCTATTCACCTTTTATCACATATGAGAGCCAGTTACATTTCAGGTCAGCTAAAAGAGTCAGGCATTGTCCACTGGTATGACCACCAACAGTGAGGAATGTGGAGTCAAGTTGCCTGGATGACTTCTTCTACCAGTCATAACACTGAAAATACTTTCAGAAACTTGATATTTTGTTTTCTGTCATCAAATAAGTGAGTCTTACACTGACATGTCCATTCAAGGGTGAAGGGCTCAGAACGTTTTATAATGTCCTTGCAGTGTTATATAACTATGAGGATTGCTCAAGGCAGCTACTGACTCTTCCTGAAGTTATTGATAAAGCAACAGAAAATGGCTTATTCCATGATTTTTTTCATGTGTTACTCAAATTTAATCACATTTTATTAAATCTCTTCTTGACTATGCTGTTTGTCTCTATTATGTGCTATCACAAAAACTTGGGCACCTAATTACTAAATTCTATATGATCCACATTTGAAATATGGACCAAATAAGCCCTCTTAAGGTATTTATTGCCATGGCCATCCCAGGGGGGAACCACCATCATTTCTTCCCTGGTATCCTGCAGTCATTTTTGAATGGTGCTTGGTTTCCCATAGCTCTTTTATCATTATCAATTAGAGTGCTAGTTTAAAACATACCAGATATTGTAGCAAGGTTTTCAGCACATTAGAAAAATGTCAGAATATTTAATCATGACCTTCAAAGTCTCCACTAGTGTTTAGGCCTACATGAGGCATCATCTATATTGCCTGCCTCCCCTCCAAGGCTCAGGAAGCATTGCACAAGTGCAGTGTATGAGATGTGCAGAAGGACGCATATCTGTGTGGTCATGAACTCATGACAGACGACCTTGGAGTCCATAGTAAGTTCTCATTCTAAACTGCTGTACTCTGTTTTCCTCAAATCCCCAATTTAATTCTTTTCTTTATAAACCTTAGAAGTATTTACTATCCTCAGTTTGTCTGAATAATTAGCTTTCTTTCCAGTCATGCTCATCTTCATGTTATCTGCCTAGTGAATTAGCAAGAGTCAAATTCTGGACCTGGTGTGGGACAATGGTCTGTATTCTGTCAATTATATTTTTAAAAAATGCTGATTGGTCAGTAGTCAGGCAGGAAGTATAGGTGGGACAATCAGACAGGAAGTAGAGGCGGATCAATTAGAACAGAATTCTGGGAAGAGGAAAGCCATTCCTCTGCAGTCCTGGCCCAGCCACAGAAGAAATAAGATGTGACTTCCCCACCTAATAAGGTACCGAGCCATGTGGCTAACACAGATAAGATAATGGGCTAATATAAGTTGTAAGAGTTAATAAGAAGCCTGAGATACTGGGACAATTAGTTTATAACTAATGTAGACTTCTGTGGGATTTCTTTGGGATTTAATGACTGTGGGAACCGAGCAGGACAGAAACCCTGACAACAGGGACCCATATTGTTTGACACAACTCTGTGCAATGAAAACTGTGTTATAAGATGTATTATATGCACAAAGGGATGGATAATAAGAATTTGGTTAAAGAATAACCATGGAGTGAGCATCTTCATTTCAAAATCAATAAAAATAGCACATGAAAGTACCCTTGATAACCCCTGTGTACTGTTGCACTCTTACAAAGGTGACTGCAGGCACATTTGTCACAGTCATCCTGTTTCCTTTGCATCCTTGAACTGTATGTTCAATTCCATCTGCTTCTCTCCATTATGTATGAATGGAATCTTATGTGTATGAATTGTCCCTGGTTTGTTTTTTTCAATTTGTGTGTTTGAGACTCATTTGTGCTGATGAATATAACCGAGTTAGGCTGGCTCACACTGGAATGTAACCCCACTGTGTGAGCAAATAACCATTTAGTTCTCCATCCAGTTGATGAACGTATGAGTGGCTCAGAGGATTCTGCTCTTATGAATGATGCTGCTGCAGACACCTTCCCCTATTTCCTGGAATGCTTGCAAGATTTTTTTCTAAGGTTTACACTTGACAGTTGGTTTTGGTTGGCCATAAAATATTCTCCTATTCAGTCCTACTCTGTGACACCAGCTTGTTTTCCAAAGTGATATCAAATTATATCCCCCTCCAATGGCACATGAAAATTCATGGGGCTTTAAATCTCCTTGCACATGTCAGGGAGATTGTCAGCCTTTTAAAGTCTTGCCATTCTGGCAGGTGTGAAATGATAGCTTCTTGAGATTTCTATCTGCATTTCTTTGCTTACTATGGAGACTGAGGTTTTTCATTTGTTGACTTGGCTTTCCAGTTTCCTCTTCTGAGAAATGTCTGTTCCTTTTATTTTCTGTTGGTTGGTTAGGTTTTATCTTCTTGATGTACGGGATTTCTTATTACACAATTTGCATTCATTTTGAGTGTCACAAGTTTAGCAACTAATATTCTTCTCATTTCTGGACTTATAGTAAATGGTTTCTCTAAAAACCCAAATGTTTCCATTTTGAATATAGTTGCATTTATTGGCAATATTTTTTTTTTAAAATATGATACATAAAATCCCCCATGTGCTATTTTAAAAATTAGTTCTTTGAGAATACCATACAAGGTATTTTGTTCATAATTATCCCCCTCAACAAATCCTCCCAACCCCCTAGACCTACTATCTACTCTGTTCAACTTTGTGTCCCTCCCTCCCTCCTTCTCTCTCTCTCTCTCCTTTTTCTTTTTTTTTCTTACACACATCAAGTCCAATTTGTGCTGTCTGCCTGCTCTCAGATGTGTGTTCTTTCACTGGGTCGGTAGACCACACCCTTAATGTGGACTCCCTCTCCAAGCAAGTTGCTTCTTAGCTAGAGGTGGAACTTCACACTGACCTCATGCTCCATCCTGGGGATTTGTCTGGTTTGAACTTGTACAGGTCTTGTGCAGGCAGTCACAACTGCTGTGAGTTCATACGTGCAGCTGCCTTGCTCTATTTTGAGAACACTGATTCCTTGTAGTCATCCACGCCTCCAGCTCTTACAATCTTTCTGCCCACTCGTCCACCATGATACCTGAGCCTTGGGAGAAGACACCTACAGCCGAACATTTAGGAGTCTCTTGTTCTCTGTACTTTGACCAGTTGTGGTTTGTCTCCACGTTCTCATCATTTACTGCAAATAGAAGCTTCTCTGATGAAGGTTGAGAGATGTACTAATGAGTCTATGGCTATAATAAAAAGTCATTAGGAATCAACTTAATACCATGTTTATCCAGCAGATAGAAGTATAGAAGTAGGCTCTCAGGGCCTATGGCCCATCTAGCCATGTGTTCTTGGCCTCCATAATGGTGCTACATATGGGTTTCATCTATGGAGCAGACCTTAAATTCAATCAGAAAGTGGTTGCTTTGTCATTTATGTCATTGTTACACCAGTGGACATGTCTTGCCAGCCCAGTTATTATTGCAGTTGTCACCATCCACATCTGGGTATGATTGAGTATTACTATTTTCCTCTGGTAGCCTGCAACACTGTGAAAGCTAGCCAGTAGAGCTGCAGCACCAGGTCAGTACCCATATGATTATTCAAATGTATAAGTATCAGCAGCAGTAGGGTCTTACCACCAAGTTCTGGAGAATAATAAGAAGCAATGGCAACAGCCTCTAACATTTAGAGGCTAATAGGATCTTATTGGTCAGCAACTTTAAAAGAAAAACCCATTCATAGCACTGATCTTTTTATTTGTTATCCTCTGGTATCTAATACAGGCTTAAACACTTTTAATGTCATTAAAAGATTCTCATACATTTTTTTCAATGAGTCTTAATCTACTCATTGAAGTCTTAGAATAAATTGCCATGTGTGTTCTAAGAAAAGAATTGAATCTGTATTGTTTTCTATATGGATTTATATTTCTATTTTTCTATATGGTTTTCTATGGAATCTATTTTTTTTAAAAAAAACACACATTCCTGGAAAACGTCTAATAGTAATTCTTACATTTTCATAGATAAATGAGTCTCTTTGAGGATTTGTTCATTTCATCATAGTATTTGCCACATTGTGGGGGCAATATCAAGGTTTTAAAACTGCTATAATGTTAATAATGTGGAGAGCAATTCCTTTGATCATATTAATCCTTCACTTCTACATGAGAGTATTTGGAATCATCCTATGAAGTTCTGTGAAACATCCTTCAGGGTTTTACCTAAATCGTACTGAAAGCATGACTGAATTTCAGGTGAGGGCTGATATTGGCAGTATTGGATCATTCCTACACACAGTAATTCTCTGGTAGGGCTTTCTAAGTGAGTTTTATCTTGCTGCATAAATTTCCACATTTAAAAAATTTTCCCCCTTTTGAATTTGTAAAGGAAGTAATTAAAAAATACATCTCAAATTTCTTCTATCAGGGGCTTTGCACTTTTTAAAATTTCAGTATACTTGAAATGTTTAAATGTTGTGCATAAAGAAAGTTCTTCAATAACAATGTTTTATTTATTTCTAAGACATTTATAATACATTTCAACTTTTACATAGTGAATTGACTCAACCATCAAACATATCCTATAATAATGGACCTTTGTGTGTGTGTGTGTGTGTGTGTGTGTGTGTGTGTGTGTGTGTGTGTGTGTGTAATTTCAAAGGGAATGATTTTAAAGTTTCATTATTGAGCATGGTTTTTGCCAATTAATTTTTCCAAATTATATTTCTTGAGATTAGATTTATAAGATTTTGATTTCTGATGTAGGGTTAGTGAAGATCTTCTCCCATTTAGTAGGATGCCTTTTTGTCTTACTGACTGTGTCCTTTGCTTTACAGAAGCTTCTCAGTTTCAGGAGAATT